>JAWWLY010000089.1:10240077-10265946 GCA_035041215.1 Gymnopithys bicolor
ATCTGTATGTGAGAGGTATTAATGGAATCTATAGTAAGAACAGATAAATACCAGACACAAGTAATTAAAATAATACAATATAGAAAAAATACAGTGAGTTTGAGATCAGCTTCAGCTATTCCAAATGTTATAAAGAAAGTATATGATTTGAAAGACTTCAATCAAGTCAACCATAATCTCCATGCCAATATGATACTCTTAATGAAAATGTGGGATATTTAAAGTATACACAATATATTAATATATTGTTAATAATGGTAATATTATGTTAATTATTTTATGCACCTTTAAAAGAATTTTTATATCACCAAAGTCTCGGATCATCACTATTTCTGTGTGAAAAGAAATACAATCCAAGGCAAATTACTCAAATAAGAAATATCAAATAATTTTTACATGTTATTGTCAACAGCCATGTAGTCTTTCTTACTGTTATTTTCAGAATGTAAAATAGCAATTAAAAAAAAAACCAACAACAAGGTAATGTATGCTGATTTTTTTTCATTCTTTTAGGCAACCTGGAAATAAATAATTAAATAAATAAATTTGTTGATTGATTGATTGATTCACTCATTCATTTTCCCTACTTTTCAGCTTTCTGAACTAAGTAGAAGAGCATTTTATGACATGGAAATGACATCTGGCAAGAAATGCAGTGGGAACAATATCAGGGGAAAAAAATTGGTATCACTCTTCTTTTCTTGGTTTTGTCCTACATTGCTACCCTAAGAAGTTTCCTGATTTTTTCAAAAAGTCATAGACATGGTATTTTATGCTTGCAAAGGAGTTATCTCACAACCTCATGTATAGGACACAAGGAAGGCCAAATAGAATGAAATCCAGAGGAGCTTCTGACAACTCACTCTCCATACATTAGCCTGGACACTTATTACTACATTCTACATATATATTTATTTTTATGATGTCTATCTGATATATCCCTTTCCTAACCAAGTCCACTGTAAAAAACTGGCAAATAAGATTTAAAAATTCATCCCTGCTATATTTAAAAGATCCATTATCTCTTTCACTGATTTCCTTCTACTTGTGTTACTCATACATTTCTTCTCATTCAAGATAACTCGTAGTGAAATTTTCTTTACAGTCATGTCTGCTGAAAAAGATAAATTTAAATCATGAAAGTATAAATAAACTCATTGATATTTCATGGATTTTTTTTTCCTGTTCAAACATTTATATATGTAAGTGAAAAAAATAAATTAAGATTGTCTGAAGTCATTCCTGGAAAAGCACACAGGGCTTGGCTGCTGTCTGAGGGTTCTGACAATTAACACAAGACAATTCTGAGGCCAGAGTCACTTGAGTTAAGCAGCTGTTGGCTAATGAGCTGTGAATCCTTCATAATGATATAATTTTTATTTGATAGAAAAATAATGGTGAATTTATTTAACCTGAACCTGTAATTAGCAGTGATTTGTTTCTCAGTGGGTTTGGATTTGGGTTTTTTTGTTTTGTTTTGTTTTGTTTTGAGGTTTTTCTTGTAAGCCAAGGACTTTTGTCTGCCCTACTTACCTGAAATAAAAATTGCTCTCAAGGGATGGCACTTGTTTTAATAAAGGAGCAAATAGAGCCGACTAAAAGATTGAGCTTCTCTCCATTAAAAGGTCAGTAGGTTTATCATTATATAATACAAATTTAGAGTATTACTTGACAATGAAAAATTAAGAGTAAAAAAATCCCTGAAACTTATGAAGAAATTGAAGCACTTAAATAATTTAAATCATGAGTTCAAAACAAAAATGATCAACTTGAATGTGAGTGTTTCAAATCAAAGCATTTCTTTTCCCCATGGAAAATTCTAATTTGATTGGGTGAAATTTGGTGATGGAAAGGATTGGATTTTTTTGCATATCTTGGCTAAGAATATTTCTCCAAGGCATTTAAATAAAAAGAAATCTATATCTTTCAGGGCAAATAGACTCAAATTGCATTCTTATTTGTTACCTGAATCTATCCAAATCTATTTTCCAGGAGCCCAAAACTCTAAAAAGAAATAATAACACAGTTGACTATTTTAAACAAATAATCTGCATAACACAAAAGTTAATATGTGAAATTAAACTGAAATTTGAACATTTCTAACCTGTTCTATTTTAAAAGATTTATTCCAGTATTTAATATTTTAACAGTGTCAGGCACAAAATTACAGACGTAAATGATGGAGCTCTATGTATTTCATGACATTCAGATAAGAACATTTAACTAAAGAGCGGAAGATATTTTATTTATTGCAGGAAAATTTTGGGGAGGATTGAGGAAACAGCAGCATTGGTAGGTTGGAAAAGGAAGGTCATCTCAGACACACAGAAAGAGCTACAGGTGGATGAACAAGTGGTGGCAGCACCTGAGACAGAAAAGGTGGAAAACGAGTAACTGGGCATTAAATATATCTATGTAGCATAGCATGCAGGTGAAACAAACAAACAAACAAACAAACAAACAAACAAACAAAAGTAATTTTTCTGCATCTTGGAAAGATTTTCTTCTGTATTCTGCCTTGGAAACATGTAAGCCCAAGTTTCCAGCACCTTCATAAAATCATCTTTTGAATTTATGAGGGAACAAACAGATGAGCAACTTCAGAAACACATCAGTTGTGAAATGTTTTTCTTCCTCACTCTGAGACAGAAAATATGTACAGGTTTGTGCTGTCCTTAGCTCCAGTAAACTTGGAGGCCATGGATTAAAACAAAAATAACAGCAAATGTCCTGGAAAGTCTTGTTGACATGAATACAAGTCTTCAGTGTTTGCAGTTCTCTAGAAGGTACAAATTATTTCATGTATATCCTCTTCCACTCTGCCCTGCACATCCAGTGTGGTCCATTCTAAACAGATGGCACAGGATAAGAAGGATCCTATGGCTTAAAGCACTTGTGCATCTTAAAATATAGAAATACTTGAAAATCCTTCAGGCGAAAAGTTGTTTCTAAGGAGTGCACATTCTAAAAAGCTTTTAAACTGCTTTCCATAGTTCAGAGCTCCCTGCATTACACTGCAGTTACCATGTTCTTATGTAGCTTCAGTTGCAAAACTGCATTTGTCTTCCTTATACATTTCTAAATTTTCATTACCCTGTGAAGAATAATTAAATCACAGAGCAAGCAAAGCCAACTCAGTGGTGAATGAAAAGCCAATGCTGCAAAACAGTATCAAAAATTGAAACCAAACAGTTTAGATTTACCAGCTAATTTACTTAGGTATCACCCTGAGGCATCAACAACATTTATCACTATTGCTGTACTCTGGTGAGTTTGCACCATTACTGGGAACAGAAGTGTTTGTGGAAAAAAAATTGAGAACTTCAGGGAAATTCAAAGTAAATATTGAAAAGAATCAGTAAATACATGGGATATCTGCAACTGGGCATTGAGGCATTACTTAGAATTTAACCAGTACAAATATGAGGTTCTAGGTATGGAGCCAAGATTATTAGTGAATTACTTAAGGCATGGAGATATCAGGAATTTTTAAGGTAAAGCCAAGGACAGTCACATTTCTAAAAGGGCTTTGAAAGGTAAGACAATTATATGTACCCAGATACAATTTTAAGAAGGCTAAAGAAGAGTTAAAGGCAGCAGAAAAGGGCAGTAGCAGACATTCTGCAAGAGATTTTGTTTTTCATGAGAGCATCTTTTAAACAGGTGAATTATGTTTTCCTTGGTTTGTTCCAAGAATCAACACAGTTCTACATCAGAGAAGTTGTGCATTCTTCCACCATCAGATGGTTGAAGGTAACATACAGGTTTCATATTATGTGTGGTTACAATGAGAAAGCACATAAACCCTTTGTTAATGACTCTGAGATTATTCCATTTGGTTGTAAAAATATTTCTACAATGACTTAGAAAGAAAAGATGGGGAGTTTGTTTCAACATATGAAAATCATTACTTTTCCCTTCTACAACTTTCTGATGTTCAGAAGGTGGATCCAGAACCTCGGAGAGATGAACCTAATAATAAATAACTCTCTTCATTATTCTGTGTCATAGATCTCCATTAAAAGAACTATCAACATTTCACTCATCAAGATTCCATGTTTTATTTCAGAATATCAAGAGAACTGAACCACTGTATTCCTGGTTGGATTGGTCTTTACAAACAATTGTATGGATGGCATTTAAATACAGATAGAGCTGTTGGCAAAATAAATTGTTCCATTTTGCACCAATGTAGATTACAGCAGAAATTGTGCCAGTTCAGACAAAATCTATAAGAATGAAACTTTGGTTTCCATTTCCATTATTTTTTAAACAAACACAAATAAAAGAGGAATGCAAAGGCAAGCGGAAAGCAACACAAAACTTTAAAATTATTATGAATATTTTTTTTTAATATATTAGCAACACAAAACAAGTATTTCCATAGCATTTATTGTGACATGAATGATCAAATCTGAGTTTTGAGTGTGCCAGGAAGACTAACGTCCAAAATGTAGGGGCTGGGAACAACTGATTAAAACTATTTAGCCACAATTCAATGAATAACAAACAGCATAAAGGACCCATTGCATAAGCAGTGAAAAGATTTTATTTGATTTTTCTCCCCTTCCGAAAATTTGCAATAAATCTAAACATATTTAGTTGAAATGAATACTTATATTCTTTGCCCTTTGTTAGTATAAAAACTCAATACAAAAGCAATACAAAAATAGCATTATGGATTTAAAACAACAAAAGATATCAATCATATCTCTTAATTATAAATTTATTTGCTTTGGTGGGTTTAAGATAACCCTATAGTTTTCCTCAGTAGTATTTTTCAACCTAACATAACTGCCTTTTACTGTTTAAACTGTATATATTTAAAGCACAGCCCTTTTTCTCAATCCCCTTAGAACCTTTCCCTTTGTTAAAAGTATTTGTGACCTATTGAAATGCAAATGGAGATAAACATTGAAGTATCCTGCTAACAGTATTACTGGAAATATGTACATATTTAAACTATATTTTTAAGGTTTTGTACTTCCACAAGTACATCTCTGCTAGTATCAGGGAAAAAGAAATATTAAACATTTCTCATTTTGTATGAAAGGTCATGTATTACCAAGAAAACTCGCCCATTTTCCATCATGATTGCTGGAGCATAAAGTAGCTCTGCTTTACTAAAATCATCAATTCTCTCTCATTTAAGATAAATTTCAAACTACTCATCATCAAGTGATAATTTTCCTTACCTTCAATGATGAATATGTCAGACTATATCAATGGGCCAGCAAACGACTGTCACATTCATAAGATCATTTGTCAATTAGATTTTCATGTACAACAAGCTCTGCCAGTTGTTTGGGTTTCTTGAAGCCATATCCAGCCAAGATACACCTCAGCACAATACAAACCTAAAAAAATTATTTTATGTTACTATCTTTTGACAGTTTCAAAAGATTTTATCTTTTTCCTGGAAGTCCAGCAATATCTCTAGTTTTATTTGTGCCCTTATTTACATAATTGCTAGAATTTTATTTTGCACTTCATTAGCAACCCCAGCCCATTCTAATATTCTAAATGAGTAAGAGCTCTTCACATTTCCTTTAATCACAAACACTCATTATAATTTTTCTGGGTGATGGGGTATATCTGCAAATCAACATAATTCCAATATGTCTAATTTACACCCAACAGAGTTCTAAATTCTCCCTAATGGTGTTTCTGCAAATGTAGAAACAGCAAAAGAAATTAATGTAAGTATTTCAAATGCATTTCAACCCAAATTTTCCCATAGCAAATTATTGCTGAACTCTTCACTCATCTCCCTTCCCAATGTGTAGACACATAGACATGTTTTCTGAAAATACACATCTTTTTCCTGAACATCAAGATCTCAGAATATTTATATCAAAACATTTTTCCAGCATTTACTTTACTAAGTCAACAAGTACAGTTCTGCTGTACCAGCTTTCACTATTCAAATTCTCTGCCTTTGAACTCTCAGGTTTTTCCGTTTCTCTTTGATGGTGGATTTTTTTCTGCCTTCATTGCTTGAAATAGAACACATTGACAAGCTCAATTACTTCTCTGTATGAGAGGAATGTTCTAATTTCAACTCCTTAAGCCAATGAAAAACCCTCTAGACTCTGCTGGCCTGGATTCTTAAAGTGAAAAAACATCTCCAGTTTTGAATTACCATGCAGGTCAATTGGGAATATCACCTGGAAAATATGGGTCTGGCTTGTATCATTTAGATGAGATGAAACAGGTTGATTCAAACACAGATATGCTATAAGTGATGAAAGAGTTATGTGAACTCTTAGCATGAGTTTTACCCCTAAAGATTGATACCACATCCCTGGAAGTGTCCAAGTCCAGGTTGGATGGGGCTTGGAGCAACCCAGTCTGGTGGAAGTTGTTCCAGCCTGTGGGATGATCTTTAAGGTCCCTTCCCACCTAAAGCCTTGTCTGATTCTATGATCATCCATCAATCATGTTAAGAAAGCTGGGTAACATCACTGATCCTCTCTCTTCTCTTTTTCTTTGAGAAACCATGGAGCTTGGGGGACATCCCGGAAGCCTGGAAGAAGCCTAATGACTCCTGCATCTAAACAAGGGCTTACAGAAGGGTCCAGGCATTTTTAAGCCCATCAGTCTTACTTCAGACCCTGGGAAAGTTATTGAATGAATCCTCCTGGGGCCTATCACAAGATGAAGCATGGGATTGTAAAATCCAGCTTGGATTCACCAAGAGCAACATGCTTGACAAACCTGATCACCCTCTATGACAAAGTCCCCTGCTTGGCTGACATGGAGCGAGCAGTGACCACTGTCTCATTGGATTTCTCTGAGGCTTTCAATGCAGTTTCCTACAGCCTTCTCCTGGAGAAACTTAGACCTCATCGTCTAGAGAAGGGCTCTGTGTGGTGGGTTGGGAATTGGCTGGCAGGTAACACCCAGTAATGTCATGGTAAACATGTGGAACATTCATCCTGATCTGTGTTTAGGCACTTCTAGACAAACAAGTCTGTAGCTTCTGTGCAAAGAATACAAATGGAAAACAATTTAAATTTTAATATAAAGTTAGTCATCATGTACAATGAAAAGCCCAACAACTCAAAGAGCTTTAAAGATAAAAACAAAATGTATCACCATCTAGCAAAATACACAACAAAGTCAATATGATTGCTTGATGGTTTACTTCTGAACTTAGTGTAACTTCCCGAAAAAAATTACTTTCTAGTGACAGAAGTTGCAAAACCATTGAGATATTAAAGGAATAGGGAAAAATCTATAGTTTATGATGATTTATAAATATTGTTGTGGTATCACATAACGATGCATCAGTTGATCTCTGTCAATGACAAATTTGGTTCTTTAACCAGTGTATTTTTAGTTAGGCTTATTACACACAAGAAAAATTACTTATAAAACAGAAACTGATCATCCAAAACAGTATTTCACATTGTGGTGGAGTAAATATGCAGTTTTTTGTGGGATAGTGAAGACAAATTTGCCTAAGAAAGAAAAGAATAAACAAAAAGATTAACAAAACTGAACGTAATATTTCCATGTTATCAGATAACATGCTCAGAGTTAAATAAACCATATACATATGAACCCATGAAATAATGATTTTGCAATAACTTCTAAATTTCTTTTAAAATTTCCATAAAATTATCTTTAATCTAACTGTTTGCTTTGTCACAGAAATAAAGTTTGTAATTTCAACTATTTATTCATTCATTCATTCATTCATTCATTCACTCATTCATTCATTTATTTATAAAGAATTACACCATAGTAGTTTTGAGGGTTTTGGTTTGTTTAGTTTGTTTCTTTCTTTCTTTTAGGGTTTTTGTGAGTTTGCCGTTGTTTGTTTTTTGGGTTTTTTGGTTTTTTTGTGTTTTTTTTTTTTAATTTCACTTCAAATCTAGCAATCAGTTCCAAATTTCAGACATGGAGATTTTGGTTTTCTTTATATATTTTTGTTTTCAACCAGTTTACTGACATAAATTCCTGATCACAAAAATCTTGATCAGATCTTGCCTTGACTTGTACCTTTATTAACAGGCTCTGCATTTTAACATGAAATGTTCAAGTATGGCTGAATCAGAAGTTGCTTATCTGTCATATTAAATCTTACTAATTACAGAAAATTGGTGCAATTTAAAGATCAGTGTTGCAAATGCTTTGGGGCTATAAAAATATGATAAGTAAGACCTGTGATTGAAAAAGGTGACTCCTTATGTACTGTAATGTTATGAACTGGTGAGGAGTACATTGTGTAATTGCCAGCTCTACTTGTACAAAATGTATTTGAACTTGTTTTGAAGCTGCTTTTAAACAGTGAAGGGCTGCAAAACTTTACAATTCCACTCTTGCAAAAGGGACTGAGTCATTAATAAAAGTTCTAGACCTGATGAAATCCATATTATAAAGCTCTGCTGAGGCCACCAGAACACTGCAGTCTCTGCAGTTCCCTACATCATCAGTTCATGAATTTTTGCTCATTTAACACACTATTTAATTGCTCCTAGATTTTTCTCAAACTCCTGCCATGGGACAGAACTATAAGTGATATCTGTGACAGAACACTCTCTTTTCTGTTTTAGTTTTCCCTTTGCTTTCCTTTATTTTTAAAGCAATTCATATCCACTCTCTGCCTAGGTGGCTCATTGCCCTGAATTTTCTGGCCTGTTCTGAGACTTTTCTTTAGACTGTAGATTTGACATGAGGACTACAAATATCACCTTTTGTCTTGTTTGTTCCATACTCTGATTTCCAAGCCCACAAATGGAAGGCAGTTTTCCTGGGAATGGCATCCAGCAATTCATCAAATGGATTTGTCCCTCAGGAACATCCAGTCAATCCAGTAAAAATCCAGTCTTCCTGTCCTTGCATACCAAGTGTAACAGTTACTGCCCAGAAACTGTGAGTACTATTTAACATGGAAAACTATGAAACATTTTCTATCCTTGCTATTTTTCAATGAGTCTTGATCCAATATCATTTTAAGGGATCACATTCTGCCCCCTTCCAGTGTCTAAATTCAATCCTGAGCTCCCTCTCCACATAAATGCCCTCTCATGGCACATCAGGAAATTTATCTTCAGCACTAGACTGGTAAGATTCTCTCATCTGTCAAACTCGATAAGAAATGAGAGAAAGGCTACTGTTCAATAGTTAAGTATTTATAAACCTTAAGGGGCTCCCAAAATACAACCAAAAGCAAAAACAAGAACCAAAATAGCAATTCCTTTGGCTTGATAACTTATGGATATTTAAACCTATCAATGTTACAATAGATCTGTACCCCAAAGACATATATGTCCATAAAAGAGACATCATGCAGAATGAAATACATGGAAATGACTGAACTTGTTGATACAAGTATTCAAAAAAATTAAAATTAGGGGCATCTTCCCTGCTGTTTCATTGTATGAAATTTCATACAGTGGTTTTCATATCAACTTTAATTTTGGGTTTTTTTTTTGGGTTTTGTTTTGTTTTGTTTTGTTTTTAGAGGTTCTACCTTCCTAGACTGAATTTGCATTATTGAGATTAATATTTAAAAAGGTTTTTTGCAGGAATACAATTTTCATAAAGTTTCCCTTTCCTGCAAAGCAATCACAAGGAAAAAGACATCTCAGCTGTGTAAAATTAACCAGTGTAGGAAACAGAGTAATGTTTATATTTTGCAGATTTTTTAAGGATTTTAATGATTTTATCTACTTGTATTTACACGTGAAAGTGCATGGTTAGTTGTTATTTGAAGAAAAATTGTGTTAGAAGCTATTTTTTTTTCCATTTTCATTGAAATAATCATAAGGCCTCAAAGGTGATATTTTTAGTTTAAAAAAATATAGGTATAGGTCACTTTCAGATTTGTCTAGTACAGAAGACAAGAATTCAAGGAGGAGAAACTGATATTTCACAGAAATTATTTTGTCCCATGTGTAAAGCTATTCACTTGAGAAGATTGTTACACAGTGCCATTTTCCTGACATGATCTATTTTCTATGTTAAATACTTAAAATCGATATTTGTTAATATATTTCCTATTTCTGCATTTCTTTTTGTCCTTTCAGGAACCTGTCATAACACATTTCCTCCCATTTAATATCATTCAAATACATTTTCCAAGGGTCTCACAGTAAACTGCAGCTATAGGTTTATTCACCTGCTCATTCCTAGTCCAGGACATAAGAAATTAATGAAATAAACATATATTTCAATTAAGTTAAAAGAAAATAAATATATTACCCACCCTTTATATCAACTATGTTTTCAATAGCATGAGAGACCTAATACCAAATGTAAGAATCTGTTATTTAATCTATTAAATAATACATGTGTAGTCTAAGTTGTGTCTTCTCTGGATGATCTTGGAGCCATCTATAGAGGTATTTAGTAAGAAGATGGCAATTAAAGGTTTGACATTGCCTTTCTTGCCAGAATTCTTCACCTATTCGTTATCCATTTAATGAGAAAATAAAACCTCTCCTGATACACATTCTCTGGCTCTGTGAAATCATCAGTGTCAGTTTAATTGCAATGCCATTTGTGACATGGATTCCTATCACTTTGGATAGCAAAGCTAAGAATGAGAGTGGTGTGTTGGACTGGGTGACCTCCACTGGTTCCTTCCAAGTAATATTTTCACAATTCCATTATCCTTGTGCTGTGCTTCCCAGTGTCATATGTCCATAGCAGTGACCCATTTTGCTTTACCAGTGCCCATTTCTGCTAAACATCAGTAGTGTTTAACTTAACTGAAAAATATTTAGTTCTCCTTCTTTAAATTTTGGATGTCTTTCAAACATTACTTACATTCACCTATGGATAACTATATTTTTTTATAAAGTTTTCTTAAAGTCATCTATGAAAAAAATTATTAACACCACCTCATCTCTAATTACATGGTATGAAAAAAAAAGTAAACTGTAATAATACTGTTTTAAAGTCCAAAACTACTGAAAACAGAACAAAGAAAAATTATAACCAGAGGCCCAGATTTTTTATTAAACTGAGAAGTTAGAATATTTTTTTGTTTTAGCAAGTGTGCTACTGTAACATAAATATTTCACTTAGTTTGAAGATTAACCCAACTCAAAAGAGTACAAACCTAGATAATCTCCTTCCAAAAGTACATCTTGGAAGTCATCACAAAAAAAAAAGTTTAATATGCATTAACGAAAACAACAGTGCAGATGGGTAATTTCTATGACATAAGAAATAAACAGAACAGATTCAGCAGCAGCCATGCTATGAAGAACAGTTTGCTTCATTTAATTAACCTTTGAAAAACACGACATTTACTTTATTGAACTTTTACAGAAATCAACAGTAGCCTTAAAACACACTTCAAAGGGAAAAATAATGGCCCAGGAGCTATATACACATCCTCTTAAGTATCCGCTTGGCTGACAGTCTGGAAAACGCCAGCTTCAAAGGATTAAAGCTTTATTTGAGAATCTTAATTTAAAGTGTTCCTGTGGGATGTAATGGCATCAGTGGTCCTGCCATGAAATCACATACACAGATGTCACTAACCCTTATTGACAGCTCCATGAAATGTAAGATTAGGGCCACCATTGTGGTTTTGCTGAAGAGCCTTTTATCCCTTGGGCTTCCACTTGGCTTTAAGAGCCAGCACACTGCTGGCACATTTAAACATTTTGGGTGACTCTGGATCGTTGCAGTTTAAGAATATGTTTCACTGCTTGGCACAAAATTTATCAAGGCTTCAATCAGTGTTTATGGAGTAAGTGTTCCTTGGTATCATTAACAATGGTTTTTATTTGAATACTACTCAAAAAAGGAGACAAGGTGCAGCTTTGAGATCTAATAATAACAGTCTGAGGCAAAATGTGGGCACCTGAGCCCAAAACATGAAATGTCACCATCGCCATTCAAAAGATCTAAGTTCTTAATATGAACAACCTGACAACCATTTTATAAGAAATAGAAATTGCCCTTCAGGAAAGAGGCTATTTGGACTCCAGGTCTGTGTTTCATGTCTTTCTCCTGCTTAAGAAGGTTGAAACCCTCTGCCTCTCATTATTAATTGATAATAACAAGAGAGTTATAGCTGCAAATAAGTTCTTATCCCCCATTTTGATGAGATTACACTTTCTCCTCTTCATTCTCTAGGTCAAAACACTAAAAAATACCTAGTTTAATTCTACTTTTTTCGTCACCAATGGATCCACTGTGGAATGTCAGAATCATAATTTATGGTCAAGTGGTACAATTTAAGAGTGACAAAATGTTAAAAGAAAAGTGAAATGTCACACACAGAAAATGGAGGCACTGAATCAATCCTGTGAAACTCATAGATAATGAGAAAGTCAACAGCAAATCATTATAACCTGTGATACTGTTGCATCTGGAATCCCTCATTATGAACTGGAACTCCCATGCACAAAACATTTAGGGGAATTAACATGCAAGTATTGGGCCAAATACTTTGCTCATATGAAATTCTATGCTCCATTGACTTTGACATTATGTTGATTTATACCCATCAAAAACTACTTTTCATGTAGTAAAACTGTTTTCAGGTAATTGAGTCATCTGATTGTTTCTCATTCCTTCTTTTAGAAAACTTTCCTTCAGAAACTAAAAGATTCAAAGCCATTGAATCTGTTCAGTTAGGAACTAAATTATAAATGTGGCACATAACACTTAACAATAAAGCACATAATGGTAACAAAAGCTTAATGTATTGCAGTCCTAAGGGGCAACAGGAGCTGTTTTATTCTATACTACTCCTTGCTCAGATTGAGTGGTGCTTTTCAGCACATATTATCTTTTCATTACACTCATTAAAATGAATGAAAAGAACCTGAGATACATTTTGTACCTACATTATTTGAGAAATGTCACCAAACATGTTTTATATGTTCTACATATGAGTTTTCCTTTGTTCCAAAAGTTAAACTTTCAACAGATCTCTGCAGAACTGAAGTCTGGCAGGAATACTATCTAAGTAGTTTTTTATTATTTTATACAATACAGGACATAGAAGTAGCAAGGAATTGCCCTAGGGGGAATGTAGTGGAGCTTTAAAATTCTTGGGGTTCAAAGGTAATATAATAATTCCACAGCATCCTCGCTTTTCTGAAATGCTAGCCCCTTGTCAATGTCACTAGTTATTTTTCTCTATAGTCCTCAATATTTTAAGCTGTGTCTTCAGCTAAAAGACACTTTATCTTCTACCCTTCTATTCATCCCTAGAGAAAAAATCAAACAGGCTCAACCGAATGAGGTTGTGGAACCAAATGAGGTTATGTAAGACATGATTCAAAAGACTGAGCAGATGAAGGGGCAAGCAGGGACTTTTTCTGAAACACTAAAATACAGAAGGATAAAGCAAATCCAGAAGGAGGTACATGCACATTTATTCTTCTGGCACAGCATATTTGGCATCATCCAAAGGGAGGACATTCATAAAAGGTTTCCTTTGAAACACTACAACACAAAGCTGTATCTGATTTGTGCTATCATGTTATGCTGAGCACATCCTGAAACATGCTTAGAAAATATGCTCAGGAGCTCAAAAAGTATCCACTGGTTTGATCAGACTCTTCTCTTTGGAAAGTTCACACCACACTATGCAGCAATGAAAAGTTTTTTGTCTTCCTTTTGGGCCATGAGACACAAAAGAGGTGTTGCTGTTCAGATTCACCTAATTTTTCAATCTGTTTTGTGCAGGGGAAAAAAAAATAAATAAAACAAACCACACTTCTTGTGAATATTAGTGATGCAGTCACAGAACAAATATTGATCTTGATAAGCTGAAACAAATTCATCACTCTATCAGTTCTCTTTCATAAGTGACTTGGCTTTCAATGAAACTAGTGATTCTTAGATTTTAATAATAGTTTTATACGGCTGGGGTAATCTTAATCCAAAACTCATATAAATGTTCCACTTATTCAATGCTCCAGGAACTCATATCTAGCTTATCTGCTGTCACAGACATTGATGAAGGCAAGTCCATGATCAGATGTGGTCTTGCAATCATTAATTGCACAGACAGTGCTAATGGAGCCACTACTCCTCACAGGGCAGTTTCTACTCTTTCTGTCCAACACAACCTGGGTATTTTTTCCTTTGTATCTGTAAATTTGAGACAACAAATGGGGGAAATCCACACAGGTGAGTAACAAAACTGAAGAACATCATAGTCTTACTTGTAACCTCTTTCAAAGTGGACAATGGCATTGTGACTCTAGTATGACTCTTGAGAGAAAAAAGAAGGTTTTCTACTGTATGTGACTTCTTTTTCATGAAGTTTTTGTGAAAACTTCAGTTAAGTGGTATAATTGTACTCTACCTGGTCATGTGCACACAGAGGGGAAAAATAAAATGACCAGAACTTCACAGCTGAAATTTCAAATACAATATTGTCTCTAGTCACAGAGTAATGGAGTATTAAATTTGTATGGAATTTCATAGCTATTATTGACTATGCTTGCCTATTAACAAGGCTGATTTAAGCATCTGATAAACTCTTCATAAAAATTTAATCTACTTTTGATTTCACTCTTACACCAGGCATTGATTGCATGTCACTCATTAGATTGATCATTTTGCATGCATTTACATCCTTTGCTTAGTAGGGTGGAGTTTTTTAATATGATTATACTATAAGTTTATATTTTAATTAAAATGTTAAAGGTTTTTTAAACTGATAAGGCTTTTTTGACAAGGTCTTTTTTGTCCCTAGGGTGAAGGCTACTATATGACTGGAAGAGTAATGGAATTCAGGATATCATTTGCAGGTTTTTACATGTAAAGATAAATGTTTGAATTGCTATACCTTGAATTAGTTGATTTAATGAAAATGTAGTCTATTGCTGCTGAAAAGTTACCATTCATTGTCAGTTCTCTTTTCTTTTCTTCTTCTTTCTCCTTTAAAAACTAAATGTCATAAATTCACCCTGTCAGTCTTGGTCTGTCTTTTATTTTCAAAATGGAATTTCTGAATCCTATTCTGAGACATATTACCTTACAAATATACCTACTTTCCATAACTATTCTGGAGACAATTTCCCCACCATCCCAGTCCTGAATCATGTTATTAGATGCCATTGTACTGAGAAAGACACATTCTGCAGCAAGAGGAGCCATAACTGCTTTTGGTCAATGGCTGTGAGAGTATCAGAACATTATTAAACAATATGTCTTTTTCAAAGGAATTGGAAGTTATCATTAGTCACCAATAAGCTGTCTTTCCATTCCTTTTTTCTTCAAACACTGAAAAACAAGCAGCACAAAACCCAGCCAGACAATGTGTATATGGATGAAATTCTTGTAAACGACTAACAGGATAAAGACATGATATAGCATGTAAGATATTAATGTTTATAAGTTCATAATAGTGATTGTTGCCTTCAACATTAGTGTAGTAGCCTGGATTTTTTTGTATTCTTTCCTGCTAGTTCCTTTGACCCTCTGCCAGCTTGTTAGAGGAAGCTGCCAAGATTTATTCATGTAAGTTAAAGCTGTGCTGGGATGTTACCTCAATATCAGCACTCCCAGCAAGACAGCCACAGTTAATTAACTAATGTCTATTGGGCTTGAAGTCTACAAATCCAAATAGAAAGAACAGCAGCATACTGCTCTACCATCCTAGAAAATAAGAGAAAAATGGCTGGATTTTGGAACACTGAGACTCATGTTATTTAACATAAGAGCTTGCACAAGTTGGAAGCTATATGAAGACTCATGCCACCCCCCAAAAAAAAAAAATTAAAAAATAGTACAGACTTGTAGGTTAAAAAGAAATCACTCTAGAAGTGTGTGTTCTCACAACAAGCTGTTTAGTGTCTGGAAGGATGTAGTTAGCACGGGGTATGCACTTGTCACGTTAAAAAGAACAGAATCAGAGAAATGCTGCAGTGTGATTGAAGATCTTCTGCCCACACTCAGATCTGACGAGGCATCAGCCAAACCCTGTCTGGGAGCCATATGGCAATGCTGTTCTCTCTCCAAGACTAGCACCTGTCTCTTGGCATCTTACTAAACCTTTCCCTTCTACACACAACCTCACATCTACCTACACCTGTCTGGATAAATGCACCATTCCATCATCTGCGCACAAACTAACCCTGTGCCTGGAAATTCAGGTTTTACACTTGTACAGAGTGATATATCTTTAATGTGCACCCAACAGCAATTAGTCCTCATGACCTCTAATAGCCCAAAGCTCTGTGACTTCCCCCAAGAGCTTGAAAATATAACTTTATGGAGGAAAATTAAAGTACTGGGTGAAACTATAGCTGAAAAATAAGCAATGGCAAATAAAATTCTAAGAAGAAAATAAAAATCTATCAAGTTAGGGATCTTTCTTGATATCTAAAAATTATTTTCTGAAGACATTTTAACTAATGAAAACACCATGCTATATGCGTTTTTTCATCAATAAATTACATATTCATCCAAAAATAACAAAGTGCATTTAGGGAAAAAGTAGATCATGATAAGGCCATTAGCCTAGCTTTGGAATGGCCAGAATTCAATCTGTAGCTTTGAAACAGACTTCCTAGGAAGCAGATTATAAGGCATATAAAAATTTAAATCATTTAGCCACCTGTCTAAATCATTACTTTCAACTAATTTTCTGATTCCTGATGGAATTAAGCATTTTTTAAAAAGATGGTTAGGTACTTGTCTGTAATACAGATACCTAAACACATTTTATGTTCAGCATTTGTGCCTGTTCAGAGGGAGTAGCTCACACAGATGTCAATGGTGTATGGATACAGATTTTTTCTTTGATCAGGGTGTCTGAGATTCTGTTCTTTATCACAATATAAAATTAAGAATGATTTTTTGTTCTGCTAAGCAGTAGCAGAGTTAGGTGAATGTAAAAATGCAAGTTAATTAAGCACCCCTTAAAAGCACAGACCTTCAACCAAACTTCCTATAGAAATTAATTGAATCATATTCAAAACACGAATTTCAAATGTAAATATCTTTGATAAACCCCAGAAAAATTACTTGGCATATTGAGGGGAAGGACATAAGTGCAACTGGTCACAATATGACTGCACAGCCTGAGCTGTGGTTGGACTGTGGAAACATTTAGAGGACTTGGTCTACTCACGCACAATGGGAGTGAAATAATCACAGAATGGCATAGGATGGAAGAAACCATAAAGCCCATCCAGTGCCACTCCCTGCCACTATCTCAGGTTGCTCCCAGTCCCATCCAACCTGACCTTGGACACTCCCAGGGATGGGGCAGCCACAGCTTCTCTGGGCACCCTGTGCCAGGGTCTCACAGCCAAGAATTTCACCCTAATATCCCACCTAATCCTGCCCTCTGTCAGTTGCAGCCATTCTGCCTTGTCCTATCCCTCCATCCCTTGTAAATGGTCTCTCTTCATCTTTCTTATAGCCCCTTCAGGTCCTTGAAGGTCACCCCAAATCTTCTGCCCTCCAGGCTTAACAATCCCAGTTCTCCCAGCCTTTCCTCCTAGCAGAGCTGCTCCATCCTCTGACCATCCTGGTGCCTCCCTGGCCTCTCTCCAGCAGCTCCATGTCCTTCCTGTGCTGCCCCCACAGCTGGAGCAGTTCTGCAGGTGGAATCTCACCTGGGGGGCAGAGGGGCGAAATCCCTCCCCCCACCCCACCCCACCCCCCACTGCCCACCCTGAAGGACCAGCCCAGGGCATGGGGGGTTCTGGGCTGGGCCATGTCCAGCCTCTCCCCCATCAGCCCCCCCAGGTCCTGCTCCCAGGGCTGCTCCATCTGCTCATCCTCAGCCTGGATTGATCTCAATGGGTTGACCTGACCCAGGTGCAGCACCAATCCCTGGCCTTGCTAAACCTCAGGAGACTCCTAGGGGCCACTCCTGGGGCTTGTCCAGGTCTTTCTCCTTTTGGTACTTCTCTTGGCACAGGTAGTTGTTACTTCAAAAGTGAAATGACTCCATGTTATACTTCCTAACCATTCCTACCAATGTTATTCTTCCTCTCATTATTTCCTAAAGTGCATATTCACACACCAACCAGGACAGACCCCACCATATCACCCAGAATCCAGCAACATGTATTCTGAGCACAGATCCTATTCCTGCTTCCTAATTCACTTAACAGTTTAGAAAAAAACAGTTCCAAATGCATCTGAATAACTAGAATAACAATTATCTTATCCTTGTCAGCTTAAGAGTTTATTTGCTCAGCAGCTCTAAAAGATAAGATAAATAAAAAATAGAAGAAAAAAAAAGTCAAATATACATCTTTCTCAGTTTCACTGTAGGGGATTTTAGCTAGGTACCCCACAAAAATAAATCAATAAAAAATAATTTTAAATACTTTTCATTAGGCAGTCAGTGGGAATTTATAAATAAATTTAAAAAGGGAAGTAAAAAACTACATATGCATTTAAATGGCATAATTTTAGAATATATTTTTTCTTTTTCAAATTTTCATTTTGGAGAATGACATGAAAAAAATTGTCTATACAGTACACAATGTAGAAATAGCAATAGACTTTAAGAAAATTACGCATTTTATACAGAGAAAATGGGCAAAATGCATTTTATTCTCCTCTGTAAAACTGAAATGAGCATGAACTTTAGTTTGATTGTCAGTTATTCAAGCCTTGGGCAAAGAAATCAATTCTTTACAAGCCATGTGTGGTGCTGAAATATTCAAGATGAACAGCAGATTTAACCATTCATCGAAAGGTGGGGTTTTGTTTCAGACAGAAGGTATTTTTCACAAATTATAAAGAAAGATAAAAGAGACAAGATTCCTGCCAGTTAATCCATCTCACTTTTCAGGCCGATTCAATTACCAACAAGCATCATGCATTATAGTAGATATAAATTTCTCTGAAATCAGGAAGGCTCTAACTTGCTAAATATTTGGGATATTTCTATGGTTCACTACAAGCAGCTGACAGGGAGAGTGTTAAAGACTTAACTTGTGTAAACAGCAGTTCATATTTTTAGGGGGAAACAATAACTTCTCAGTAGCTGAAATTTCATCCAGCTCTAAAATCACAGTTGTGTTTTAACAGCCACAGAATTTTATTTAAATAATTAATTATTCTGAATATTACAGTAATTACACCAGCACCATTTGTTTCCACAAAGTGTGAAGAAGTGCATATTTTGAGTACAATGTTAAGAAATGGCCCCATTCTTAAATGGTTGTTTACATGTAGTTTAAAAAATATTCCATTAATTTGTTTCATGAATGTTTCTTAAAATGAGTGTTATCATTTAACGGAACTATTAGATATCACAAACTTCATGCAGATTTGTGTAGTCATAGTAACATTTTATTTCCCTTCACTCCATTGTAGATTGAAATTCCAAGAAGACAAAGTCTGTATGTGAAATATATATATATATATTGTGTATATATACATAAATACACGCACACACATATATGTGTATATATATATATTTATATATACATAAATTTTTTCAGTTAATAGAAGAATCAGCTGCCAGCAAAAAGTTGGCAATAAGTAATTAATATTGAGTTTACAAATCCTTAAGAAAGTCCATACTTGGACTATAAAAATTGGCAGATTGGTTATGTGATGAGTCACTCACTCTTGTCTATTGGAAATACTTGGATAAAATAGGAGACAAATCAATAATGGTACCAAACTGCCTTCCCAGCGTTACTATGATATTCTATTACTGATAGAATGATACTTGTGCAGTTTGTGATGGCCTTGAAGGTGACACAGCCAATGAGAATGTTGTGGGCTAATTTGATGTTTATATCACTAACACAGTTCCCATTACTCTTTTCCACACTTTTATGGAAGTTCTGACATCTCTGGGGAAGTATTAGCCATAAAATGAGATGATTTATAAAAAAAACTAGTTCTGTCCCATCTGTGGAAAATACCTATAATGCCAATTTCTGTTGTCCCTGGGAAATGGACCTCAGGGAAAGGTCTCTTTCTGTCCCATTCCCATCTGCAAAATAAATGTTTATAGGTAAGGATTTAACGTTAAAGAAAAATTATCTTGGAAATAATCTATGATTCATTAGTAAAGCTAATGGTGCATAGTGTGGCATGAAATTCACATTTACTTTATTGTTGCTTTCCTTCTTACTGTTTTCTAAATAGTGTGAATCTAGTTCATAAAAAACATACAGCTCTCAAATTGAAATATACTTATAATTAAGCTGTTTAAACATGAGTCAAGTCAAACAGCCAGAAGTGTGTTTCCATCCCAGAAATCCAGTCATATCCTGGGCTCCATCCCCAGTAATGGGGGGAATTCTCCTATAAATACATCAGTAGTGAGAATAATTGAGCTTGGCTGCTCTACTATACATGTTTTGATGCAGTTTTAAATTATATCACTGCATGGCCTTTTTATTTCAAT
This sequence comes from Gymnopithys bicolor, assembly GCA_035041215.1. Lineage (NCBI taxonomy): Eukaryota > Metazoa > Chordata > Aves > Passeriformes > Thamnophilidae > Gymnopithys > Gymnopithys bicolor. The sequence goes on from JAWWLY010000089.1 coordinate 10,260,401, forward strand.
AGTGTCCCTTTTTCATGGGACACAAAATAAATGGTGTTGCACAATAACTGGTTTTGAACTTTTCATATTCTCAACATCTTTAAAATTGTTCTCATTACTCACTGTGTGAAAATGAAACTATGGGTTTAAAGCACAGGTCTAAAAATTTACCTAATTTTGAATTCAGAAGTTTGCTCTTGCTATTGCAAAGAGAACTGAGGCCACCAGTGAAGAAAATAAGGCACAGAGCATGAAGCTCATGACAACTTCTGAAAAATGTAATTCAGAAGTGACAGAACTTTCATGGTTGCTTTTGGAACCATTTTTGCCCTACAACACAGGGTCCTATTAGAATATGTGTTTTTTAAACTCATAACTTCCACCCTTGGTGCATTTTGAAAGTTCCTCTGTCACTTGTATTTCTGGGAGAATTACAGAGTGTGTAGAATTATTTATATTTCTTCTTGCCTATACTTTGGAAATTAATTTCTATGCAATTCAGAAGGAACTGAAAAAACATACTAACAAAGTATTTCAAGTAGATTTTCAGAATTAACCAAAGGTTTGCCTGGAATATAAGACACCAGAATTCATGTGAAGAAGTCAAAACCAGAAGATGTTCCATGACATATCTTTAGAGTTGTTAGGGAAAAGGTATACATTTGAACAAAGATTAGTCCAGCTGAGATAAGCTGTGACTGCAGTCTATAAATACACTGGAAGTCAATCACAGACCAGAAAAGGAGCTTTTTTAGCCAAACTTCGCTGATAGGGATGTATATTAGCCATGAATGTACTTTAACTGGGAATGCAACCTAAATTTCTAACCCTAGAATGAGGAAATATGTGTGTCAACAATGATAATTTTAGATTTATCAAAATAAACAGGAGAATGGTCCTTACCAAGCAGAGCTACAAATTTTGTGTCCTCAAATAAAAAAAAAAAAGAAAAAAAAAAGTGTGAGCTGTTTTCTGAAGCAGCACATTCACAAACAGTACAAAAGTGCTTTGTATTTTTAAATTATTCTATTTTCTTGGGAAATCACCACTTAGCTGGATTGAAGATATCTTCATTGTCAGAGTTTTTTAGGTTAAAACATTAGTGACAGCATGCTTTGAAAATGTATTAATAGTATCTTTAGCAATTGACATAATTTTTAGAAAGTAAGTTGCACCTTCTGCAATAATATATCTGTATTAAGCCTTATAATACTCATCATTTACTGTAACATTCCAGAGTAGGGGTTATTATTTTTCTGTTGTTGTTAAAACCTTTTAAAACAGACTGATAAATTATTACATATCCTAGTTATGTCTACTTAAATATTGTCAAATGTGAACAAAGGTTTATAAATGAAGCCATAATTTCAGAGCAAAAACATTGTTTATATTTGGGGTTTTTTTCCTTTTTTTTCAAAGTAATAGTGGTAATCCAAGCTCAATATTTACTGAAATGGACATTTCTCATCTTTGCAAAAGGAAAGATTTTGACCCTCCTGATCCCTGATCAATGGCTGTCCTAACCACTGCCAGGGTTCAGAAGAGACCCAGGAAAATATATTGCTTAATACTCCTGGCTTATCAATAAGACTGGTATTATAAAGACTCTGTTTATACAAAAGTGAAGGGGGAGAAACCCAGCAGTATAAAATTGGATAACATGATGTTTTGGAAATTCTTGGGTTTCTTACAAATAGCCTAGTGAATCATTCTCTGGCACATTAGCAGTTGAACTATGTTTCTAAAGCTCTTTTTGAATGCGAACAAACAGCAAAATTATTTTCAAAGTCAGAGAAACAAATGGTAATTTTTTTTTCCCTAAGTGTAGAATTGCCTTGTAGAAGTGAAAGCATCAGTAATAATGTGCTGTAAACTACTGTTATTACTATTATTGTTGTTATAAGGCAAGATGGAAAAACACTTAGCTTTTAGAAATATATCATCTGAGCTGGTCAACAGAATTTAGGTCAAATTGGTAAATGAGCCTCCACTATTCACTGTATCCTTCCAGAGATTTTTGATAGAAGACAAAATATATTTTGCCGCTACCTAGAACTGTCAGTCAATATTATTTCCATGGCTGATTTTACATTAATGGTAAATGAGGATAGATAGGGTTATTGCAGTGTGATGGGAGGTCTGAGTGTTTGTGCTGACTTGGATCTTTTGACAGTTTTGCATTGTTACCTGAATTAGATGCCTAAAAACCTCAATCTGTGTATTTTTGCAGCCTATTATTACTGATCTGATCTAACTGGAAAGGTTTTTCCAGCTGTCAGAGCTTCTAACAAAATGCTTCATAAGAATCACTCCAGATATTTTTAAAAGAACAAAAGATACTTAAACCTCCTTGATGGTAAACACCAAACAATGCAAAGGACAGCACAAAACATTGCAAAAACCTCCACAGTCACATAAAATTGGGAAGAGGGGAAACGTCATCTTATTCTCTGCCTGATAATCAGTTTATGCTCTGAATCAGGATTACCAATGGCATTTCTTCACCAGTATTTTATTTTAGATGATGCCCAGTAATGGCTATTGATTTTCTCACAGACACATATGAACCAGATGTAGCTGCTCCTCAAGTAGCAGACAGCCCACCAGGTTGCCCAGGTTTGCTAGAGCTCTTAATGGAGACTTTTCTCTGGTCTAAGCACAGTCATGAAATGTAAATTCTCCATGTAATGGTTGCTGAAGACAAATAGGACAAGCAGCCCACGGGCCAAAAGTAAGCCTAGAAGTGCATAGCCAGGACATTTCTTCCCCTGTATCACAATGCTGCTTCCATTAGATGCTGGTCTTAGGACACGGCCAGTAACTCAAGATTCAGACTCTGGTCTTAAAGTGCTTTAACCTGAGTCAAATCTTTCAGTAAAAGCTGTTTTTCATGTGTTTAAAAGTACTCCACGACTGTGCTTCTATGGTATAGCTGAAACATTATCAAACACACCAATGAGGGTTGGGAAAGGGGGAGGAAAAAAGCTTAACTATTAGTTCCAGTAACAAGAACAAGGATTTAAAAAAAAAATCTCTGAGGAGAACAGCAGCATTACTTATCTTACAGCACTGCTGTTTGTTTTTTTTCCAAATGTTTAGAGCTTTTAGTTCTCTCCAGTGTTGTCAAAACCACTTTCCAGCATCCTATCTTCAAATTCACAGCACTTGTCATATCCCTAGCCCAAATATGAAATTTTAAACACATTAGGCTTCTCTCTGTTCTTGTGTAAGGGAAAGTTTTCCAGCTCCATTTGTCACATTTAATATCCATAACACAGAAAGTGGAGAAAATAAGGAGTCTCTTCTGAAGACATCATCCTGACAAGGTTAATCAGGAACAAGTGAGTCAGCAGTGTAGGAAATATTGACTGTTCATACATACTTGAGCAATTAGAGATGATATAATCAGTGACTGGAAATCAGTACACAGATAGGAGGCAGGAATGATCAAGGGAATTTTCTTCTATATTCTTTACAATAATATTTCAACCTGACATCTTCCATGTAATTTATAGAAATCAAAATAACAACTTCACTGGGGTCCAAAGGTTCTAGGCCTGATCAAGAAGGTTGCTTAGAGTTAGAGGAGTAAGTGAGCAAAACTCTGTGTGTGTGTGTGTGTGTGTGTATGTCTGCATCTCTGTGTGTACCTGTGTACACATATCTGTGTGGAATCTCTAAGGAATTGAAATAGATCGAGCAATAAAATCTTGAGGATGAGGTTCAAAAAGACAAAACTTTTTTTTTTTTTCCCCAGAGATTATTAAAAGTTATTTAATTGCCTTCTAGGGTTAGGCTCTCTGTCTTTACCTGAAAATTCTCATGCCCCTCCTCTTGATCCACTCAAAAAAGTCAGTGTCCTTCCTGTGCTGGATAATTACTAACTTCAGAAAACATGAATGAAAACAAATTTTCCTGAAAAATGTTGTCATGCAGATAATTCCTTCTATTCCTCTCCCTCCCTTTTAAATTTAAAATATTTTAATCAACTATACAATAATTTACAGTCTTTAGGCTTCCATCTTCTATTTGACACTCAGTTTTCACAAATACAAATAAAAATATCTTAGCTTGAGGGTTTTGGTGTTTTGTTTTTTTTTCATTCCATAAATTTCTCCACAACCTCTCTGTATGTATATTCTTCACACCAAAAATTTTTGTCCTATTGGTCATGGGATAACCAGCAGACATAATGGAAATAATGAAGAGACAGGATGGAAAACAGTTTCTTTGCATTCAAGTGCATTCATACAGTTTAGATGACAGAACAGTAATTTAGAGTATACAGAAGACATATAGAATGTTAAAACAGACGTAAACTTGGTGAAGCTGACTGAAAGCTGTGCTTAATCAGTGATTAATGATAATGAACTACAAGTAAGCAATTAGAAAAGCCCTCTAAGGTTTTGGTTTTCTGTCCAACAATAACAAACAAGCAATGTCTAGAACACCTTATGAACTGCAGGAACACATTGGCAGAGGGAGGTGAAACCTTTGTACAGTGAATAGTAACATGTCCATTGAATTTAGCTGTCTAATATAGGGGGGGGAAAGGTATTACAGAAAAGGATTATTCATCCTCAACACTTCTTTTCTCCTTAAATTTATTTCACCTCAAATTTACTCTCTTTTATGTTTCCATTTTAGTACTTTGAAAGCTTTATATTATATTATATTAAGGCATAATGGAATCAATAATTTTGAAATAGTAGGATTAGAGACAGACTGTCTGGCTCTGGGTCCATGAGGCATTATATTTGGGAAAAAAAATAGTTCAGATTTGTTGTAAATGTTCGGGTCTTTTGCAGAGTCACTTTAACTATGGGAATACACAGAGATGATCTGGGGACTGAGCACTGAGGCCTGATCTTTCTTTCCTGTGTTAAGATATCCAAATTTCTACTGGTGCTGACAAGTACAACTTCCTCAAAATAACACAGTCATGGAAAAACACAAGCCATAGGAACATGAATCAGGCAGGGATCTGCAACTTTCTATTCCTAAATAGCACAAAAAGCTGTGTCTATCATCACAAGCTAACAATGAGAAAAATTTGCACATATTGTTTTACAAAGTATTGTGGAGTATAACTGAACACAGCAAGATCAGGACAATACAACCATGGCAAAATATCTGTTTAAGGAAAGAAGAATTTAGGTAAAAAAAACAGTGGAAAATTAGATAATGTTTCCTAGTTTATATATTGACCCAACAAAACAAACCAAAACAAACAAACAGGCAAAAACAAAAAACCCAAAACAAAATGTAATGGGGAAGAGGCAAGGAGGGATAGGAGAAGGTGGGATGCTTTCATTTGAAGAAGGCAAAGAAGTAAGAAAACTAATGCTGGATGCTTAATATAAGCATGAAAAGTATTACTTAATTAGTTCTTTATGAGCTAGAAGGCTGGAAAGTATCCTATGCCTTTAGAGTCTAAAGGAAAAGGTTGAGACAGAAGAAAACACGATAACTTAGAAAAGAATATCAAGCACCTCTTGCTTAGTCTGTGGTTAATGAAGAGGAGATAAAAATAGGTGTGAAAAATTTCTGAGGAAGCAGAAGAATCT
>JAWWLY010000089.1:10271350-10295067 GCA_035041215.1 Gymnopithys bicolor
TTTCTTTCTTTCTTTCTTTCTTTCTTTCTTTCTTTCTTTCTTTCTTTCTTTCTTTCTTTCTTTCTTTCTTTTCTTTCCTCCTCATGGAACTCATTGAAGCTGAGGAGCAGCTGAGTAAAAACCCTGGTAAGAATAATTGCCTAGTAGAAAAATGAGACTAAAGTACAGGGTAAGTAATATTGTCTTAACCTGCCTGGAGATTTTAAAGATCAGTTTCTAATGCATAAACTAAATTAGTATTTTGTGAAATCCATTAGTAATGATATTATGCTAATAATATTTACACAAAAATACTTCCATTGAATCAGTCCCTTGCTGCTGTCTAGAACACTCTCATAGTCTTGTTTTTTTTTCCTTTTTAAGCAGTGAAAGAACAGTATTTTTGCGTTTTGCCTGGAAATTTCACATTTCCTCTTGTACTGCTGGAACTGCCCTATTTTAAAATGGCTCATTCAGAATAGCATTATGTGATAATTCTCACTGCAATCTCATAGCTGAAAGTGTCTCCTTACATGTAACTTTATAACTTCCTACTCTCATCAAAGCACAGTTATAGGAAATGTGGATACAAGAGTTCCCAAGAGTAATAATTACAGGGAATCCAGCCCTTGACTGGATAGACTTCATATCTATGAAACGGTAACAGGAAAATATTTTGGAAATTTCTTACTAAGAATTCAATTCAAAAATTATTTATCAAGGAATATCAGGTACAGTGTTCAGTTTTGGATATTAGGTTGAATAAATAAGCATAAAGGCAAACAAATTAAGTGCTAAAAACTGAAAAGATAAAGTGCAATAAGCCATGAACAGAGGTAGCTCTCAGGGGTCTTGAGACATCATAATTAATTTTTAAAGTACATTATGTAGTTTTCCTACTAGATACCTTGAGATAAAGTGGAAGATGGCACTGGTATTGAATAAAAAAGGAGGATTTTCTTTTTTTTATGCAGCTGAAAAATTTGACATGAGCTGTAAATTTAATCATAGAAAGAGAATTCAACCATTGGTGAGAACAAGTTTCTGTTCTCAGATTCATACTACTTGGTAATGAGAAGTAGCTGAGAATAAGACTAGTGAATATTTGAGTGTGTGACAATCACAAACCAATAATATTGGTGGGAGGTTTACCATGTTTTACCACCCTCTTTTTACGTTCTGGAAAGAGATTATTTCACGTCTAGATTTAAATATTTGGATGTGAATATTTTGCTGCAACAATAAATCACACACACAAAAAAACAACAAACAACAACAAACCCCCACACACAAACCAAACCAACCAACCAACCAAATCCAACCAACCAAACAACAACATCAAAAAAAAAAAAACAAACCACCAGCTTCTCTTTGGGAGGTGGATCTTTTTTTAATAAAGAAAAATATTTCCAAAAAAAACCCCCAATCATACAGAAACCATTAAAAAACTTTTTTAAAAATTTAAAATTTGAAAGTTCAGAAGTATGCTAGTACAACACAGACTTGCTGGTGACATGAACGCAGGTCTTTATTCACAAAATTAGTGTGATGAATTCTGATGGAAACCCACATTCCAGGACTAATTAATGTAATCCATGTAAACAAGGGAACCGGTATTATACTTTAATTTTCTGTTTTGGAATCCCTCTGGAGTTTTAAGCTAGCACTAGTTCATAACAGAAACATTCAAAGTCAGGGAGGGAAAAAAAGGCAAATGCCAGCTCAATTTCCTCAAGAAATGGACCATCATGGGTTGGTGTAACATCTCTTACTTGGGTTAGTTTCTGAGTAAATTACAATCCAACCTGTTTGATCTCCTGAGCTCCCTGTCATCCAGGAAGAGTGCAGTGAAGTATCAGGTTTTAAAAAGAGAAATCAAAAAATCCCAAGTTGGTCTTTACAAGGCTTGACACCTTAGTCAGGGCATTGAGAGCAAAGGCCTATTTCCCTCTGGTCAAACATTGATTGATGAACTCTTGATTTACAGTGGACCAATATGATTGATGTGATCATCACACATATAAAAAGGCCTTGCACCAAATGTAAAGGTGAACCAAAAGTTCTGAGATACTGGCATTTCCTGTAGAGCATCAACTGAATAAAGGTGAAGGCAGTTCAGGGGATCAAAGTGCCAGCACAGGAGGAAGATTTTTTTCAATGGGGAAAAAAATCTCATTTTTTTTCCCAAGTATTATTTTCTTTTTCTCTTGTAAAATTTTACTGAAAATTCTAAAAAAAAAAAAAAAAGTCTTACATGGTTGGAAAACATCATTTCTGATGAGAAATAAATCATAATCATCCCCAATAATTAACCAAGAAGTCTTTTAGTAAGGAAGATCCAAAAGTCTAAAAATTTGGGATGAAACACATCATTGACTCATTGCACCTCACTGAAAGAAACACATTACCATTACCATGGGGGAAACCTGGAACTGCACCAGCCCCCGTCTGTTTAGGAAAGGAGCAGAAGTTTAAAAACACTGGAGGTCAAAATATTGCCATAAAATTCCAAAGGGATTGCACACTGGCATGTTTCTCCATCCAGGAAGTCAATCAGGTGAACAATTAAACTATTTCTAACATGTTTTCTGACCAATAATTTCATTCCAAACCCCCTGATTGTTCATGGTGTCTCAAGACCTAGACATGATTAAGGTGCTCCAGAAAATTGTGTTATTATTGATAGAACTTGGGCCCTGAAAAGACAGTGGAAGAATTCAGAAGTTTCAGGACAGGTGGAGGGACTGTTTTAAGGGACTGTCTCAAGTAGAAATGTATTTACCACATTACCCATGTGAATTCCACTATAAACGTAGTGTTTTCTCATTACAAATCCCCTTAGCACCGTTCAGTGACTATACAAAGCTTTCCCAAGACCATCCTTTGTTTTATTTCACCATTTGATTCCTCAGGTACAGATAAGAGCTACATGTTAACCACAAGAATTAAATAAACCGGATATTTTAATAGAATTACTTTCCTTACTATATATTTAAAAGTTCTAATAAACAAACAAACAAACAAACAGCCCTGAGGAATACTGTATGTATTTTCCCTTCTTAGTTTCCATATCATTTTTATTTTAAAAGCAAATTTCTAGAGATTTTTTTTAATCGTAGATAGTTTTTTAATGTTTTAAAATACAGGATATTTACCTGACTATTTCCCAGAGCTTGATTATTCAATGGAGACCATCAGTCAATTCCTTGATTCATAATCAATTTCTCAAATTTCTGCTGACAGTCCTACCATGATACAAAGACTCCTGGCTCTAGATAGTACTGATAAGAGACCAATTTTAGCACCAATTTAAGTGGAATTTCTTATATATAAGAGGCATTTCTAATAAAGCCTGTCATAGGCAAGGCTAAGCTTACTTCATCCTGGAAAAAATGTAAAAAAATGTCTCACTCATCATGATGAGAATCCACTTTTAGAAACAGAACAGAATATGTTTTCTGTAAAAATTATTGAGGATCCTTTGCTTATTAACATTCAATTATAGCAACAGGGTCAAAAATTGTATGAAATATATAGGAAACGTGTAATTCCTAGTAAAGATGAGTAGTAGCATCAGAGCTAAGATAAGGAAACAGTTGGGTTTGTCCAGCTGAGAAAAATACTAGAAATGGAAAACACCTAAATCTAGCAAATAAGTCAGAAGCCTTTTATATCTGTGAAAGACACATCTACAGATATGAGCCATTGTTGTGTTTTACAGGTGGTTAAGAGTCAATTGTGTGAGACACATCTCAACTTTCCAGATAAGTAGAGAAGGGGCTTTGGGGAAGTAAATCTCACAAGGCCCACAGCATCTATATGTATGTACGAATAATTCCTTACATATCTGTCATGCCATGTCACAGTAATATCATAAATGACAGGTAATGGTATTAGAAATGCCATTAGAGATATAGATGTAGGTGATATAGAGACAGACAGATAGATAGATAGATAGATAGATAGATAGATAGATAGATAGATAGATAGATAGATAGATAATGATATACAGATATCATATATAAATATATATTGATATAGAGATGATAAAGAGATGGATATAGAACAATATAGATACAAATATGTAGATATCTACACATACAGATATTTACAGACAGAGACAGGTTTATATGATGATGTAGAGATAGGTATCACTGAGAATCATGGGATTCTTTGGGTTGTCAAAGGTCTGCCAGCTCATGGAGCCCATCCTGTGTCTGATGCCCACCATGTCCCCCAGCCCAGAGCACTGAGTGCCACGGCCAGTCCTGCCTTGGGCACCTCCAGGACTGGGCACTCCAAACCTCCCTGGGCAGCCCCTGCCAGTGCCTGCCCACCCTTTCCAGGCAGAAATTCCTGCTGCTGTCCCCCCTGCCCCTGTCCTGGCCCTGGCCCAGCCTGAGGCCATTCCCTTTGCTCCTGTCCTCCTGGCAGGGATTGCAGAGCCAGAAGGTCCCCTCTGAGCCTCCTTTTCTCCAGGCTGAGCACCCCCAACTCCCAAAAGCCCTTCCCATAGTCAGTACACCTGCACAGGAGTATGAAGAGGATGCTCAAGCCCACTCTAATTTGAGCCTCTTATTGGGATATTTCTCTCCCTGCACAGGAAACAGAAATATAATGTGACCTGTTTCTTATTTTAGGCATCTCTGATCAAAAGCTAAGGCAGACTAATCTGGGCCTAAATAATTACTCTACATCAAATGAATTTCCATCCTTAGAGGAATAAAGTGATTCCCTTGCCCAGCCATATATCTACCAGGAAAGAGACCAAAATTAAAAAGCCAATATGAAATTATTTTAAAATAAAAATGCACTGATCTAATAAGTTTTTTAATAAAAATCTTCCATCATCATGGTACACAATATACTAGCAATATATCCACTGTGCAATTTTCTTCTGACCTCAGAATTTGCAAAAATAATTATTTCAACCCTTATATCCTTTTCTGAAAGTTTCAATCATTTTTGTTGGAGCAGGAAACAACAAACTCTCAGAGCACCAAGTCACACTGAAAAAGTTGTTTCAAGTGACTGAGAGATATCTACACTTTTCTAGCACCATAATACTAGCTTTGCTAAGATAAAATATTTAAATTTCTTGGTAAAATATGTTAGCAGACCACACAAAACAGACAGCATCATTAAGTGTTGAAAAAAATACAAGAAGTGCAAATGCAATGCAAAACTTGTGAAATATGCTCAGATAATTAGTTTGGTGATCACATCATGTAGAACTTTGATTTTGTTCTGTTTTTATTCTCTCGTTGTGTCTTTCCTTTTAAATGCTGTTTTACAAGTCAGAGCTTTTATTTCTGCTTTGAAATAATATAAAGAATACAACCAATCAAAATACAAAACAAAGAAAAAATCCAACCCCACCAAAACAAAGTTTTATATAGTTCAACCCTATTAAAAGTATTAAATTATGAAAATTAAATCTGATTTGAAGTGCCTGTAACTAAAATTTTCTTCTAAGATGTTGTAAACAATATAAAGAGGTGAATTATGTCCCTTCTTTTACCTGGTAGCCTGCAGGCTGATGTTCTTACCTTGGCTGAGGAAGACCTGAGCTGTGCTTCCTTACCCATATTTTAACCATTTTTATTGTCCTGATAAATGCTCCAAGTCCTAACACTTAGAGAAACATATGAAGCAGTTGAATGCCTCATTCCAGGTATCTTCAACATTTATTAAAGATATTATAATAATTTTAGCAGAGTACTAAATGGTCAGCAGGGTAAGGAAGGACTTCTTAAGGGAGTCTTATATTTTATTTTTATTTCTGGCCAACTCTTATGGCATTGCCCTTCTATTCCACAGATTGATACTAACATTTTAAGCCACCTCCTTTTTAAGGAGTATGTATGGCCAAACTTCATGAACGGAGATTTGGGCAGGGTTCTCCCCACGTGCCCTTCGAGCCTGCGCAGTGGGTGTTTTAGGTGAGGCTCAGTGTGTGCAGAACTGGCCCAACCTTTTAATTCCTAAGGTCCACCTGCCATGGCCGAGCGAGCTTGGACAGTGACAGGGAAGTCCTCGGGACTGTAACAGCACCAAGTACTAACCAGGGCTGACCCTGCTGAGCATCTGAGATCTGACGGGATGAGATGGCAGGGAGGCTTGAACTGCCAGGGGATGGTCCTACTGAGACTCAAAGTTTGGATAGTGGCATTTGTAATTTGACAGGTATCATAACATGAAAAGGGGAGATTTCCTCAAACCCTTTGCATTTGGTTAGTCTGTCAGCACTACAGGAAAGCCAAGACCCTTGTGCCCGACCAGACTGTCAGTGTCCATTTTGGGGAGCTTAAATTCTAATCCCCAGCAGAAGCTGCCTTGGAATAATCTTTGGGTTCTGACCCAGCAAGCCTTCCTTTGAGGGAGAAAATAGGTTCAGCCTGGCCACTGATCCCATAAGCTATTCTGTTTTCTTTCCATGAGTTGTCTCTATTCTTACTTACTTTTATATTATTTCATCACATTTAGGTGGAGCTTGGGTGACTCTAGCCATGCATTGTATTCAGTGAGGGGTGGTACCTTGGAGGTGGGCAACCTTGTATTGGAGGTCTGTGCCAGCACTACACTCAAGTGATTTCACCATCGTTTCTGACTTCTTTTACCTTACTTGGCTGACAGATGTTTGGCTTATCAGATAAAAAATGTCACCAAATTCCCTCCTCTGAAAAGAATTCAACAGAGCCAGGCCATGGTGACTCCACCCCATCCCATCCTCTGTTTAGTTCCCCTTAGACTGTGTGTGGGCAGTTGGGCATACTGACCATATTCCATTCAGGGAGTACTAATCCCATTTATCCCTATAATTTCTGTACTCATAACTCTGTCTATAACTTCCCAATTTTCTTCTATTTTAACCCTTTTTTTTCCACCCAGTACTTCTTGGAAAAATCAGAAGTTTGCTCTCAAACTCAGATATTCCATATTCCCTCCCATGAGCATTCAAATTAGCTTTCAGATTCCTGTAGGAAACTTAGAACGTAGCCTATTGAAATACACTCCAGATTACATATGTGCTCTTAAAAATTCAGTTCTGTCTTTTTCAGTATATGTTTGAAAAGAAGTCCATTTCCCACATGCTAATCCCAAGCTCCACACTCTTGGTTTTAACATTCAAAATTTGCCATTCTTCTTGTACTTGCTATTTACATAAATTAGCCAGTTGAAAGCAGATCTAACATCATATGAGTTATGCAACCAGTCAACACATTCTGAATTATGAATATTTATAGCAAATTCTTTGTGCACTTAGACATGAAAGGGAAAATTGCATGTAGAAATTGATGAATATTTGTGAATAACTCTTAGTGACGAATTTTACAAACCATTTGCAAACAACATGCAAAAGAAGAAGCACTGAGTTTTAATGAATATTAATTAGTGTTCTTTCTTTTGTCTGACACAAACACTCTTTTGCCTATGCAGTTCAGTAGAGTAGTGTGGCTGCACCAGATGGCAAAATTTGGTTCACAATATGGGTAGCAATTGGTATTCATATTCACAAGTAGTCACATTACAGTGTGCTCTCAAATAGTGTGTTGACAGAGCCTCTATACATGTTCCAGCTACAGCAAAAGATGTCAAACTACAACATCAATTCATTGTTAGAACCTGCAAGACTTTTGGCTGTGAGATTTTTGGAAAAGGTCATCCAAACTCTTGGGCACAAAGGGCACAAAAGAGAAATGGCCAAACAAACTTTAAAATACATTTTATTTTCAGCAAATGCTGTCTGTTACATTATAATAAAAACAGAACAGAACAAAACAAAAAACTTTTAAACTCCATGGAAACTTAAAAATCTGTGCTTTTAAGAGCATTTACAACCTTCATGTTTTATGCAATCAAAGTGACATAAACAAACCATCTCAGGTGGGCAGGTATAAAAAACAATCGGTAGTTCAAAGAATGAAATGAGTGTCTGAAGGTTAAATTTGAAAATAGTTTAAGCAATGCTAATCCCATGCCTTCCCAAAAGAACACATCATTAGTGTTTTGTGCACTGTTTTCTATCCACAGGTTGCATTTACCCTGATTTCCTTAAAAGCAGAAGCAAAGATTGATAGAAGTTATCAGTACAGATTGTCTTTTTACTTTAGCTGTTTTCTCTCTGTACCCAAACTCAAAACTATAACCAAAAGCAGCTGAGGTTGGCCTGTGCTTAGTCTTTATTTTTCTGCTCGTCTGAGGACCTCCAGAAGTTTTCTAAAACTTACAGCGATATTTCTTATAGCGGTAATACTTTACATATAAAAATATTCTGAATGTTAAGTAAGAATGTAAAGTTAAAAGATAACCTTTTGCTGCAAAAGAAGGCAACTACAGATGTTATCCACTTTGCCCTTTTCCCAGCTTGATACACATGGAAGAATTCCCTGAAGAAAACTATCCAGCAGCATTGGTGAATTCAACACCTATGCAGACTTTGGGTATAGGAAAAAAAAAAAAAAGGTCTTGTGTAACACCAGAAAAATTAGCAGACACAATAGTAAATTCTACTTGACAAGACAAAAAATGCACCTTGTGTTTGGGTCAGCTTGCAAATTATGTTTTTCCCTTGTAAGGGATACTATTATTTGAGCACTGGGGACTCATCTGGTCTCTTTAAGAGCAGAAACATCCTTGGTGCTCATGCTTAACCACACCAGAAGAACTGCCCTTCACCTGATCTCTCTGGTTTTAGGTGCATGATGCCATTCCTCCTAATGAACATACACACTCTTCTTTCCTTGACCTGGACATGACAAAGGGAAAAGAAGCATTTGATCCCTTTAATCTTCCTCTCATGAAGAGCTGGATGCAATGAGGACCTGACCTGCAGAGAACATATTGTTCCCTCAGTTTTCATGCAGGTTCTGGGTGGTGCAGCTGAGATATTATCCCCACAGACTTAAGGTTTAAGCTGTGTCTCAGGAGTGGCAAAAAATGAAAGTCATGCACTTTTAGAGCTGTGCCTTAAGTTGATATATCACATACATCCTCTAATTTTTTTATAGACTGTTAGAAGATCTCCCCATTGATTCATATGAAAATCTGATATTTTAAGAAAGTCTTTGATACCTGAGTGTATATTTCTTGTATTCCCTTGTGTCTCTCAGTAAGACAATTTTTATTTTAGCAAGGCAGAAATGGGAAGCAAAGGAATCTTGTTTCTGAAATCCAGGACTTAATCAGGTTCTAATCCACTTCCTAACCAATGAAATTAATTTTCACTTCTCACTATCAAAACCAAGAGGATTACAACACTGTTTATCTTCTTATTCCCTGTGTGTGCTGTGTGCTGGCTGCACTGTCTCATCTGTCAGAAACCATCTCTCCTCCTCCCCTTTGCTCTGTGTTCTTGTGTCTCTGCCACAACCCTTCTCAGATTTGTCTCAGTTTCCTCAACTGACCAGTGGGGTTTCTTGGCAGAGCATCTTCAATGTCTTGGAGTGGTGAAACACAGGATGCTTAAATAAAAACCTGAGAAATGCAGGTTAGTGGAAACATTGCACTGCCTAAAATAACATGTTGACATTGACTTTTCACCTTCAATATTTAGCAAAAATCCCCTAGTTCATGATATCTGTACTGATGAGAAGAGAAGAGTCTTAGTTTCCTACTAGACCTTAGAGGTCTGGTTCTGATCTTTTAAATTACTTTATAAGGATCTTTAAAGAGTCTGTGTAAATAAAAACACTGTGGGACATACACTTGTGATTTCCTTTCACAGGTTTGGTCTGACAAATATGTTCATCAGACTCTTTTTTATTAATATTAAAATAATAAAAAACCCAAAGCAAACTAAAACAAACAACAAAAATAAAGCAAAACTAAATTAAACCACAAAAATAATAAAAAACCCAAAGCAAACTAAAACAAACAACAAAAATAAAGCAAAACTAAATTAAACCACAAAACCTAAACTAAACAGATCCAAACAAAAAAATCAAAATAAGAACAGAAGTGCAAACACAAATGAACAAATAAAAACAGCAAAAAGACATTAAAATTCAAGCTTTGTTTCAAGTGACTCAGGACATTGGTCATGTGCAGACTCTGTGCAGGCACAAGTTAGTCATGAGGGAAAGTTTTAAAAATACACTGCATCACTAAGCAATGAGAGAATTCCTTAAAATTGGATAACCTCAAAGAGTAGTTAAAGACTTAATGAGCAGTGTGCGGTGATGGCCAAGAACAAGCTTCCTTAGTCATTATTGAAAGCTAAACTTTTGGTTTTGTTTCAGTGAAGATTTCAATGAACTTGGTTCTGTTCTGAGTGAAAAATGAGTATTTTAGCATCTTTGGGTAAAAGTTCATATTATTCTATTTATTTAAGCATTAAGGTTTATATAAACCAAAGACTCCCAAACCCACAAACAAAACTGAAAAAAAAAATCTAAACCCACATACCTTGGAATCTTTGCTGCTTCAAAGAGTTCAGTGCAGAATGAAGGGAAAATACAGATTTTGAACTACTTCACATAATACATTTATTGTTAGAGGCGGCACTTCCAAGGATTTTGAAGTTTTCTTCATTAGTCTCTCAACAATGAAGACAGATGTGAACTGGGACCTCCAGAGCAAGTTATATACAAAAACCAATCTGAATTCAGTGTGTCTCAGTCTTCAATGAAAAGTGAAATTTAAACCCAAAGTCATTTGTGAAAGTTGGGAGTTCTGAGATGCAAGATGGAAATTAGAGATGAGATAGTAACAAATATGAAATATAAACCATTACTGTGGTGTTTCTGCAAGAAAATCGCATTTATAATACATTTTGATGTCTCAGTGCTTTGTAACCAATGTTACCATGGCAAATATATTTTTAGAATTCAAATTATAAATTCCCTTCAATTTCAGCTTTCCCTAGAACTTCAAAGGCTCCTAGAACTTCTCTGTAGACATCTCCTTGCAGCCTGTATATTCCTTAAAATGCTGAATATCTACTATGTATACAGCTGTATTTATTTCACTTTGTGGAGTATATTCTAACTTATTTTCTAGTACAGCATATACTGAAATCAAAGTTTATCTTACCTCTGCAACTAGTCATATTGTTGTTACCAGTGCTCACAGTATTAAGATAGATAATGTAATACAGATGATATTATTTTTCTACTGAATTACTTCTTAGTATTTACATTTTCCTGTTGATTCACCCATTCTAAATACTAAAGAAGAAAAATATAGGCATGAAATATTTGAACAAATAGTTAAAAAACTATTGGAATTAGAAAGTTCCTCAGATTTTTTAGTCCAGCCTACATCAAAATAGAGATCTGAGTGTGAAGATTTCTGCTTAGTGGCATGTGCTTAAAAATATGACAACATGGTTAGTGGGGAAAGTAATGCATTGTTTTGGAACATTTAAGCAAAGAAAGCTGGTTAAAACACTAGATTTTTTTGTGTCCTCATTCCAGTATTACTCATATGTCCAAAAGTATTCAGGAGGAGAAAAAAATTGTACAGGACCTACAAAAGGAGTAAAAGCCAGTATAGGATTTTCACGGAATGTCTCTCTGTGATTCTGCAGGAACTACAGAATGAAGGTTCTATTAGAATGTCCTCTTGGCCTGTTGGAGACATTTGTTTACCCCAGAAATGCATATCTCTGCATTTCAAATCAAGAGGTGGAGCTGGTTCCAGAGCTCAGGAACACCCATCTCCCCCAGAGCTGGGCAGTGTCAGAGTTTACAGGTCATAATTCACATTAGGAACATTGATGAGACAGATAATTTAGGGTGTAGAGCACCCTGGGAGTAAAATACTTGGTTTTTTACCTGATCATATCTCTGTAGCAATTTCAGATGCAAAGCACAGAGCTCAATATGTTTATTTAGTAATGTCCCTTTTAGATAATTATTTATTTGCAACTGTGTAAATGAGACTGTTGACAGGTAGTTTATATTATTTCAGATATTATTAGAGATAAAATTGTGCTTTCTCAAAACACATGGGGACAATTTAAAGCACTGCCATTGGTAATGCACAGGCAATCCATAGCCTGCATCTTCTGATGCAATACTGTCATAAAACCTCTTAGCAGTGGTTGTTTCTGAGCACAGAAAGTCAATAACTGCAAAAAGCATCACCTGTGGGAAGTGGTACTTTCTAGAAGTAGGAGCAAAATTTTCTTTCTTCTTGGAAGTGCTCTAGATACACATTTAGATCCATACACTGAGTTCTGTGAAACAGCTTTCTTTGCCTAGAGTTAGTGGAGAACCCACACAGCTAAAATTGAATTAACTATACTTTTTTTTTTTGAATGTCATAAAAGACAAAAGAATATTTTTGATAGATTTCCATCTGTTGTGAACTCTGACACAAATCATCTAATAGAAAAAGAAAATAAAAAGGTAGTGCAATGTCCTAATGACCAACCCATTGCGGAAGTGTAACTAAAATAGAAATTTATATAAAAGTAATTTTATTGTTAGACATGATGGTTTATCCTGAAAAACAATCTCGGTTTATATTTCACACTTTTTATTAAAAGAGAAGAGCAAATTTGAGTCAGATATAACTTAGACATCCTTTGGCTTGTTGAGGGCTTTGAATTTCTATGTTTTCAAGAATTTTAGAGAAAAAAAAATACTGACATTGAAATTCTCTTCTGCTTTTTTTTAATCTTAATAGACAGATGACCAACTGAGACAACATGAGTAACAGGTTTTTAAAAATGCTATCCAGCAAGTCAAAAACAGTGGGAAGGGCAATATTCACTCAACCACCCTACAATCCAGATCCCGTATCATTTCCTTGAAGACATGTAAGGATATTTACAGCATTTTCCATGCTGAGATTTTGAAAAAAACATTAACAAATTTAAAATAATTTTCTTGCATGTATGAGAACCAGTCCTGTTTAACAAAATTACATTTGTGCTTTGATAATATAATTTAATCAGTTGCCACCCATGGTGCAGACTGGACCATCTCAATGTAACTTGCTCCTGCTTTCCTTTCTAGTGTTCTTTGCTCAGCATTTCTACTTAGGTATCTTCCACTTAGAGAAGTGAAAAATACTGTAGTAAAAAGAAATTGATACTTCTAGGGACTGCTACATCTTTGGTCTTGCAAGAGTGCCCTGGTTTGTTCAGATTATCAGATATATGTGAGCACTGTGTGAAAAATACCATTTCTGCTACCTGTACCTGTGCTGGTTTTGGAGTCCTATTAGTACCTTCCCTAAATTCCAACCTTAGCATTTATACATTCACAGTCAATAAATTTGAAGCATTTATCACATTGACTGGAGAATTCAGGGCACTGAGGTTCCAATTTGATTTCTGCTGAGCCAAGGCTTCCTACAAAAACAAGAGCTTGCAGAATTCTTCAGTGCAGTGTTAATCTTTCACATAGATAATGACTCACAGCTAAATCAACATCTGAATTTTGAGAAAGTTCTGAGAGTCACCCATCAAAAAAGGAAATAATTATTAGTCCTTGTCAGGGACAACATTTTCCTGGGCAGGTATTTATATTATTTGAGAGTAATCTTGAATGTGAGAATTACTTACACAAACACCCTGCGGTAGCATTTTCGAAAGGCTATTAAAATTCATAGAAATCTAAGATTTATATGTCTTCTAGCTGTTCAGCTTATAGAAAGGATCACAAGGCTATTTCATTTAAAGCCCTTGGGGCTGTTCCTTTGGCTCAGGATTCTACAACTCCTTTACCAAATCACACAATCACCCTTAAGAGGAATGTCCTACAACCCTTCCTCCTTCACCCTTAACAGTCCTTTTTTGAACTCAGTTTACTTAGAAAAACAAAAGAATGCCCAAATTTCCTCATTCAGACTCAAAACTAAGCTCGTCTCTCTCTCCCTGGGGGTAGCAGAGACATTCTGTATCTTCATCTTTATAGACAATACCCCTGTCAGCTCCATTAATTTTGTCTTTGAAGGTCACAATTAATTACCAGCTTAATAGGTAATGAACCTCTAATATTGCACTAGCAAATATTAAAATGGTACGAGAAGAGGAAAACACAAACATTGGTCTAAGTATAGCAACAGATTTTAAGAAAACTTCAATATTTCACAAATTTTGGAAACAAGACTTTGGTTTTTTTTAATCAAATCAAAATAACTTTTTTTCTGTCCAGGAATCAACAGTGCACATTTACATTTATACCACAGGGAAACTGAATTTGGGTTCAAAAGGAAATTGCTCACAGATTGTTTCATGTTGCTCATGTTGGGAATTCCCCAAAACTTTCATTCATTCACAAAAGGAAAGTCAAACAGCCCTTTTTCCACTGTATCCTCCGAAATGGAAAGAGAGGCAAATATCTGCCTAAGGAATGTTGGGTTCAGAGATTGATAAGAATGTAAAATGTTGTCCTTTCATACATTTCCTTTAACTTGAAATAGTACAATGATAGGAAGAACTACTATTTACAAACAGAGTCATTAAAATGAAAAATTATGAAAATGTGATTGCATTGAGGTAGTAAATATTTTGATTGCCTCATGGAATCAATTAACATTGCACATTATTTTGCAGTGGATTATGTTCATATCTCCTGGTCTCTTAAAAGATCAAAGAAATCTAGATAATCTACTTCAAAAAACAAACAAACAAACAAACCCCAGAACTAACTTATGGAAAATATTAATATTTTCTGATTAGTCATGAAATCAGAATTAATTCAAACAGTTAATAATTCAATGTGAATAAGCTATTATTTCCCAAATAGTATTGTTCGTCTCCATAAAAAATAAATCAGAATGAACATGTGAATATGCTGTAAGAATGACAACTGCAGTAGAAATCTGATTTTAAAACTGGCAGAAGGCATGTCAAGTGTCAATATTAATACACTTTAAAAGCTTACTTAAAAAGGAGAGAAAGCTTGTCAATAACACTGCTGCTTAACAACAAAAAGGAGGCAACACTTTCAAATAGCCCACAAACAGGATGTGTTCTAAAGTCTATTAAAAGGCTCCAAGGGAGAGAAGTTAAAGTTCATAAATATAATTTTCTACCTAATTAGATGGTTGTTGTGCAATTTTTTTTCTTTCTTTAAATATGAATATTCTTAAAGTATGAAGGATCAAGTACAGTGTTTAAGTGAATGAAGAGATGGCTACATTGCAAACTGCTCTTCACCTGCTGACATGGTAATAAAACAAGCATAGTCCTTCACCCCATTAACAAGCACTAAATAATCCAATGAATGAGTATGAAGAAGAAGCTACCTCAGTACCACAATTATGTATTGAGGAAAATGGTCAGGGTACTCCACGTGTTGAACTTGGTCAGGACATATTTAAGCAAAGGTCATCCTTAATCTCTCATATCTATAGGGGAAACGAAAAACATGACAGTAAGAAATGCCTGTCCAGGTCCAGTATTCTGACCAGCTTATTTAGATTCTGTGCTTGGAAAGTGTAACATTTAATACCAGAAGTACTTACCTCAAGGCAACTGATGCTAAATAAGATTCCTTTTGGTAGTTTTTTTACCTTTATACTCTGTTTTAGACTGAGCCAGTCTTCACTTCTTCCATGCTGATCTGGTCACTTCCCAGTCCTCTTTGTGTTGAGATAAAGTCAGGTTTGCTGCAAAAGGTGTGCTCGTTATTATCCTACATCATTACCTGGGCTTCACATGTACGTTGTCCCTGACCATCCAACCTGAATTTTCTTTCATTTTAGGAATTTACTGGTCATTCACATTCCACATGTTGGAGTTCCAACAGTCACAAGCTAAGAATAGAATTGAAACATTTATTTTAGTTTTAGGTTTTGTTTGCAAATAGAACCCACTCAGAGCTGTACTACATGAAAACCATTAGCTTTTAATGGAGACAGATCTTATAAAGAGTCTGTAGACTTTCTATCATTATCATATTTGTTTAAACAAATAGTATATACTGTATTAGTATAAAACTATATTAGGTAGTATTTATAAAGAAAATTTTCTAACTCATGACAACTACCAAAATTTTGGTTTTGTCTTTTTGCCTAAAGCTCTGAAACTCAATAGAGGAAGGGCACTCCTCATTTCTAAGGTAGTTTGCACTGATTTATACAAGCAACTGCATTTTTTTTATTTTTTATTTTCTATCATAATTAAGGTTTTTTAAGTGATTGCAGAAAAGTATCTTAAGATGACACTGATAAGACATTACAACTAGCAAAAAAAGAAAGGTGACTGTCTCAGTCTTTCAGGTCACGAAAAAAATAAAAGAACACTGTAGAACAGTTTCTGGTGTTCTTTCTGTTCATTTCACTCTAATAATGCTTGAAGGAAGACAAGGATCAAAGTGTCAGATACAGGATTCCCTAGTTCACCTTCTGATCCCTCTCTTCAAAGCATGAGACCACACAGAAGCAGCAATATCTTTTCTGGCAGCATAGCAGTGAAAGAGGTTTAACTCTGCTTAAACCATTTCCCCCAGCTATTGAATTAGGTGCTCTGTCTGCTAAACTGCTCTATCAGCCCAGATACATGAGCAGATCCTGCTCCATTTCTCTCTGTAATGCTGCCAGCTTGCTGATAGAGATATGTTACGTGCTTCAGTATTTCTTGTAGGAAAAATAAAGCCTCTTCTGTAAACCAAGCCAGGGGGTAGACATGTATCATATATTTCAGTTTCCTACAAATGAAGGGTGTTTTTCCCTTAGTCTTTCAAAGAAGGGTGACACTGGTATTGTCCATATTCACTACACATATGTGCAATCTCATTGTCAGGTTTTTCTGCTAATGAGTAGACTGCTCTTTTCCTTTCATTTGACGTGGGGAAAAGAAAGGGAAAGAAGATGACAAACACAAATATGAAGTAGTATAATCTCAGTGCTGTCACTCAAAAAGGTTCCCTGCACTTAAACAGACAGTGAAAGTGATCCACAAAAGCTGGTGGAAAATTGTTGAAGGCAGACTCAGGCAAAAAATGAAACACTCCAGTTCATTTTAGCACCACTCAACATCACAGAATCACAGAATCACAGAATCATGGAATCACAGAATGGTTTGGGTTGGAAAGGACCTTACAGATCATTTCATTCCACCCCTGCTGTGGGCAGGGACACCTTCCACTATAAATGCTATAAATATAAATATAGATCTTCTACTGCTAATATCTATATCTTCTACTTAAAGTCCCCGAATACAATAATAAAGAAACAAAACTGAATTGAGAGTGAATCGGTCGATCAAACACACTTTGTATGTCATGAAGAGTCTAACTTCACTCCTCTGCAGAATTCACTATGAACAGGAAAAATTCAGACAATTCTGATTTATTGTTGCAAATCTGGAGAAAACTGTGTTTCCGTTTAACCATTGGCATATGGGTTTGTGAAAAACCTTGAAGTTAAATCAGAACAGAATCTGGATGGTGCTACTTCATCTCCTCTAAACACTTATTTCTCCTGCATGGCTGGCAGTGCCTGCAGGGAGGGGGCAGAGCATGGACCAGGCTCTGCTTGGGGGGCCCAACAATGGCACCAGAGGGATGGGCAGGAATGGATGCCCAGGGAGGTCTTGTGGACAGGAGGAAGAACTTTATTGTGCAGAGACCGAGCACTGAACAGGCTGCCCAGATCAGGGTGTTGAGTCTCCTCACTGGGGATACTCCAGAACCATCTGGACACAATCCCTGGAGCAGAAAAGTTGGACCAGATGACCCATCGTGGTCCCTCTCAACATTAACCATTCCAAGATTCGGTGGTTTTGTGATTAAAACATTTTTTTTTTTGTAGTGTTTATATGATAAGTTTAGAACATCAACACCACAAAAGGGCATTAACATGTTTTAGTTTGCTATGCTGTAGAAACATACTGAACTACTCTTTTGGGGTTACAGGACTCATTTTATTGCAGATTTCCCTATAAGTCCTTTCATTAAATGGTGTCACATTTTAAAATTTAAACTTGAAGAACATTATAGATTGGATTTGTTTGCCATCATTGGGTCAGATTGTTAATAAACTCCTGCTATTTCTATTGAATTATATTATTCAATTATGAAGGCCAAACCAATGCTTTTTATAAGGGGCTGGAGTGACAGGACACAGGGAATGGCTTCCCACTAACAGAGAGCAGGGTTTCATGGGATATTGGGAAAAAAATTCTACCCTGTGAGGGTGGGCAGGCCCTGGCACAGGTGCCCAGAGAAGCTGGGGCTGCCCCATCCCTGGCACTGTCCAAGGCCAGGTTGGACAGGGCTTAGAGCAACCTGGGATAGTGGAAGGTGTCCCTGCCCATGGCAGGGGGTTGGATGGGTTGAGCTTTAAGGTCCCTTTCCATCCTGTGGTTTTACAGTTTTATGAATATGAATGTTGATGCATAGAGCTTGTGTTGTGTATTATAATGGGCATTATAATGAAATGGAATATTGTTTAGCTATTTACTTAAATTCTGACAGGTCAAACACTGTAAAAAGATAGTCTGATTTTTTTTCTTTCTTTGGTACCTGCAGTGTAGGAGTACAGATAACATAGAACTGCATCCTCTGAGGAATCATTATCAACCACACAGTTGCGGAGCAAGATCAGGACAAAGAGAAGCATTTCACAGAGTCTAACAGGAGTTTTCTGAATATGTGAGGTACAAATACAGAGTAATTTGTGTCATTTAAAATAAATTTCCTTGAGAAGTAATTCTAGTCTTATACATGCATTTAGTATAATGAGGAATGGGAAGAATGCTATTTTTTGCCTCTTTCATTTGATCTTTCTGGAAAGGAGCTAAAAACTTCAGTTTTAGTCAAGTGTCTTGATATGCTGCAAGCCAGTTTAAACTATTTCCAACAGCCCTAATCTTTGTAAAATTAAATCACCCCTCCCAAAAGAAACCAAAAGGATAGGATTTATAAAAGATCCAACCACAGCCTATAGCCCTCTTCCTCTAAACTCCACAAACGAACATATTCACAAATATTGTCTTCAGGACCATTCCTTTTTCCAGCCATGCAGGTTTCCTAGAAAATAATGGAAGTCTTTTAGAAGGTCAGAACTAAACTCTGTAATATATTGAATAGAGCAGGATATTATTTTCATTTGACAGGTTCTTACAATAGGGAAATCTGCATTTGTGTAATAACAGGTTTTCTATATTAGCACAAAAGAGCCAAAAGTAAAAATAAAAAAAAATTTAAAACCCAGAAATTAAAAAATTTAAAATGAAGATATAAAATCCTTAACAACTAAACCAGAACTCAAGGAATATAAGGAATTTAAAGAAGTAAGAAGTAAATATTTCTAATGTGGGCTAAATTTTTAATATTTTCAGTGATTTTACAGTTGCTTTATCTTTTAAGGCACTGGAGCCACAGACATTTGCAGCTACTATTTAATTTTAGTTAAAATTCTGCTATGTCTTAATATGACTTTTTTATGTGCTATTGAGATTTATGAAAGAAAACTCTGCACACTGTAAACTTCAGTGTTATTTTAGTTATAAAATAGATTGTTCCTGTGGTTGGGAAAAGAATAATATTTCAAACAGCCAAGATGCAACATTTAAAAATCTGTTCATTTGTGCTGGGCACATACACATCCACTTGGACACACACACACAGAGCCTGCAGAATCATAGCTGGTTTGAAATAATTATTTTTAATTGAAAGCATAAATCAATTCTTTTCAGGCATAGAAATAGCTTCCTTTTTTACTATTCAAAAAGGGAATGGTAGATAATTAGATGAAACTTGAGCTGATAGATAAATATATGCTTTGTTGATTGCACATGTCATTTCAAACTAAAGCAGCTGCAGAATTACTGAAAGGATCATGATTTAAACAAATTCTCTGGCATCTTTTATCAGTAATGCAGACATTTACTTATACTGTATAAGTTGATCTACTAGTCTGGCAGTGAAAAAAAAAGCAGGAAATATTATACATCCAAATATTATTGTAGTAGAAGATCTTCACCTCAGTAATACTTTGGATTCTCGCAAACTTCATGCTATTGCTAAATAACACAGTAACACACATTGACCATGACACCTGCCCAGACCCTGTGTGTTATCACCAAGATTAATATATTTGAGAAATCATGAACTTCTGACTTTCCATCATCATTTCTCTACAGAAACTCTAGGCATAAAACTTGCAAATATTCTCATGCCTTTGCAATCTGGAGACTAAGATATTATATGAATATAGAACTATTCTTTCATCAAATCTGCATTTCTGGTTGATAATCTCATAAATCCAGGTGCATATTTTGTTCAGATAAGAATAATATATGATTGAAAAAGTATTTCTAAACTAGCTGAACACCCACTGTTTAACATCCACTGCTTGAGATGCGTTTGTTGTTTCATGACTGACTTCCTAAATATTTGATTAAATTTAGCCTTCTATGAACAACAATTTAAGACAAAAAAACCACCCCAAATGTGTCTATTCAAAGCCTCATGGTCCTGCAAAAATGGTCTTAACAGTGCTTATAGCAGGCCATATGCTGAGATTGACATATACCTCCAGGTGTGTTAGGCTTTAGCTGGAGAGTTCTTACCTGCCTAGAGAGCTGCTTTATTACCTATCCAATGTTATTTTATCTTTAAATTGTTTTAGTTTTTCTTTAACTATCTACAGCTGTATAGTGTACCTCAACTTGTGTCTGTAAGTAAAAAAGTGGTGAATGGGCACAGGAGAATGGCTGGACCGATTTCACCTGCCTAGAGATCTACTTTAATTTTTTATCCAATGTTATTTTATCTTTAAATTGTTTTAGTTATTCTTCAACTACCCACAGCTGTATAGGGTAGCTCAATATGTGTCTGTAAGTAATGAAGTGGCAAATGGCATGGCTAAGTCATAGGCATGGACTGATGCCAGTCAACAAGGCAATAAACAATTCTTCCCTGGTCAAATATTGCTCAGGGCATCACTGAATCACCCAACGGCCCAGGTTGGCAGAGACATAGAAGATCACCTTGTTCCACCCCCTGCCATGGGCCGGGACACCTTCCACCAGCCCAGGTTGCTCCAAGCCCTGTCCAACCTGGCCTGGGACACTCCCAGCGATGGGGCAGCCACAGCTTCTCTGAGCACCTGTGCCAGGCCCTCAACACCTTCACAGCCAACAATTCCTTCCCAATATCCCCTCTATTCCTACTCTCTGTCAATGTGAAGCCATTCTCTCTTTTCCAGTCATTCCATCCCTTGTAAATGTTCTCTCTCCACCTTTCTTGCAGCCCCTTCAGGTCCTGGGACGCCACAATGAGGTCACCCCAAAGCTTCTCTTCTCCAGGCTGAACAATCCCAGCTCTCCCAGCCTGTCCTCCCAGAAGAGCTGCTCCATCCTCTGCCCATCCTGGTGTCTCCTCTGACCTCTCTCCAGCAGCTCCATGTCCTTCCTGTGCTGCCTCCAGGGCTGGGGCAGCTCTGCAAGTGAGGTCTCACCTGGGGGACAGAGAGGCAGAATCCTCCCTCCCCCTGATGCTCACCTATTTTCACTTAAAATTTTGTAAGTATAATTCAGCATAAATTTTCTGAAAGCACAAACATGTAGATTCAATTATAGCCTTTTAATTAAAAGAATTACAAGTTAAATATGGACATATTTCATTAGTTACAAATTTGGAGTTTTTACCATGAATTGCTCTGTCTAAAACACTAAAGTGAAGTAATTCAAATACACGCTCTGTTTTCTTCTAGCAGGAGGAATGAATAGTCTCAAGATGATAACATTTAATAAATGCACATACCTATTAGGCTTCTTATCTATTATTTGCAAACACGGAGAGGCAAATAACAAAAGCAAAACAGAGGTGAACTAATTAAGAACAACTAGAGATGATTTCTTATGGTCTCTCAGTCGCTCAGTCAAGTTTTGTAAGAAGTCGGCTAAACAAAGTATGATTTCCACAGGAAGAAATTCAGTGTCAGGGAAGAGTAAAAATACTCCTGGAAGATTCATCACAGTTTTGGAGTCAGTTTAACAGGCAAAAGCAATCCAAGTGCTGGGATATAAGTAGTGAAAAACTAACCTTAAATCATGGCAGCCAGCAAAGCACTGTAATTTTGCTTTTACCAGCTTAGCTAATGGCAGTTTATGAACCTTTTTCTGATTAAATTCAGCTTTTCCTATACTTTCAGCTAATTTAATTCCCTTCCAAACAGCTGAAGCTTTTTCATTACATGGGGTCTTCTGTGCTGTCTCAGAAGGTATTCTTCCTGTAAGTGATGAAACAGCTCTGTTTCCAAATTTAAATGCATATTCAGGTTTTGTTTTTTTCATGGTGACACAATAAAATGCCTCACTCAGAAACAAGAAACTTGGTTTCAATTGTAAAGAGCAGTTCTAGTCTGTTCTTTTGGTACTTGGAAAAGGATCATGTGTTTCCTGAGGTTTTTTATTACAAGAACCTTAATGATTCTGTGGTTCTGTGGTTCAAATAAATACAGCAGCTCTTGTTGTAGAACTGTGGGCACAGTACAGCTTGTTTAGTTACCATATTTCGAATATTTATGTGCATCAACCTCCCAACTAAAAAAAAAAAGCTAAAAAGAAACACCTCCCCCCCAAAAAAAACCCAAACAAACCACAAAACCCTCAATATTCTTAAGTACTCTTTTCCCTTTAAAGATATTTTGTTTGTTTGTTTTTTGTTTGCTTAGTAGAGTTTTGGTGATTTTTTTTCCCCAAATGCCATCTCTGTTCAGTTGAATATGTTCTGATTTTGCAATTTTAATGGTTTTTTTTTATTGCAGTTGTTCTTAAGCTATTTAATTAATAACTCCCTTTTTGCAGTTGTAGCTGTTATGAACTGTTCTGTTGTTTGCAAGAAGGGAGATCGTGAGACTGGTGGGTTAATTTGGAAACCTCATTTTTACAGTGCAAAGAACCAGGAGTCTAGTTTATGAAGAGCTGTGTAAAATACTGGTTTGGGGTTTTTGTTTGTTTTTTTGGGTTTTGGTTTTACTTTGGGTTTTTTTCTGGTGACTTATTCTTGTTTGAAAGCAGACCAAGATCAACTGGTTGCCTGGCTTGTATCTCATTAATTGGAAACTCTAACAAAACATGCAGTGCCTTTGCTCCATCCCTGTTTTCTTACAATGCAGAAGAACCAAGTGCTAAACTTTGGAAATTTATCTTGACAATTTTGCCTTGGAAGTTAAAGTTCTTTCCAAAGTGTTTAGAACACACCCATAAAATTCTAGGAAAAGAAATTTGTACTGATAAAGAGGAAATGCATTTTTGTGATCTTTTTTAAATACCCTTTTTGAAAAGCATTTCCAAAAAGTTAAGAAATAGATCTAAAAGACATACACACATGCATACATATATACATACATACATACATACATACATAAATATATGTATATCTATAGATTTATAGAGATATATAAATATATAGATATATAGATGATATATATTGCCCAAGGACCCCAAAATGCCACACAACTCTTCTTGGGAGCTCTCCATTGGAAGGCTCTGTATGACCCCAAGTGTTGCAACAGACACAAGGAATTCCCTCCCTGGGGAGGAATTGAGACATTCCTGTGCCAGATTGAGTGTATGTCACAGTCAACCTCCCTTGACCCATTTCTAGAAAGTTCTAGAAGGCCTGACTGCGCAAGTTAACTCTATATGAAGGGCAAGAAACCTAATCTCAGGAAAGGGAAAACCCATCTGTAAGAAGGTCCCTCTACAGGCTATTCTTCTTCTTTCTTCTTCTTTCTTTTCTTCTTCTTTCTCTTCTTCTTCTTCTTCTTCTTCTTCTTCTTCTTCTTCTTCTTCTTCTTCTTCTTCTTCTTCTTCTTCTTCTTCT
>JAWWLY010000089.1:10314236-10325920 GCA_035041215.1 Gymnopithys bicolor
AGCTTCAGTTCTGTGAGTCTGGAAGCAAGTGCAGCTCCCAGGTCACGCAATGAGATGCCTGACCTTGCACAGCAGCATTCAGGCAATTTTATAAATAGGAAAAAAATTGGTGATTTTGTTGTTGCTTTTGTTAAAGCCTTTCTGTCAGAGCTGTCTTGCAGGGAGCCAGGGACCCAGCAGAGATCCTCTGTGAACTTGTGGGCATTAAGAGCTACCTGCTGCTCTTTCAGAGCAGTGTTCTCACTGAACTCCAGTCACTGAGTTCCTCATGGACCTGCACTGCTATGCAGCCAAGAGGAAAATAACTAATTGGTTAAAATACTCATGTTGGAAGATATAGAGTTGGGTCAGGCTCTCTGCTCCCCATGTTATCAGTTTTCTTTTTTATTCACAAACCACAAGAGGAAGCACACACAGTCACAGGAATAAAAGACTCTTCTGAATCTTCTTTTTACCTGCCAGGCCTTAAATACCTGGCTGGAGCCACATAAAATGTTCATAGAGTATGAAACGAAAAAAAAAAAGAAAGCAAGAGTTACATCTTTATAGACAGCAGTCCAGTTCTGTCAGAGGAGAGAATATTTATTTCATCAGCCCCGTTTTTGCCTAGGGCTCGGAGAGAGGGTTTTAAAAACTCCTTTTTCCTTAACCACCTTGCACTCCAAAGGCTGAGAAGCTGGGTCAAGACTTGCAGACGCAAGGTTAGAAATGCTCATTGCTCATGGTCTAGTTAGAAAACTGAAAAAGAATTGGCAGATAAACAGAAAATTTTGTGATTTTGATTTTCAAGTGAAACATTTAAAACTTACCCATGTCTTACACTATAAATTTAAGACCTCTGTTGGATCTAATCTCTTGTTCCTGTATTTCCCTACCAACATAAGGTAACTAACCTTTAAAGAAGGAATGTGAAATGGAAATTTTAAAAAAATCTGAAAGTAAAGAAAAGAGGGGAACTATAATAATGGACGTCACAAAAGGTTTGCCAGTCACAGAAACTGGGTGGAAGAGTTTACATTATTAGCATAAAAAAATGAGATAAATGGGACTGGACTGGGTTCCATATGCAAGTCAGAGGCTCAGGGTTGAGAAAACATGCACCTGTTTTACTCTCTACAAACTGACTAAATTTCATACCTGTTTGGAAGACCGTCATTCCTCATCAGATGTTTAACTTCTGTTCAGTAGTTGTAATGCAAAGCACTAAACCTTGTTTGTAGAAAAACATCTTGCTCTTCTTTGGAACTTCTTACAAGTAGGTGTCAAAATCTTCACAACAGCAGGTTATTGGCAGCACTATTATGCAATACTTTTTATCTGCACCTCATAAATTTCAAAATTACAGCAAAAAAAGTAAACCTCATATTTACATAGTACACCAGATGAATGCAAAAGACAGATCAAGAAAGGAAAAAAAAAAAGAAGTTAGAAAAATATTGATTTTTAAAGTTAGTAATTATGCAAATATCACTGAAAAGAAGGATTAGGAAAAGTTTCTAATCTATTGGGTTTCTTAGGTAATCATTGCAGAAAAATGTGAAAGTCCTGAGCTCCCATCAGTCAATGGGATCATGATACTCATAACACTATACCCAGTCACATTTGTCAGTTTTTAATCCTATTGGCCTGGGGTTTTTTACCAGAAAGTTGCTTTTACCTAACCAGAGGTAACTTAAAATAAGTATGGCAAGCACCAAAATAACCTAAAAATCATGGAACACATATTTCACTGTGTATTAGAGCCAATGTGCTAATATTTCTCAAACTCATAATTAACCTTTGAGACTCAGCTTTCCTGTGTATAAACTTACTTTCAGAAACAGTAATTGATAATTTTGTTAATGGTGGGACCTGGTTCCCTAAACTACCATAGAAAATAGTTTAAACCTGTACTTAATGAACCCCTTAAAAGACTTAAATGAAACGGGAACAGAACCCCTTTATCCCACATTTCCAGATGAATTTGCCTTTTCCATCTGTACGAGGCAGCATGAGCTGGAACTGGAGGAGGAGCTGTTTGGACAACTAGGCCCAGATGGCTTGTACTCAAAGAGTTGAGTTTAAGTTAAAATTGATTGATTTCAAGTTAATTGCATCACCAGCATCAGTTGTTGCTTACTTCATTATCAGTACTGCCAGTTTCTATGTCAATGCATACACACAGCCAGTACAAGAGTGAACAGATCTTGAAAACCAGGATTTTTACAAGTTTTATGGAATAAAATGTGTGGAAAACATTTTAATTTGTGAGAGGTAAAGCTCTGAAAGAGTATCTATAGCTGTTATTTGCACACATCTTGGCCTAATGGTCAGTGATGAACTGGCCTTTGATGCTCAAGCCAAACCTGAGGCAATGTTCAAAAGGAGTTCAGTTTCCCTGAGCAATACAGCAGAAGCTGCTAAGGAACCCAGAGGTGTGCTTATTTCTTGTGTCTGCATGCCAGATTTTCTTGCCAGTAGCTGACTGAAACATGACAAGTGATTTCTAGCAGATTTTGCAGAAAACAAAGCAAAACAAAACCAAGAAAACACACAATAAACCAAACCCAGAAAAAACCAAATCCTTATGGAAAGTACTGGTGAAAAAAAAGTCATGTAGAAGGGTTTGACTCTATTTAAGAATGACATAGATAATAAATTGTAGATTCAGTGTCAGACTTTAACTCTCCCAACTTGCCTCTTGGCAAAGGGAGCACACCAGCTGCAAATCATAACAAAGCAGACACCAGGCACTGTCTGCATTGATGTAACCACACGTACCATCAGGGCAAGGTTTTTTTCATACCACCACTTTAGAGCCAAGACCACATGCAAAAAAGCCAGGCTGGAGGTTTACAGACCCCCTTGTCCAAATTTTGAAGCAGTATTTCAGCCTCAGTGACACCTGGGATGTGTGCATCTACATAAATTAATATTTTCACTCTCCTTTGGCCTCAGAATTAACTCTAAGCACAATTAAGAACACAGTATAAACCATCTTAAAAACTTTTACAGCGAAAATATGAATTCCAAGGCAACAAACACTGGACTTCCCTTTCAGCAAAGACAAAAGAAAAAAAATTAAAACCAGTTTAGAATATTGAAAATTTAGGGTGCTGATTTACAAAGTGACCCTGTCCCCTTCAAACACTAATAGCATCCTTCTACTGAGTATTAAAAATCAGTGGAGTCTATTTTTATAAGGCAGGACACAATAGTTACAAAGAAATGGGGTACATCAAACTAAAAGGGGTCAGAATGTTCAGAATCTGATCTTTATCATAGTACCATGGCTTTGGAGTATCAGTATTTTTATTCTGTTGTGTGGGCAAGCACATCTCTCGACAGTGTCTAGAAGCATTATTTGCTTTGTTTCCTTTAATTAAATATCTTAAGGATATTCAAATATTTACAGGATTTATCCTTGTTTAATAGCCTAAACCAATATTGTGCAAGAAACCTTATTTCTGTTTTCATGTTCACGATATGTCTTTAGTCTTTGTGTTAATGTTTGGAAGCAACTTCTATGACCATTATATCAGAGCACAGAATTCAATAATTGCATTTTTTATGAAGTTACAAGATATAGATTAAAGACCAGTGGCTCTGGAGATCTGCCTCCTTCATGTATTAACAAGATGTTTGGGAAAACAAATTTCAGATTCAATAGCCAATAGGATGGAAAACACCCTTCCAAATGAGTTGTGTAACAAGTATGTCAGAGAAATATCAGCTCAGAAGGGATTCCACCAATATATCCTGCTTTTAGGACACTTTTCAAAAACCTTTTGGTGCTTGGAGCAGGGGTGCAACATACCTGACAGGCTTTTCACTTCTGTAAAGGCTGGAAAAGGAACTCCCACCCATCTCATTGTACAAGGACAGTTAGAAAAAGCAAAACCAAAACAGGATGAAAGAATTTACTGGCAAAGTTCCAGCAGTAAATTAAGTAAGACCTTAAGGAGAGAGATGAGCTACTTAAATCAGTTCCCATAAAGTGCAAAACCAAAACTAATTGGCAAGATTCTGCAGATTTTATGTCTCACTGTGAAAATGTCTTTTTCCTGTACAGTGGGCACATATATTACCCATTGCAACACGTTCTGCTCTTCTTTTGACTCCGCATTTCTTTCAAGCAGAAAAACATGCAGGAGTTGCATATTCCCTTTGGAAGTGGGTGAAGGCTGATGTTTCAGGAAAGGGCAAATTCACCATGGAATTCTGTGGGGTTTTGGGTTTTTTTCTGTTTGGGGGGAAGTTTTGATTTGTATTTGCTTTTGAGGGTTTTTTTTTGTTTGTTTGTTTTAGTTTTGGTTGCTTGCTTGCTTTGGTTTGACTTTTTTAACTATTATTATTATTAGTGCTGTATTAAAGTATGAACTTTTCACACTGATCTGCTTTTGATGAATCCCAGCTACTTTTACAAATGGTCAGTATTCTTCCCTACATTTTTGCTTCCTTAAGCATAGAACACACGACAAGTTACCAAAGAGTTCCACAGAAAATCAGCACACCCTCTCAGAAACTTATGACTAGTGAGGCAAATAAATACCAGGAAAAGCGATGCATTCTGTAAGTTTCTGAGAAGATCAATAAGGAAGGAATTAAGATTTGCCTTTATGGTTCTCTCATGCTGCATCAATATAATAAACTTTCTCTAGCTTAACATTTCTTTTATTCAGTTTACTTTGTGCCAAGTATCAGTCTCCTTAATCCTGCAGCATTACAGCCTGGCAGGGCTGCTTTGGAGTCATCTCCAGAACAGCTTTGTTCCCAGTTTATGGAAGGATGTTATTAAATGTGTCAAGGCTACTGCTAGAAGGCTTAACACAGCAGTGAGATGTCTCCTGCCAAGATGTATACTACTGTGACCAGATAAATTTTAGTTAAACACTGCAACTGTTTATTAGGAAAACTGCACTCCTTTGGTTCAAGCTCAAGTTACATAACACTGCTTCAAGCATACATCAGCTTGAATTTTATTCGTCCTTCAAGATTTTACTTATAACTAGTCAGAAATAGTGTTAAAAACACTTGAGAAACATCATGACAAAAACCTTCAGCAGATTTTGCAGTTGTCCTGCCCGAGGATTGTTGCCCATTTCATGAACACGATAATAAGGCACTTGGGAATCCTTTTAAAGTGATCTGCCAGGTCAGTCTGGGTGAAATACACTGCAGTGTCCTTCTCTAATGTAGAAATTCAATTTCTTTACTAAATTGTGCAGTGAAGATTTGAATACTCCAGAGATACACAGACCTTAAGTACTTGAAGAGAGTAAATAGAATGGGGGGTGAGGGGGGAATGCTATAACTATGCTTTACTTTTCTGGAGCTGTTTGTGACCAGCATCCTGAGCATTACCTGCAAGTATTCACACAAAGATCCTCTGACAATGTGTTCTTTAGCTCTGAAATGCATAAAGAACCCCAGTTAACATTCTCATATGGAAAGCCTGGACTGGTTGCAAGGTGAATATCTACTCCTTTTCCTAAAGTTCCTCTTTTTAACAGTAGGAGGAAGAGAAAATAGTATTAAGACACCCATCAACTGTTTTACCCAATTCTGACATTACTTAGCCTTTGCCCAAGGCAAAAGTGGAGAGAAAGAAACCTCAAAGTGTGTATCTTGCTATCTTTATCATCAGGAACTCAGAGTATCCCATGTAGTACTTCACAGGTTCAGACTTGAAGCCAAACTTACCATGTCTCATTAATTTGAGGTGCAAGAACCTTGCCCAAATCCTTACACAGCAGCAGAGCCCATGCTCTGCTTTGGCCAAATTTGGACCATGAAAACAAAAGTTATGATAGATCCAAGGTACCACTTTCACCATTTGAAGCTCCAGAGGATGGGAGCTTAGTCACAAAAATATTAAATCTTGAGTCATCATTGTAAAATTATTATATAAATAAAAGTATCATGTTGCCATTTGCCTTTTGCAGAACAGGTTGCTCACTGTGTCAGATTCCATGGCTTTCCACAGCAAAGCTCTGACCTACAACACAGTCTGACATCTTTTGTTATTCCCTTGACTCGTCCAGCACACAGCATGCACTGCAACACAACCTTCTCTCCCATTCCATAGGTCTCCAGGGACACTCCAAGTAATTTTTTTCTTGTGCAGTTTCTGCTGGAAAGTTGAAGCACAGTCACCCAGTAGCCCTTTCAGTGTATCAACGTCACACCAAGAGCACTTTCTGTGTCTTGCCAAGGCGGATCATGATAGAAACACAGCAGGCATCCAAGACAAGTGACCCAGACTGGAAATGTGTCATTCAGTATCCAAACAGTACTGATTTAGATCAGGTTCTTTGAAACTTTTGACAGGTTATAGGCTTATTGTCCATCATTAGAGCAGATTTCTTCTGGTACTTCAGCATTTGTCTGTAGCACAGAAATAGCTTCACACATGCAGCACCATGGATTTCACTGGCTTGAAGAAAAGAATCTTCCAAAGTGTGAGAAGAGGGGGGGGGAAAAAGACAGCAATCAACACATTTGTTACTAAATGCATATTCCTTCCAAATAATGACACTGAATTTCATTAAGTCAATAGCATTCAGAGTGAGGTGGAAAATGTGTGAGAAATTCAGTTAAGGTAAGCAGAACTATGGATCTGCAAATCAGAATTAACCTTCATTATTCAGTCATTCTAATTACTTAGCAAGGAAGAGAAGTGCATGAAGTTAACACATAATAAAAACTCAAGCAGTGCTGTATTCCATTTCCAGTGATGAGCAGAAAGAAAGGGAACATGCCAGGAAAGCACTCATCTCCATCCCATTGTCATTCTGAAGACCTTTGAATAAATTTTTGGTTATGCACATAGAACAGCACATTATCACAAATACACAGCTTTTAAACTGCAGCAAACCTGATAAACTCGTATCTTTTAAAACATCAATACATTTCCATCACTTATCAGTGGGAGCATTGGAGATTGTCGATCAAATATGTTATTCAGCCTGCATTTAGATTTTAGAACATTAGAGAAGACCTGCCTTGGCTTGAGCTACTTTAGACTGGGATGTCACTCATTTACAAGGACTTGCTTCATCACCTAACTTGGTTTGGCTTGAACTCTGTGCCTGCCTTTGCTGGTGAAAGACTGTGGCAAGTCACCATGACTTCTCCACAATCACTCTTCCTGATGAAGGCCAAAGCTATGGAACCCAAGGAATCCTTGAAGAAAGCACCACACAAAGAAAACTGAGGTAGATACTAAGAAATCTGCCTACAGTATATTTAGCTATATTATTAATGAGGCATTCTTATGATGATTAGACATATTGGGTTCACTTTTACTGGATTTTAGATATTTAACTGACATTCTATCTTGAAGTCCTTTAGGAAATTAACATACTTTAACCCACAAAGAGATTCTCAAAGACCAGCCATTTTGAGCTGTGCTGTTCTTATTCAGGATTAAAATTTCTGCTCTTCAACTGCTTGCACAGACTCATTCTCCTCCCCAGGGTTCCCCAGCAGAATAGAACATTTGAGATGTTGCACCTCTGTGTGTGTGTGTGTATACATATATACATACATATATATACACACACACACACATACATATATATACATATATTTATTGATATATATTTTATATATATATATACACATATACATATATATATAAAAGAGAGGCATGTACACAGGACTGGACACATCAAGTTTGTTCTGTATGCTCTAAAAGTAAACATTTATCCTTTGGCAACTCTTCTCATGACCTTGAAAAAGTTATTAAGACTTCCACTCTAAAATTTGAAGTTTTCTGGCCTGCTACAGATACATTTCAATGCATGAAGGTTGTAACAAGCTATTGGTCTCCTCCACCTCTGGTTTAATAAACTAGAAACTTTCAAAGCAAGCAAGGTCAAGCTTTGTGCCATCAGAATAATAACCTTTTAACTTTCAGACTTGAATACCAACTCTCTTCTAACTGTAGTGCTGGTTTAGGCTGATAATATAATACCTGGTTCTTCAGGGACCTACTGGCATTCTTCATCTAAAAGGAGAAAATGTCAGTGTATATCAAATAAGACATTAGATCCCATACATAGGCAGACTGGCATGTCAATACAAAAAATTCAAGATTTATTTTAAAATAATGTGGAAATTTGCAACTCCTCTACTCTTCCTGTTTATTGTTATGTTTCACAAACATAACTAACCAAAAAGAATATGAATCATCATGTGTTTATTTTAATAACATTAATAAAATACATAATTAGGAAAAAGCATAACCTAAGCATGTTCCAAGATTATTCCACACTGTGGTGGGTTGACCCTGGCTCTATCCTTCCTTTTTTCAACTAGGATGAGCAAGAGAAAATACAAGAAAAGTCTTATGGGCTCAAATAAGGGCAAGAAGAGATCATTCCCTGGTCAGTTATTCTGACAGGCAAAACAGACTTTACTTGGGGAAATTAATTAATCATCTCTCAAATACAAGTCGGGCAATAAAAAATAAGAAAATAAATCTGAAAACACCTTCCCCTCGTCTTTCCTTCTTCCCAGGTTCACCTTCACTCCCAAATTCTCTATCTCCTCCCCACCAATGGTGCCAGTAATTGAATCACTGGAGGATTCTCTATAGAAACACCTTTTTTTTTCTTCTATTCTTTTTACATTCGTTAATATTATGCTTACATTTGAAGAGATCCTACTCAGAGTAGCTGAGACTTCTTTTTTTTATCTCTGTTTTCTGGAGCTGTACAGTATATCAGACATCTGAATGAGATCCTGAACAGGAGCTCATTGATTTGATTGATGGCATGAAATTTTTGTCCTCTTCATTAAACATTTTTATCTCACTGTGGATCATGAGGTTTCTGAATTAGCATCTTTTTTTTTTTGTAGACACTATCAGAGCTCTGGTAGTACCTTTTTGTTGCTACCTTTGCTTCATCAGAAGAGTATGCCTTGTTCTCCAAGCAACTCTAATCATAAAATATATTCAAATAAATGCATTTTGTACCTCTATGATTATGCAAATTAGATCCAAAGTCTCATAGCATGTCACACAATCAGAAAATTAGTCATAAGTCTGGAATATCTAATTTTGCAGTACTACTTGATTTGAGAGTAATTCTAAATTGTTTAGGAAGGTCTAGAATATTACGAAGCTCCTAAATTGTTTACTTTTTAGCCTACCTGTTATCATTAAAATGTGAGGAAGAGACAGAGATAAAAATGTTCATCATATTGCAGTGGGTCAACTTTCTGCTGAAATAATGAAAAATATAATAGGAAAATTATTGATAGACATCTACACACATCTGTACTTTTCCTAAAGGAAGATTAGTATTATCATTGAAAAAAAAAAACAACACAAAAACATAAGTAGGTTTAAATGAATTCTGCAAGTTCTCTTTCATCATTTTCATTTACCATGTGCTCTTTTTGTACTTTCTCTTTCTCTGTAATAATTAGGAACAATCTATTATATACACTTTTTATTTACCTCTGGCAAATTACCTTGTGCCAGCAGTGATATGGAAATATAAATGAGCAGTATAAATCTTCTTGAAAATCATTTAAGATAGATTCATAAGAGCCCTGTTTATGTGAATATGGAACAAATGAGAAATATGATAAAGACTGCAAGAAAAAAATTCATCGAGGTGAAGTGGTACTTATTTAATAAGCAGTACAGGAACACTGAGAGTCTTGGAAGTCAGAGATAAATTAATATCTGGGGGACACCTGAAGTTCTAAAATTATAAAACATGAAACCTTTACACTTCAGTAGAGCCACTGAATTTTCTGACTAAAACAAATTTCATAAAGGAAAGCAAAGTGAAACCAGTGTAATCTTCCCTTTTGATATCTATGCTACTCAGATGCAATGGTCATGATATGAATAATCTGTCCTTAGACAGAGATTGTTTTCCAATTGCATCAAGGTATTTCAATCACACCAAATAATCAGGCAGATTTTCTTTGTAAAAAGATGCATCTCTCCTCCTTACAGAGGAATAGCCAGAATGGCCCACAGTGCAAATTCTTCGTGTTTAATCTTCATGTATATAATACTAAGAGAAGCTGATCCAGCAGCAAGACACAGCTCCACAGTCCAGGTTAAGAAATAACTGAAAGAAATGTAGTCTCAATATACCACAGTTTTGCAGCTCAGGAGACTACTGGGAATCAGGGCACCAAAATACAATGACAAAGTGGACAAGATCAAGGCACAGAAGAAATGCTGTTTCTGAGTCCTCTTATTTCAACTATCCAATCAGCAAATATTTTTGTTTAAGAGTTGTCCTTTTTTTTTTACGCTTATTAGATTACATGATAAAAAAGGCAATCAAATTGAACTAGTTTAAATTTTCACTGACACAAATTATCACATTAAATACAAGACCAAGAGGGTCCTCCCTTCACAACAGTATGAAAACATATTATCCCTGTGTTTCTGAGGCTGGATTTAAGGAGGGAGCAGAGACATCCTGCTACAGGATGCTTCTGGGTTGCACTATCTCTCTGTGATGTTCCTTACATATATCTTTATGTCTGTGATGTATGAACCTGTGAGTGAGGCACAACAAGAGCAGCATAAGCATATCTGTCTTGATCATTGAGAAAAAGTCATCTCAGGTTTTAAAAAGTTCAAAAATTCTTATTATATCATCAGTGCATAATTTTGTCGTTGGGGTTCACAGTGGAAAAGACAAAAGGCTTTATAAAGGTAAGATGGAATGGCTTCACCCTACCAAAAATAGCACACTGCAATTTGCAGAATGCTCACTACATTCAATGCCTAATTGGAGCTATGGCAGAATTCCATAAGGAGTTTATGACTTCATAAAGTACTAAACTTTTAAAGTGAAAATTTAAAGTTTTTCTTCTGGAGTATTAAGAGGACTAATTTCAATATTGTTGGGAACAAATTAATGATTGAAGCAGAACTTTAATACCTCTTAATGGTGTTTATGTCCTGGATTTCACAATCAAATCTCTAACACATTCTCTGTGGATAAAGGATATGACAACTGCATCTGAATTGATGGAACTGTTGTCATTGAAAATCCATTTATTTCCATGGATTTTTTCCAAGGGAAAAATGCTCATGTACAGAAGACATACTTATTCAAAATATCTAAAAAATGTTTTGGACACCAGACATAGAATTTAAGAGTGATGAGGTGAAGGCAAACAAAAGTAAAACACTGCAGACTTCTGATAAAAGGAAATATTTGTTTAAAACTAAAAGCACAAAAATATGTCAAAGCAACTTTCTTTTTAAGCCTTTGAAAGAAATATTTTTTTCTTCTTCCTGGATTTTCTAGTGTTTGGTGAGTATAGATTTTGAAGGTTACAATGTGATGGAAAGATGTTTTAAGAAAATGGTAGAGTAATTGTAGAAATGTCTTTACTTATACCAGAGGATCTGTGTTTTATAAGGTGGGAAGAATCAAGACATGGCTATTGATGAAAGTAGGCAGCAAAAAGGTTTCCTGGGGATTTTAGAAGGATTAGGGATTAGAAAAACAAATTGAAACTTCAGATAAACTAAGATTATATCTTGCTTATGATCCTGTTTTATTTCTGTCCAATTCTGGCCTCCACAGTTCAAGAAGGACAAGGAGGTGCTGGAGAGGATCTGGATTTGGGGTCTGGAGCATCTCCCTGGTGGGCAGAGCCTGCGGGAGCTGGGCCAGGTCAGTCTGGAGAGGAGCAGACTGAGAGGGGACCCA
>JAWWLY010000089.1:10348350-10368953 GCA_035041215.1 Gymnopithys bicolor
ACAGAGCTGCTCTGCAGTGGGTCAGCCCCAGCCTGTGCTGGTACTGGGGGCTGTTCCTGCCCAGCTGCAGGACCTGCTCTTGCCCTTGAACTTCTTTAGTTTTTTCTCCACTCAGCGCTCCAGCCTATCAAGTGTTGGTATAAATGAATTAATTGGGAAAAACCTGAGTCTCAGTGATAGGTACAAACATCGCTAAACTCTTCTGTACTATAATTCCCTACCATATGCAAATTTTAAAATTAAGTTGTCCTTTATTGACATTTCCTCCTTTAAACTTCCTACATGATTCAGTCTAATGCACAAAAGAGAGGAGTCTTAAATTAAGTCCAGGGGCTTAGTACTTCTGAGGTAGAGCAGAGGCAATTTTAGCCTGGCTTATCCTTCATATCCTTTCAATTAACCTCTCAGAGTTTTAGAACAAAAGTCAGTGTGATGGGTGTCATTTGAATTGAACAAATGCCATCTCACTGTCAAAGTATTGACTCACATCAGCCACTCCAAGCCAAGATCAGGATTTCAAAGGAGATGGACAAACTGAGCTAATTGTTGGTATTTCAGAAACCTTATCCCACAGGCTTGATGTTTGACAAGCTCTTCCAGCTCACCTGAAGATGCAACATTAACATGTTCAATGTTGCTTGTAGAATAAATATTTTGCTATAAGAAATAAGTATAAGGGTTCATGTTCAAGGCATCAATGCGTACCTGTGAGCAAACAAGACACCCAGCAGTGACATTCTGAGCTTTTTTCCACGTGTCAGTTTTATCTCTGTCTATGCACCATTTCACTTGATACCAAATTGAGTGCTTTTTAGCAGAAATTTGGCAAATCACAGGTTTTTCAGTGCCAGAATCTGACATTTCTTACCCACTCCACAGAGGGGAGAAGGTGATTGAACACAAACTTTTAGGTTGACCTTTTTACAAATATATAAATGATAGTGAACAGGGAATTTGGACACACTGAAAATCAGTGGTAAGACTCACATTTAGTGCAAGGGGGACCAGAATTTCAGGTTTTCTGTTGCATCCCTTAAGATCCTCTAAGTGATAGCTCATTTTTATGTGGTGTCAAAAAATTTTGTGCATGGCACCTCAGATGTATGAAAATGCTCAGGACTCCCTAGTTGGTTGGGATTTTTTTGATTTTTGGTTTGGTTGGTTGGTTTTTTGTTTTAGTTTTTGGGGTGTTTGCGGGGGCGGGGGGGTTGGAGAGTTTTTTTAATAGGTTTTTTTTACAATATTGGATGCCTTTTATGTTTCTCAGATTGGACATCCAATCTGAGGTGAACAGAAACAACTTTTACTTTAGTTTCTCTTCATTTGCGACCTGCACTATTAAACTTCTAATAAAATAAAAAGTTTTAATAAAAATCCCATAATTTACTGACTCGGAAAGAGAATTCACAAGGCTACCACTACAGTTGCTGTTTAGAATTATATTTTATCTATACAGCAACAGTACATTTTTGATCAAGGATGGTTGAATACAGGAAAATTTAAGTTGTCTTATATCACTTCAATCACTTAAATCCCTTCACCAAGTGTCTTTCCAACAGATTGAAGCGGTTGGAATTTATGCACATATGAAAGAAAAAAATCAAATTCATTTTGAAACTTCAGACTATTTGAAATGTGTATCCAGAACTTCTCCAAATGCCTTTATAATGGAAATTCAGCAAGACCTCCCACAATGAAACACATAAAAAGTCTCAAATACAAGAAAAAAGTACAAAAAATCCCAACACACTGTGAAAGGTTATCCCAAATTTTTGATCTGTAGCTCTGAGCAAAATTCTGGGTTAACTGCAGGATGGGGGAAATGTAGATAGGTTGTGGTTTGGTTTTGGTTGTCTTAACATATCTGATAATTTTCACATTACAAATAGATAGATTTCACTTTAATTTGACAGGTAGAGAAAACTTTTAGCCTGTGAACACTTATCCATTTCCAGACTTACAGAGTTTTAGTGTCCTGCAACTTGGAGTAGTTGAAGCTTAGCTAAAAGTTCAACAAGGTGATAATATTGATGCAAATTTTAAATAATAATTCTGATAGATTTTTATTAGCTAATTATTGGTATTTTGACTTGAAAGTACATTTGCAGTGAGTATGTTTTGCAATAGACATTAGAGCATCAAGGTATTTAAAAGGCTTAGTTTAATTATAATTTATTTGTAAACTATAATTTTTTAAAGAGAAATAAAATAGACAAAAATATGCTTTTTAACAGGAAAAATGCTGAGACTAATTGAGGCTCATGGCTTTAGTAATTCTGAAACTGACCTCAAAATCAATTTGCTTGACCTCATTTCAGTTATCATCCAGGAATTCAACTTGTACTCCTTTCCATTAAAATGAAAAGTGTTAACCTCTGTGGAAAGAAAAATGCTATCTTCATTCCTTCTGATTTTGAGAACACCAATGCTTCATATGTGTATTTTGTACAAACATTTGTTATTGTACAAATATTGGAGAGCAAAATGATAAGGCTTGATTAGAAAATTATGGCAATGTTAGAAATGTGTGGGGGAAATGCAGCAATATGTGATAGCAGAGCACACAATGCATTTGGGAGCAGGGCAGCACTAGGAATGCCATTTTGTTTCAAACTGTCATTAATTAATCTGGAGAGTAAATGCAGGGTCATGTATAAGCAGAGAGATTAATAAATTTTTTGCCCTTTCTTTACAAAAGAACCACAGAAATCCCTGAAGAGGTTTCCTGTTAACCTGCAGTACTCCATCTGTGTAAACAGGCAAATAGAGCTTGAGAGTCTGGCATTTAATTATAAAAAACAAATAAGAAGATTCACATACAAGGAGTGAAAAATAAAAATGCGTGTTTAAACAACAAGAACTTGCTTAGGAGTGAAATACAAACCCTAACATTAGGAGTGCCTTGCTCAGAGGCATTGTGATCCCTGATATTGTTTATTTCCAACCTGTTTAGGATTAAGATTCAGGAGCAAGAATCACTGTTTGGATTTGGTCATGAGTCCCAGAGCCGGGTAAATGTACCCAGCACACCAAGAGCAGTGCAAACACAGCAAGGGAAAAGACACTTTCTGGGTCACAATCAGAGACTGGGCTTATTTGCAAGGCTTTATTCCATTCTATTTCATTGTGGATACCAACAGCACCCAGGAAAAAGAGGCAGGAAAGAGAATTATTCATGCATGAGCCAAAGAACAAGGAAGGACAAGTTTTTAGGAGTGATTGCTAATTTTATACTTCAGAGCAAAATTCTTTTCCTACTTGCTTCAG
Source organism: Gymnopithys bicolor (assembly GCA_035041215.1). Taxonomy (NCBI): domain Eukaryota; kingdom Metazoa; phylum Chordata; class Aves; order Passeriformes; family Thamnophilidae; genus Gymnopithys; species Gymnopithys bicolor. Next base: position 10,351,618 of record JAWWLY010000089.1, read on the forward strand.
TGTTTTTGTACTTTCACAACTGAACTACTTTACTTATTTGTTTGCTTGATGGATTCTCCTCCAAAGAGAAGCTATTGCAAAATCAATATAAGATTTTGAGCTGTGTGAAAGGTTTACGTAACTATGGAAATCTACAAAATATGGGGTTATGGAAAAGACAAATAGTAGGATTCTAACAATAAAATTAGATTAATAGTTCCCATATCTGCAGTGCAGCATTTCACAATTCAATAACCATAATTTTATTACAAAAGTAAAGAACGGTAAAGGTATAAAGTTTCCAAATAAGATTTAAATTAAAATCCTTGCATCAAATGGGAAACAGGATCACAGTGTGTTGAAACTTCTGATATCACTTTTGTTATTTATGACTCCACTGATTTCTTAATGCACTCTCAGTACTCCCTCCTTGCCTCACAGTTACCTCCTGTTCACTTCAAGATAAAAGTTGTCTAAAAAACCTGTTCTTACATGGAACCCTGATGTCTTCTATAAAGGGGAGAAAGCAGATCCCACAATATGATAACACATTTTGCTTCTGTTTAAATTATTTTCCCCATCTCCCAAAATGAAAGTCCTGTGCATATCAGAAAGGAGATAATTCAGAAAACACATACATTTCTCTACCTACTTAACACCAAAGTTCTATTCCCTATTCTACAATCTCATAATTTCTCAATGTTTTGAAAGAAGGGACTTCTAACTGTGTAGTGGTTGTTTTAGGGAGACAGTTCAGAGTAATTTTAAGTTGTATAGATGCCTCCTGTGGTGGAGATGGGGGAATTGTCTTGCTAACAGGCTTTGTTGAATAAGAAAAATCATCTCACACTCAAATTACTTTGTCTCCCAGAGAGGATGGAAGTTTTGAAGGAAAATTTGAGGAAAAAATTATGGAAAAAGAATATGGAGGCATCTGGATAGTGTTATGTGTTTTAGGAAGTGAGCATTTGAGGGCTTGTAGTACAGATGAGCAGTTGTGGGAATTAAAGAGGTGTTTGTTTGTTTGTTTCTGAAAAACACAAAAGTTTGCACACATTTTCTGAAATCCTTGGAAGGTAACCTTTCAGTCCAGTTATCTCTCATGGAGTAAAATCTGTGCAGTTTGAGAACATAAAACATTTTACTGCTTTCTTGTTTCACTCCTACCCTTCCCATGGAAAATTACAATGAGGGTAAAAAAAACTTGCTAGAGCCTCCTATTTTCTTGTGGAAGGATGAACTGTTCTAGCAGCACCTGATTGCTGTTCTTCTCTTTGTGTGCTGTGTTGGGACAGTGTGAGAAAGGGGTAAAAAGGTATATGATCATGTGCACAACTTCTTCCCCCTAAAACAGGAGAAGGCAACAGGGAGGGATTGCCAAACATCCACATAGCCTAAAAAAAATAATTTTCAGTGAGTTTAAAATAGAGTTGCAATGCAAGATGATTTTTAACTTGTTTCTAAGTCAGAAATGGAGTGGGAAAAGTATTTAAATTTTTCCTCCAGATGTATATGTAGGAGGGCTCCTTTGTAGAACAGATGCTGCTGCACAGGAAATTGTGTGTTCTGCGTAGCCTATCAGGAAACAAAGGTTTGGAATTGTGAGTTGAATAAAACCACAAAAATATACTTAAAGTAAAAAATTAATATTTGAGAATAATCATTTCATGCAATGGTCTTTCTCAAATTGTCTAGATCAAGGAGATGAAATCAGGTAATTTACACCTACACATTCTCTGTAAACGTCTGCACAAAACTAAAATGCAATGGTCATTTTTGCCTGCTTACCTTTAGCCTTAAAATTTAATCTTACCTCCCACATATGAAAGTTTATAAATCACTTTGCTAGTAAGTTATTTAAAATTTGCATATTGAAAATAGAGGCAAACATGCCATTATTCTTGCTCAGTTGTCTGTACATTCAAATGGAGATGTGCTACAGTACTTAGGAGATTCTAAAAGGAAAATTTACAGAAATGTTATTCCATATATTTCTCAACAATACTGTAAAATGCTCATATTTGGCTGTGAATTACAGTTTGTCAATATCATGTTGTCTGATACATTGTTAATTGCATCCTTTGTTAACTGTAATTTTAGAGACAATGTATTCATTGGTAGCTATCTTTTATTAGATAAGATGTGTATATATCCACAAAGATGGTTAAACCAACCTTCAGGAAGTCCTTCCTTTTCAGGTATTAAACTGCAATTTCTATTCAGCCTTGACTTGGAGAAAATACCATTTAGGGAACACCCACTATGCTAACCCCTGTGGTGTAACTATAGATGAACAACTCTGCAGTCATATGTCCTTGTTCAGAAAAACAGCTGTGAAAATGGAAAATTGTATTGATCTTTCTGGTGAGCTTACTCTTAAATTTACCCAGTAAAGACCCTCTCTAAGGCAGGACAGAAGGAGAATGAGATCTTCACAGAAATGATGACAATCTTTGAATTAATATTCTTACTCAGTCGTACGTTCAGAAACTGAAATTGTGACAATGTAGTAGTTAATGCATTCTAAAGCCACGTGTATGTTTTTGCAATGACATTTTGTAAAATTATTTCTTGCTTTTGAAAGGATTAAAGTAGATCTGGTGGTGTGGATAAAACATTTCCAAAGAAACAGAAGAACAACACACACACACACACACACACACACGCTGACAATATTTGGCTTTCTTAACAATGCACACACACAGAGCTGGAACAAGTATTTATGCATCTTTGTTGATTATTTTTGTGGGTTTAAATTCTTATATTTCATCAATATTCCCAGAGTAGTAAAAATCACTGTTCCTATTCTCTCTTTCCTTCCCTTCCCATTCCTTCTATTCCCTTTCCAAACTTTCCCTTTCAAAACCTTCCCGTCCCAAACTTTCATAAACCTTCTTGTCTTTTTTCTGTTTTAGGATTCAATTGTGCATTTTCCTGACATGAGTGCGAAGAGAGAGCTTCAAAGAAGCATCTGCACCTTAAGGATTAATATCAGCCAGGAGGAGAAAAGCACCTAATTTCTGTTGCAACTTCAGTTTCTGTGCATGTCTTGATGATGCTCAGCTTTGATTTCTGCACAGTCAAAAGTCACTTCTTCAGCAGTCATTTTTACAGTGGTGCTTGTGGCAATTCAGTGTTACAAAGTTGAGGGGGTTTTCTTAAGTGGAACATTCATAAAAATTACTTTATAAAAAAATTATTATTAGAGAAAGGCCTCGACTTCTTTCCTGCACAGTTGATAAGAAAGAAATGTAGAACGGTACTGGGGCATGAATCATTGTAGTAGTTGAAACCTTCAGTGCAGAGGAGGGATGATGAAGATAAGTTTTCTCAGTTTCTGCTGAATTCACAACAGTTACTCTGCAAAAATGAAGGGATTCACAACACAGTCTTGCTGTGAGTGACTTCAGATCTGAGGAGGTTTTTATGGGAATAGTCTGATGAACACTACAGGGTGTGGTAGCTTCTGGAACATTTCTTCCATTTCTCCTTCCTTTTCTGAACATATAAAAAGAATAAATGACTATGTGACTGTCATGCTTCCTCTGTGGTCTCAGAATGACCAGATAAAAGATTGGCTTTGATGGTGCTTTGAGGGTGTCTCTGATACATTTAGTTGACACTGCTTGAACATGCTTGCACAGGTCATATTCCTACAATACTCAAATGCTGTAACTTTTTAATAGCTCTCTATTTACTTCAGTAAGAAGATGTAACTAAGCATCCATGTTCTGCAAATATAAAGCCTTTACTTGCTTGTACTTTGCCAAATGTTCTTTATCTTGAGATTTCCCCCGGCTCAAATCCTAATACATTGCAATTTCAGGCAACTGAATATTTGTATATTTTCAGATACACCTTCAAGACACAGCTTATTAGCCACATTTCTTTCTGTTTCACTTGCAGCTCTATTTCTCTGTTGTACACTCAGATGTGATGACAACTGTAGTGATGAATTGCATTGTAAAAATTTTCATAGGATTTAACACTTACTGAAGCTATTCTGATTCTATGCCTTTATAAAAGCACTTGATGAGCTCAGAAACCACCTTCCTCATACACAATAATTCCTGGACTTATCATCTAGAAATTAAAAAAAAAAAAAGAAAACAACAAAAAAACACACCAAAATTGTCTTTTCCAATCCTTCTGGTTTCAATCTGCCAAGGCAAGCCTGGGATTAAGCTTTTATTTTAATGTGCTTCAATAAGACCAGTGTAAATAAAGAACATTTAACAGTATCAAAGTCTTATTTAGAACTATACACAAGTAATAAAGTCATAGAAAGATGCTTTGACTCCCACATGATTTAAATAATTTCCTGTTTTCCCAGAAATAGTCAGAAAACTGAATACCACCCACTACCATCCCTGAGACTGCAGCTGAGTATATTGAATTCTGTATTCATTCTTGGTCAAAGAGGGATCTTTTTTCTTTGAAATTTGAGTCTGTTTTGTTATGGGTTAAGAAAACACATAATTTTAATTGTGTGCAATTTAACAAGTAGAATGCAATGCACCTTGAACCAGTTTTATACCCCTTAAACTTCACTTAGGCTTTGTGCCATCTTGTGAATTCTATTGCCTGTGTTAAGCATCTCAGTGTCTTTCAGACAGACACACATGCACAGCTCAGGTGATCTCCACATTCACACTAACTCAGTTGCACTGCACACAGAAACTTCAGCAGGAAGCCAGTACAAGGCACTGGCACTAAATCATGGGCAAGCTGAACACGATACCCCAGTGGAGCTCGTGATTAACACAGCACATACGACAATATTTCATATTGTAGTGGTGATCCCCTGTCTCTGATTTACCTGCAGTAATTGCTAAACTTTGCAACACAGGGAAAATCTTGGGTAATAATCTGAAGATTTCAGATTCTACTCAGAGAAAACTTCTGAAGATAATGAGGGTTTGTCAAGGGGAGAGAAAAACAAACAGGTCTCTGGTACCTCTGCCTGCCACAGAAATTGAACAAAATGGATTTTGCATTCCAGTCTTACCTGTGAATGCACAGCTTTCTAGTGGAAATTGTTGCCTCCACTTATGCCATGATGGTGATAGTGAAAAGAAAGATAGGAGAGGTTCTTCAACATTCAATCCTTCTCAGAAAGCTGCGTCAAGTTAGTCAATGTATTTCTAAATCAAATTAAGGATTAAGAATTTGAAAGCACAAGAAGAGTCAGCTCATACTGACTTTGCAGTTCTGTTTTTTCCCATCCTAGTCTTAACCCAGAGTACCACAGTAAGAAAGAATATTGAGTCCTCAAACTCTAAATGAAGGGAATTGATTAGAATGATGACTCAAATTTACATACATGTGAAGGGATATGAGACTGACAATGACAAACTCAACGTTCCTTTTTTTCACAAGTGAATGGAAGTGTGTCTGGAGCTTATAATGGTTTCCTGAGCTAGATAGTGAGAAAATGCTTTTATGTGAGCCTTTAAACTTTTCCATTCTGTGTGCTCTCTTCAAACTTCCAAGCGTCTAAAAGCTACAGTCTTCAGTAATTGTGGTTGGAAGAAACTAAGTTCTGTTTTTATCTTATTACAAGCGGCCAGATGATGTGTCATGATGACATCATTAATTTTGTGAATGAGCTGATTTGGATTTGACTAGAATTTTAGTCTCCAATTGCTTACACTTAAAACCTTGCCAGCCAAGATTGGTTTCTTTTTATGTTGTATGCAGGACAAAATGTGTCTGTTCCTCATCACCAGATCTGTGAAAGGAAGGAGAGAAAGGTATAAAGTGCTGCTTCCCATTGACAGAGATGAGGTTTAGATGGGATATTGGGAAGGAATTCTTGGTTGGGAGGGTGGGCAGGTGCTGGCACAGGGTGCCCAGAGAAGCTGTGGCTGTGGCTGCCCCATCCCTGGGAGTGTCCAAGGCCAGGATGGACAGAGCTTGGAGGAACCTGGATTGGTGGGAGATGTCCCTGCCCATGGAGGGATTGGAATGGGATGATCTTTAAGGTCCCCTAAAATCAAAACCATTCTACAATTCTATGAATTACCACCAACAAAATTCCTGCTTACCATAAGCTGAGGAGTGGCCAGATACATATACAAATCAATTGATTAATATATTATTAATATAAAGTGACGGGTCTGTTTGCCAACATGGATATAGCATATTGATCTCTGTGGGGATAATATTTATTGGCAAAAGTCTAATGGAACTACTCCAAAACCTACAGATTAAATTCAAATAGTCATAAGCATACTCTAGAATCCCTGAGATAAATATATATATATGTTTAATGTTTATGAACAATTTTACCCTTCTATGAAAGCTTTTTGGTTCATACCCCAAAAGTAATTTTATTGCCATTGAAGTAATTTTATACAGTGCTATTCTCAAGCCTTTTGTATCCATTTTCTTTTTGCTCAAGAATTTTGCCACCTTTTAGCCCTGTTGACTGTGTACAGCTGTGCATTGACTCAGCTGTTTCCTCCAAGTTTAAGAGTATTTTCAGAGCTTCTGGCTCAGTTGGAAAGAACTTGAGTAAGAAACAGAAAATAAAGTCAAATTTTCTTTGGCAAAGCAAGGTGGAATAAAGTTTTTCTCTTCCTGTTCTTGTTGAGGGCGCATAATCAATGTAGAGTTTTTTAAAGGAAATCTAAACATCAGGTTGCTGTGTAGCCAAATCCGAATTCAGATTCTCACTATGAAAGTGAATTTATAAATAAACCACTCTTCTCATTATTACCAATAAGAAAAAATTCTATCTTTCTGGAAGGCAGTTCTATGTGCACTTTATCATTCTTAGCTGAAAGAAGGATCAGTTAATCCCAGAAAATTTTCTGACTTTTTATCTATTTCTCTTACAATGAAGAAGCAGTAGACAGAGTGAGAATTAAAATCCTGTGTAAATAATTGAATAAAAGAACAGATCAACAGTTTTGAAATCTTGAAATGGCCATGTAAGACCAACAAGACTTGCAACCCTGGAATAAAATAATGTCTCACTTCCATTCAGATTTTGGGATATTTTTTTTGTGGTGGAGGATTTTTCCTTTCTTCTGGCTGTACCCCAACATCTTTTGGGTGAAAATAGAAAAATAAATACAACCATAAAAAAAAGTATTATTTTTTGAAAATTTCTGGGAAAAAAGCTGGAAAAATTAATAAAAATACCACAGACTTTCATTGTGGAAAGCTCACTGCAGTCTGTGCAAACCTTATAAACTTCAAGGAATTAGTTGGTAGCAGTTTAGCACAGTATTACATATGCACAACAGAATTACTTTACCAGAATTTTAGATTGCTGTAATGAATTTCTATCCACAATTTAAAAAATTTAAAAATTTAAAAAATGAATATGAAGCTATTTTTACAGAAACATTTTTTCATGCCTTAAAGTCTACACTTTGTCAATAAAAAATTGGCATTTCCTGATTAATACTTACTTGCATCAATAACCATAAAATAGTTGTATGTTGCTGTAATGCAAAATAGCAAAAGTGACTAAATTAAAAACATTTATTCTGAATTTTTAAGTTACAGTTTCACAAGAAAACTGATTCATGTAAGATGCAATTATAATTAGGAATTTGTTTTGAAATCATAGCTCAGAGCTGATTAGAAAGATTTGGAGTCAGTAACTTTTTTAATTCTCTCAAGATGCAACTTTAATATTTTGTACAAGGAGAGGTCTTAGTAACTGTTCTATTTTCATTCCAATAAGTATTTGCACTGGTTTTAAAGTTCTGTAAGTTTTCTCTTTTTTTTTTTTTTCCCCTCACATAAAATATATTTAAGTGGTTAAAATGTTAAAACAATACCATAGAATATATAGTGCAGGAGTTTCATGTTTCTTTATTGTGGTACCAGAACAAAAGACATTCTAGTGTGTGGTGAAGAGAAAAAAGGGACTTGAGGAGTATGGACTAAGGGTTTTACCCATGCATGTTATTAAGTTGAAGACAGTTTTAAATTTAATTTTTCTGCTACTCCCTCCTCCCCTCCCCTCCCGTCCCCCTCACCCCAATAAAAAAGGAGTATTATAACACTGTCTTTATTATTCCCAAGTACTTGATGCAATAAATTTTGAGTTATTTGAAATTTCACAATATAGAAAAACTTTCCAAATATTTTCTGAATTCATTCTATATGGGCTTTAATGTTTGTTAACATTAAACTCTTCCAGCAGATCATCAACGTACGCAAAGCTTCCCTTCCTTTTCATAAAAGTAGTTTAGGATTTTTGATTAAATCTTATATTCCATTAATGTTTAACATGTGTGACCAATAGAAAAAACTTAGACCCTCAGGAAACAGTTCAGGGAAAAAAAGTATTTAGCACCTATTTAAAATTTTCAGCTCAGTAAAGGTCAAACTGATCAGATTTCTATATTTATGCAAAGGCAATTATCCATTGCATTAATAAACTAGTCTTCAGGATTCAGTTGTTGAAATTTTGTGTTTATTTGAACAAAGGGTCTAAGGATTTTGCCTTTGATTACAGATATCCTATTCAGGTATCTTTCTCAAGATTCAAGCCTCTAATTTAATTTATGTCAATATATGGCAAACTCTTTTTACAAAGCCAAGAATTTATGGTATGTAAAGACATTCAGAAAGGAATGGATTCAGGTACTTTGTTTTGTTTTGTTTATTTGTTTTGTTGTTTTGGTTTTTTGTGTGTTTGGGGTTTTTTTACTTCTCAAGATAAGAATAAGATAATAAAATTCCCAGCAACAATTCCAAAAATTCAGCTAACCAGTTTACAATTCCCTGTGATACACACAATGCAATTTCTGACTTCCTCAACATCATAAAATTAGTATTTATAATTCCAGTAGCAGATGTTTCACGAGAAGGGAAGTGCTGTGTCAAAATCACAAGTTGCTGCAAGTTCTGGTTTTGTACCAAGTTCTAAACTGAAGAGAAAATGCTGGAGATAAGGATTTAAATATGTCATTTCATTGTAAAGTGTTTTTTTCTGAGCTTAAATTCACATTTTCTAATGTTAGATCACAAGCTATGAATAAAATAGATAATCTGCCAATTTGGCTTTATCACTGTTCCAGCTTGCTACTTTTCTCAACGCCTTCTGCTTTTTGCCTCTGTGTAATACATTTTCTCATTTGCTATTTACTTACAGAATGGGAAGAGCATTTGGGAAATTTAAGATCAGCATTAGGAAGGGAACAATCTTGTTATCGTACACTCTTCTATACCTTATGAAAGCATTAAAACACAACTTCTGCTTGGCTGCTTTTAAAACCGCTTTTTCTCATCCTTTTATTCAAATAATGCCTCCATGGGTGGATCTTGGTAATATCTTTAGATCTGAAACATATTATTTAATGCCTACACAGATATTTCTAAGTGTTTCAAAAAGCATCCCAGTATTTCAGATATTAATTTAGCTTTTTATTCAATCCACTTCCTGATAGACCCAAATTTCCACCTTCTCAGATGCATCTGGAATTAAAATCTTGTTTGAATGAGTCCAAAAAGAGTTAATTCAATATTAAAACCTGAATTATTTCATCAGAATTACCTCTTTAGAGCTATCTCTTTAGATGTTGGAGAGTTACCTCTTTATATACTTACCTCTTCAGACTTCAAACTGGTGATGTGCTGTGCAATACACCAGGTGTGTAATGGAGAGAAAAAGTAATGGTGAGACAAGCAGGGTTTGCATCCTTAAGCACTGAAGCTTGAGATCTGCTCTTATGGCTTGGTTTTGCATACATACAATGAAAAGGTCATTATTCCTAGTCATCTCTTTAATTAATGGTTTTAATATGCTGCTTCTTTCCTTCAGGAAATCTGTTATTCTCTGAGTAACTGCTCAGCTTGCTAAAGCCATTGGGTGCAGACTTCAGCATATAGGATGAAATAAAAGAGCAAATAAAGCTCTTGCTGTTTAAAGGCAGTTCCTCAACCAAACTTGTCTGCTCTCCTGCTTACTTGGGGTATACTGACTATAATTCCAAACAATTCCAACATTTGTGATGCCTTTAAGCCTCAATTTTTTGCTGACTATTTGGCTGAGCGTTATATGTGTCTTCTTCCAACTTGGAGTACCAAACAGACGTGTCAATGTAATTAATCCTAAAGTAATTGAAAGGGCAGAGCACAGCCACAAACAGTAACAGAGTATTCCTTTTCTAACTGCATAGTAATGAAACAATTCCACGTGTGCACCATTTCAGGTCCTGATGAGATTGTTAATTCCTGATTTTCCATGGACAGCGAATGAGTCTTTGCAAATTAAGGCCCATGCTGACACTGTCTACAGTTCAGAACTGTTATGTTACATTAAGCAGCACTGTGCTCTTCTGCTTATTAATTATGGGGCCTCTCACTGATCCTGTGATAGTTTTTCCTCACTATGTGAGAACACAGTTTCCTTCTAAGAAACCCGTCACACTGAACCAGCTCATTAACTTCAGTCTTCCTCTCTGTTTGATATGACAGGCTTTCCTAACTAACTTTAGATGTAAGGTAATAAAGTTTTATCTCTTTTCACAGTAATCCAAGACAGTTCATCACCCACTTCATTTGCAGACAGCTAAACAGACTTAACACATCAGGAATCCTCTGTGCATCAGATGTCCACAAAAATCCAATTTGAATGAGGGAAACTGCTTCAGTCAAAACCCACAAATGCTCATCTTCTGTAGAGATAAGAGGTTTTTCTCCCCCACCTCTCCAATCTTCTGAGTTTAGAAGGTCTGGAATTTCATCTCCTAGATTTTTTTTTTGTTGTTTTTTACCTTATTACACTCATTTCACACAAGGCTGGACATTTCTGTAGGAGGTGTCATGCAAGACAGACAGAAGGTCAAGATGCATCCCATAACTTAAAGAATAGATTGTTCCTAAGGGTGTAGGATAGTGAATAACAGACAAATGAAATGAGGAAGTCAGCTTTGTATATCTTCACAAAAAAAAAAAAAAAAAAAAAAAAAAAAAGATGTAAGTTGAAATCTCATTAGTCTTTGTCTCTTTCTTCTAATGGGTTTTATTTCAGAGCAGTAGTACAGCTCCAAACAAGTTATGTCACTGGAAGCAGTGAGACCAATGGTATTAATGGTGTTTTGGATCTTAGTGTTTAGTGCACATGAGCAGTGTTCCTTTTTAGAAGGTATTCAATGAACAATTTTGCTCCAGAAGCTCATGAAGTGCTAAGTGGAGCTGTTGCTTCCAGTTTGACATGCTGGTCGAAAGGCAGCTCTGCCCTCCAGTCCATACCCACCATCATGCACCCACAGAAAGGTCTCATCCAAAGCTCCTGTGATATCCTGAAGTGGTTCTTATGCAATGTAAGGGGTCATGTTTTGTGTACATCTCTCTAGCTGCTGATTACTGTGAGCAACTAAGTTGTTCTTGCACCCTTCTCCTGCTCCTTCATCTTTCATTTAGAGTTCTTGTCTTCCCTTGTTATTCTGCCTCTATTGCTGCCCTGCTTTGAGAAATCCTTATGTCTCTTAGTGAAAGCTAAAAGGATAATTGATACTTTTTTAAAAAAAATTTCCTCCTTTAAACCTCATCCTTGGGCCCTGGTATTACCTATCCCTACATTAAAGATTAAATAAATAAATAAATAAATAAATCCAGAAGTGCTGCCTGAAGGCCAAACAAAGACAACATTATTGACCTATCTCTGTTGTGAGAGAGCCTGAAGATTTTAGGAAGAAGAATATCTTCAGAGCAACATCAGCAGTTTTTCAAGGTTGGTGGTGGTGCTTCTTTTGTGTGACAGGGCAATGCTTTATAAAACCTGATACGATGAAGGTGGGAACCCTGAGCCAACTGTCTCAGCTATATCAGCTGGTAGACAGTTATGGAGACACCAAAGGAGGAGGCAGCTCAGCTACTTCCAAAGAAGAGCTCGGGACTCCCCAGTAAACGACACAACCTTATTAGTCATCACAGAAGTGTTTAAACCCTTGTACTGCAGGTGCTGTGCCTTGATAATTCAACATGGTCTTCGTAGTCCCAAGGTAGCTAATTTAAAAGCTCACACAGCCTTTCTGTCAATCTGCAAGGATCATTTCTAAATCTTTGTTAATTTTTCAGGCACTGCTTCAGTTTAAAGTTTAGGACAAATCCTTGGAATCATGCTAGTGCCAAATTTGTGGACACTAATACCTTCAGCTCAAATATCTCATATTTGAAAAACTAGATTCTTTAATTTGTAAATTATTCAATCACTGCTTTCTGTGACCAGAGGGAATGTCCAGCATTTGTGTTGTGGCAGGTTTAGGATGGATCTCAGGAAAAGGTTCTTCCCCCAGAGGATGTTGGCTCTCCTGGGCAATGGACACAGCCCCAAGGCTGCCAGAGCTCCAGGAGTGTTTGGCCAATGCTCTCAGGGACATAGTGGGATTTTTGGGGTGTTTGTGCAGGGCCAGGAGTTGGAACCAATCTTTGTGAGTCCCTTCCAACTCAGAATATTCAGCGATTCTTTGATTTGATGAGAAGAGTTTCACCAAATGCCCTACATCTTTCCTAGAGGACACGGCTCCAAGCAAAAGCATCTCTCTCACTTTCTCAAACTCATTTTTCTACTCCACACCTTCCTCTGAGTGTCTTAAAGAATGTGGGCTTCACTCACTCTGGAAAGGAACACAAATTTTTGTTGTTTACATCCAGTGTCCCTTTTCCCCTGTAATTCTTTCTGTTCGTGTTCTTGGCCATTGCCTGGATAAACAAATTTTAAGAATCAGAAGAAAAAGGAATCAAAGTGTTCACAGAATTCAAAGGCTCCACGTAAAGCTTCATTTGCTTCCTGAATAACAACTTTTTAGGGAATAGATTTACAGCAAGAGCTCATTCTGTGAGCACTGCTGGTGTGGGAGAGCAAAGGCAGCCTCTGAGATGACAGGAACCCTCTCAGGTACCAAACATGTGATGAGACTGAAATTTTCTGCCAGCTCTAAACAAACTTCTTGAGGACAACTGGGTGGCTTATCTTGGGAGTGGGAGAGAAGGAGAATTACACAGAAGCTCATGAAAGAGTTGGGAAGTGGACACAGAGAGATTTGTTGCTGTGCTTAGTGGTGTTAATGTAATTTTAAAAAGTGCTTTTCTGCAAACAGAAAACAAGGGAGAAAAAAGGTACTGAATAAAGATCAATATCAGTATCTCCTTGATGTGTCAAGTCTTTGCCCTGGTAATCAAAATACATCATATGAAACAACTCAAAGGACATAGGGAGTAGACATTAGTTTTGTCTCTGGACTAGGAAAGATCAGAACTTTTTTCAATTATAAAGAACATTCCTCTCTGACAAATTTTTAAATAGTCAATTTTATGTTACCTCATTTATTTTTCTGAGGTGCTAAACCTAGTTCAGAAAAGAACTCAGGCGTAGTTGGAATTATTTTTGTAAATAACACATGGTGCAATTTATTCCTTTTTCTACAAAATTGGCATCATTACAAAGTGCTGCGAGCTTTCCAAATTATGTGACAACTTTCCTGGTGCTTGGAAACAAAGACCTCTTTTCTCTAGGAATATAAAATCATCTGCATTAAGCAGGAAAATTGAAAGCTTTTACAAAGGATTAACACTCCCAGTACCTTGGTTATAGGTGTTTATGGCAGGGTGACAAAATGTATGACATGCTATTTTCAAATTACTGCTGGTGATCCCATTTAGCTTGGAATAAGCCTGCATGCCCTGTGCCTGTGTGAAATGCCCTGTTATTTTCAATCTGTTCCATTTAACAAATTGGCACTCTGTAGGAAGGATAGTTTGATCATTCCTTACATGATCTTAATTTGCATAAATGGAAAATGTCCCTTTGTATGTCCTCTGAAGGGTGTGGGTTTTATTCCCTGTTCATTGCTAGAACATCGTCAGGCATTATTATCCTGCGCCACATTATCTCTCCAGACTTCTATTGCCTTTTCCCTCTGTTTGGATGGTTCCTTCTGCTGTGAGAAAAGGAAGTCATAAAGAAATGTATGTTTTTTTTCTTTTTAAAGTATATACAGCTGTCAAAAACTGAATCGAAATTCTTGAAAACACTTCATGATAAGTCAAAGCATTTTATTTCTGCATCTTTCATGAAAATTACTATAACTTCTCTAAAATCTGGCAATCTGGAATCATGTGACTGTATGAGAATACTTGCTCGTGAATACTGAATTAATGCTGCTTTAATCTTGTCAAACTAACCTCAGATTGGGTTGTCTTTAAGTGGAAGTAAATACAGCCTCAGACAGTGCAGGGAATTAAGTCTAAAAGTAAGCAGCAAATATGGGAGTTTTGCCATGACATAAAGCTTTCTGAGAGAGAAGACACTCCATAGGGTAATAAATTATTTGGAAATTATGTAGGAGGTCGAATATAACACTTAATTAACAGATTAGGCATACAACTACATGAGGAAGAAATAGCTCAGGAACCAGGTTCTATGATACAGAAAATGGCTGCAAACATGGATTTTAAAAATCTTGGGTTGCTGACTCCTTGTGTAACAAGAGTTATCAGAGTGGATCTGGGTGCCTCATAGTGGCATCTGGTCAAACAATTGCTATGTCTGTCTTGCACAACTAATGTTTACACATGCCAGGCACTTGGTGCAGGCACTCTCAACATTGTCCAAAATTAGGCACAGAAAAATCCGGTTTTCCATGTGCTCTGCAACACTCTTTGACTCCTCAGGAAATTAGGCCTGGGACACACTTGTGCACAGTATTCAGCAGAGCAAAAAAGTGCTTTACTCACATCTAGTAATCACAGAATCACAGGATGGTTTGAGTGGGAGGGGACTTTAAAGATCACCCCATTCCAACCCTGCCCTGGGCAGGGACACCTCCCACCAGCCCAGGTTGCTCCAAGCCCTGTCCAACCTGGTCTGGGACACTCCCAGGGATGGGGCAGCCACAGCTTCTCTGAGCACTCTGTACTAGTGCCTGCCCACCCTCACAGGAAAGAATTTCTCTCCATCATCCCATCTAACCTGCTCTCTGGAAGTCTGAAAGAGGTTCCCCTCACTCACACTTGGACTTTACAAGATGGTCTGCAGAAATCTTGAACACGTATACCACTCCCACATAAGGTGGGGCACTTTCTTTTAAAGGATTACACAGAAGAGTTTTTATTTCATAGCCTAGCATTAGATCTGTTTGTTTCAAGAAGCAAAAGGATTGGCTTAGTCTTAATTTAGTGAATAATTTCAATTTAATTTAAAAGAAGTATTTGAATTTTCAATCTAATCCTCTCCTCCTTCACAGCCACATCATGTTTATACCCAATAAAATGATTCTGAAGTGTTTAATTATATGGCACATGTGGCTTTGGAAAATCTGATGCTATTTAACTGCATAGATTTTGTGTTTAAATTTCATTTAGTTAGATTTGTAGGTCTTTGTGTTCTATATGGTGAATAAAATTTGTCAAAATATATTCACTTTATATCCTTTTACTGAAGACAGAAAGCCATTTTCACCAATATCATTGTGATGAATCAATATTCACCAATATTCTAGTCTTTACCAAGAAAGCAGCATGGAATCTTACAGGCATGTTCTACTATAAATATGTGTCATGGTTTATTCCTTTTTTTTATGGAATGCAAAATCTTGATATCAGTTTCTTACCCTTTTCTTATTAAGATATATCTTATTATTTGCTATTTCTACTCTCTTATCTCTTATAGTAATTGCTAGATCCTAAAATAGACTAAGAGGTATGGGAAAATGCTGTATATAAACCCTAAATAAACCTCTAAAATAGTATTACCAAATAGGTCTCACCTAATTTAAAATTTTGAAGTGTAAAATATAAAAGCCAAGCTCTTGTCAGACTCTTAGTCAGTAGCAAAAGATAAAAATATAAAATAATAGAAAACTGAAAAGAAAATTTCAGAAAAAAAAAGTACATTATTTGCGGGTGATACAGCAATGAGGGAATGGCTGATCCACCTGAAGGTTGTACTGCCATTCAGAGGGACCTGGACAGGCTGGAGAGTTGGGTGGAAAGAAACCCAGTGAGGTTCAACAAGGGCAAGTGCAGGTCCTGCAGCTGGGCAGGAACAGCCCCCAGTACCAGCACAGGCTGGGGCTGACCCACTGCAGAGCAGCTCTGTGGAGAAGGACCTGGGGGTCCTGGGGGGTGACACGGTGGCCGTGAGCTGGCAGTACCCTGGGGGCAGGAGGGACAGGGACATCCTGGGGTGCCTCAGGCAGAGAGTGGGCAGCAGGGCAGGGAGGGGTTCCTGCCCCTCTGCTCAGCCCTGCTGGGGCCACAGCTGGAGTGTTGTGTCCAGTTCTGGTCTCCACAGTTCAAGAAAGACCAGGAGATGCTGGAGAGGGTCCAGCACAAGCCACAGAGATGATTTGTGGCCTGGAGCATCTCTGAGATGAACATAGACTGAGAGAGCTGGGTCTGTCATGGAGTTTCTCTGTGTGGAGACATTCCAAAGCCACCTGGACACATTCCCGTGTCACTTGCTTCAGGTGACAATGCATGGGCAGGGGGTTGGACTGGGTGGTCTGCAGAGGTCCCTTCCAACCGCAAATACTTTGTGATCTGTGATTTACATTTACTGTCACTCTCAGTTGCAGAGGTCTGTCAATCCAAAAGCTGAAAACAGCTATTCTGATACAAAACATCCCCATGTAAATCAAAGTCACCTGGAAATTTCTTTGCAGTTCTCACAGTTTAACAACATAACCAGCTCATAGGCCAATCTTTCCCTCTAAGTTCATATATTCTGTACCCTTGGTTCTTCTTTAAAATTAAAAGCCTGGATCCACTTGATAAATGTGTAACCGTTATTGAGTTTTGCTTTTCTCCAGCTGACAGATAAGTCTGAGACTTATAACAGCACAAGACTCTTCAGGCTTGCAGTTTTGACATCATCGATCTTATTTCCAGTGGGTGTGATTGTATCATACTCAAAATTCTGTTGCTTTTAAGAAAGCAACACCTGTTCCATATTGCATATGACCTTGTGATGTTCGACAAAACGAAAGATACTAAAGAGGCTCCACATTCTGATACTGTAAAAACAAAGGAAGAATTTTGCTTTTTTGGTGCATCATACAATATTCTTTTGTGATCAGATTCATTTTTTTCATTGGTAGTGACAGATCCAAGATTTTTCATGCTAATTTCTCTCAGCTGAGCCTTATGCCTATTAATGTAAATTAATTTCACACCCCACAGTATTATGGATGAAGGACATAGAAGAAACTTCCTAATTTTGCCTTACTTCCTAGCAAATTAGCTCTTTGCATTGTTTTATTTATTTTATTATTTTATTTTATTTTAATTCTTTCTTTCATTTTATTTTTATTCTTCCTTTCTTTCTTTCTTTCTTTCTTTCTTTCTTTCTTTCTTTCTTTCTTTCTTTCTTTCTTTCTTTCTTTCTT
>JAWWLY010000089.1:10386162-10410816 GCA_035041215.1 Gymnopithys bicolor
TGTTTTGTTTGGTTTTTTAATACTCGTAAAATAAAAACTCTTCCCAAGTACTCAGAATTTTAAATAATCAGTGTGGGTGATTACTTAGATGGGACACTGATTTTTTTTCCTCTTCACCCAAAATGAGATAGAGAATTCCATGTATCTATTCCACTTTTATGGATTCTGCTGTGCCATCTAGGCCACTAGATTTTGAAAGAACTTCTGGAAACTCCAAACGAGCTCAGCACCTTGCCTACATCTCTGGCCTCTGCATTTGTCCTCTTTGATTTTGTGAATCTGGAAAGTGGAATAACTTTATCTGGTTTTGGTTTTGGTTTTGGTTTGTTGTTTTTTTTTCCTTTTCCCTATGTAAGGATCAATAAATAAACTGATAATTAAATTTATGCATCAATTCAAATGCTGATCCCAATTTTGCTTGCTGTTTTTCTGCATGGTTATTTTTCGTAAATTTAGTAAAACTGACCTGTAAATACATTACGTGCTGAATGCTTTAACATATGTCTGGGCAAAAATCAAACACTATTTATCAGGAAAACTTTTCTTTTAAAACTTTTATTTTACATATCTTCAAACTAGTATGTGATTGATATGGGGCCTCCACTTTATTTTTGAAACAGAGAATAAGCTATTTGTTTAGTTCTCAGTATATAACACCTGCAATTTTTGACTTTTTAAAAAGTAGTCCGAATTTTCATTCCAGTAATGAGTTTCAAGTACCAACAGTGAATATGAAAATATGACTTTATGTTGCAATGAGAAAAGAAGTATTAAATTCTTCCTGGTTTTATGGGCTGTGTATCTTGCTGGCTCATTCTGCTGCATAAATTGAACAGTTGAAGAAAGAGATTTCATTCTGAGAAAAACCTCACAATTCATTACTTATATACAGAGCTCGGTAATGTGACACAACTCTTATTTAGCCTCTCTAATATGATGCATCTAAAGGAAGAATACCTGCAGCTGAATTTATTAGGTGAAATACTGAGTTAAAGGGACGATTTTTTCCAGTAAGTACCTTAGGGCTTCTATTTCACAAAGTGACATAATATATGTAAATTCAGATGTACATTTGTCTTTCTGCAGACAGAGGTATTAAAATTTGACCAAGAATAGAAGTTAACTTTAAAACATTCAAACTTTGCTATCGATGTGCAATTGCAAATGAAATGCAATATATAATAATACTCTAACATAGCACGTCATATCATTCAGAAGCTAAGAAAATGTAGCTATTTTTAGAAAATATACAGAACCACAATATAAATTAATAGTCATTAGGACTATTTCCAAAAGAGCAAATTAAAGCCTAATGCACAAGTCTGGGATAGGAGGTACGTCAGTCTAAAATTTTGATCTCAAACCTTCCAAGTTACTCCTTAACCTGTCAACACCTTGATTAGAAAGTTACTTTGGGAGACTGTGTTTCTGCTTTACCTCTGTGCAGTCATGCCCCTGTTTAAGCTCCGCCCAAGCTCCAGTCAGGTCAGAGCTCAATTGCTCAACTTTCTACAGTCCTGACTTGTAGGCAGATGTGCTTTATATTGGGGCTTACTCTAGTTTTTACTATGGAGATTTTAATCTAATTAATAAAAGCATATTATATCTTAATCTGTAGTTTGCAGCCAGATAAACTGAAACATAGGATGATAAATATTTTTCCAGTCATCCAAAGAAACAGTGCCAGAACACGATGTACAGCACTTACTGTTGCCCAGTCAGTTCCTTTACTAAAAAGAACATTTCTGTCCATTGCACACAAAATGTGCAATAATTTGATCTTCCCACCATAGCCTGTATATTAGCATGTATTTCTGAGCTTGGATGTGACAAGTGTAGTTCTGAAACTGCAAATTGTAGTTAATGAAAGCTTTATGTTCCTCTGCATGGAACTTGTTTAAAGTCAGTGTTTTTAATAGTCTGCATGGGTATATTTGAAAGGCAAAGTCTATACTTTAGCTGGCTCTCAAAATGGATAGGTAGAAAAATAATGAGCTGATATAGTTGGATCAGTGTTATTTAATGTTTTCATTATTGGCACAGAGGCAGGGACTGAGGGGGCCTCAGCAGCTCTGCAGGTGACACTGAGCTGAGGGTGCAGTGACACACCTCCAGGACAGGGCCATCCAGAGGGACCTGGACAAGCCCCAGGAGTGGCCCCTGGGAATCTCCTGAGGTTCAACAAGCCCAGGGGCTGGTGCTGCACCTGGGTCGTGTCAACCCCCTGGGATCAATCCAGGCTGGAGGTGAGCAGATGGAGCAGCCCTGGGAGAAGGACCTGGGGGGGCTGGTGGGAGAGGCTGGACACGAGCTGGTAATGTGTAGTGACCTAAAGTCTCTAAGAGTTCCTCTCTCTCTTGTGAGTGAAGCCACATGTCCTAAGCCAGCACAAGAGCTGTGATGGGTCTCCTCTGCCTTGCTGCTGGTTGTAGACTCTACTTTCTGTGGAGCTGCAACTGCAGAACACCCTCTCCAGGAGAGATTGCGACACCCCAAGACGCACAAACATCCTTCCTGTCCCTTGCCAAGAAGAAGTTCATACTCACCTGTGGCTTGTGAAGCTACAGCAACATGTCTGTGCACTGAGAATGAGCACACATCCACCAAGACAGATCAGACTATGTGATTTTCACCTTTCTCAGATTTTTTTTTTAATATTGCCATTTTTGCCCTGATATCTCATTATACAATAAACACAAATGGCAAAAGTGGTTGTAAGTCATTTTTTCCCACACTTAACATGTAATTAATGTTACAAGAAACCCAAGTATTGGCTAACAATTGGTATTGGTCAGAGGTTGGTACAAACTAATGTTATTAACTTCCCCTCAGATATATATGAAAAATTTCTTCTTCCTGGTATTAAGCAGTGTCCTTCAAACAACCTGACATGTAATCACAGAGAATTGTCATTAGTGACTGCACCTTAATCTTTCAATTATTCTAACTGTGATAAGCCTCTGCATTGTAAAGCTCAGGAAGTATTTAATATTGTATTATTTAACTAACTGCACTTAAATCGTAAAATGGTCCTCCTTAACCTCAGTTATCAAAGATGTTTAAAGTTAAAGCTGAAAATGAAGAGAACAAAAGAACATGAAGAGATCATTTCTGCAAGCCAAAAAATTCTGCTTGCATTTTAATTTTCTTTCTGAACTACTTTCTTTCATTTTGATTTTAAATCAGACAGCAGGCAACATTGAAATACACTGGAAAAATACATGTACATATATTTAAATAAATAATATCCCTAAAATGTAACTGCAAAATAGGCTTTAAGACTATCAGTTTTCACCAGGCAGTGTCTGTGTTATCTGAATAACATTTTTTTACAAGTACATCTAGGAACAGACAAGGAGTGTGGCTTCAAAATCTCACAGCACTCCCAAGCCCTATCATTCCCCTGGGACAGTGAAACAGCTCTAGCCCTGAAGGTGCTTTGATATGTTCACTCTGGAATTATCCCAACAGACCCAGATGGCTTTTGTGAAGGAAAAAAAAGCAAACGATTTAGACTCCTACCTTGTAAACGGATCCAAGCCTTCCAGTAGCAACGAATAAGTGTGTCTGATTACTTTTCAGCTGGGAGCACTTTCTGCACAGCCACCTGTGCACAGTCCTGCCCCAGACGACGCCCATGCTGGGGCACAGGAAGCTGCGTGTTAAGAAAGTAGGAAAGAAAAAAGGTCAGACTGGTGAGCTGATTACACCCTGTTACTGTTGAAAATAAACTCTCAAGCATTCAGAAAAAAAGAAGCAGTGATATGTTGAGCTCAAGAAATCCCACGAAAGAAAGCAGAGAGGGGAAGGTCACAATTCATCAAGGTGGAGATTTGGCCATTCCAAGGTGCAGTAGAAGTCAAGTTTTTTCCGTGTAAGAGCCCCAACAGCAAAGATTTCATGAGGAACTGCACAGAGGGTGGTGCCTCTGCTGCTGGTTTAGCCAAGTTAGCTACAGCTCATCACTGTATTTATTATGTGCAAGCAACTCTTCAATGCTCATGATTACCCTTTCAAGTCAGTGATCCTAACAAAATGTACCCATATAAAAAAGACATGGGTATTTGAGGTATACAAAGTGATCATTAATTATTTTGGTTTTAATTGTTTTTAGGCATCCTTTAGTTATAATTTGCATTCTCAATCTTCACAAGGCTCATTATCTAGACATATTAACATGGTAATGATCTTACACTTACCTTTCTCCTAAAAAAATTATCCTTGCTTTTGTTTTTTTTCTTTTTCCTTTTTCAAAATTTTATTTCTTTCTCCTGACCTCCCTGAAAAACTTCATGAGCTTTTCTAAGATCTAACTGTAAGGAAATAAATGTTTCCTATACAAATGATGATTACTTCATGGCCTATGAAAATTTTGAGTGTGTGTTTAACTTGAAGAACAAATGACCTAGCTGAAGCCAAATAAAGATAATTCCTTTCTTAACTGCTTTTCTGGACTGAAAGCAGCATTCTGGGGATATTTCTCAAGCAAAACACTTTGCACTTTGGTACTTACAACTTTCAGAGTACCTATACAGAGAACTTAGCTGGAACAGAAGAATCCATAGCTGATATCAGAACAAGATTGAAAAAGAAAAAAAAATGGTATGCAAATGGAGAAGACATCAGAATTTGAGGAAAATTTATGTAAAGAGACAAAATACAATAAGACTTTTCAATCTGGAAAAGAAAACTGACATGGACTGTAGTAGATGTAAGTGAAATGATGAATGGCACAGAGAAGGTCAATGAGTTAGAATTATTCTCTGTTTCTCATACTATAACAGCTGGGGGCATCAAATGAAATGAGCAGGCAGATGGTTTAAAACAACAACAGAAAAAAGTTTACAAAATGCATGATTAAATTGGGGAGTTCATTGCCACGGGATGTAGTGGATGCCAATAATGTAAATGCCTTCAGAAATCCATTAGACAAATTAATAGGGAAAATATCCATTGGAAGGTGCAAACCACAGTAATTTGCATCCAAAAATGGCTCTAGAAGTACTTTATCACAAATTCTCAAAGGTGGAGGATATGTGTGATAACAATACAGCCTAAGTTTCTCCACTCCAACAAAGCCATACCCAGGGTTGTTTTGTGTTCTCCAGACATTTTGTAAACATATGTTATGCAATCACAAGACCAGAGATTTTTCTGTTTAATTTCATTTGGTTAAAAAACCCAACAACAACAAAATTGGTTTATTTAGAAATAACCACTATTAAAAAAAACCCCACAACCAAATGTCTTCATATCAGGAAGCACCAAATTGCCCCAAAGTAAAAAAAAAGTAGAAAATTATCATCTTCCTGTGACTATTCTGAGGAGAGATCATTGAATTTCTCTGGGTTATTTTAAATGTATTTGCATAAATTTTTCCTATGAATATTTTATTTTTCTTACTGAACTCATAGCAGTAGAAATTTCAGCAATACTAGAGGCTCACTGAATTATTGTCTAGGAATTCTGAACACTAGGTTAAATAGAAACTAGAGAAAAGGCATTTTGCTTAAAATTATTCTTGTTTTTTGGCTATTCAAGGCTTAACTTTACAATAGCAATAAAAAATTCTGAGATAAAACAGAGGTTAAATACTTGATGTCTGTGTCAGTGTATTATTTTTAAGGAATTTTTCTTCCAAAATGGGAATTATTGGGTAATAACTAAAGGGAAATGTAGTTACCATTCCAAGCCTGCAAGTGACTACTGTTGGTTTCCAAATATGTGTAACAAGTTTTAAAAATTAGGTCTTCTGAGGCCAGTTGTTGTCATCACACCTGGAGCAGCATTTTCATTGTATTTAAATTGGAGGGGTTATGGTGGATCACAGGAGGGAACCCTGTGTAGTTATGAAATGTTCTCTCTTTCTCCTTCCATCCATTGAATAAAGAGAGTCAGAAATTTCCTTAATCCTCCTTGTGGATCACAAGTTATGTAGTTCCTTCAGTTCCCAATTCCATTTTCCCTAGATTATCCAAGTGGCTTTTGTCACACCAGGTGGCAAGGAGTGTTTTCTTCCCTGGTCTCACTGTTGATCTGCCTGTTCTAATTGATCTGTCCCACCAAAAGGTTTGGAAATGCAAAGAAATGCCAAGAGTCTGGTGCATATCCTAACCTGAAATATAACTCCAAAATTTTAAAAAATGCCATGTAACTTGAACATTCATTATAGGGCATAAAATACCATATTATTAATTTTATTTTTTTTTGGGGGGGGGGGGGGTGTTTCAGTTCATTCAAGAGCTTCTGGTAACTAAGATACGGTGTGACCTCGTTGTGGCCTTCCAGTGCCTGAAGGGGCTACTGGAGAGATGGAGAGAGACCATTTACAAAGGATGGAGGGACAGTGCAAGGGGAATGGCTTCCACTCACAGAGAGGAGGGTTACATTGGATATTGGGAAGAAATTCTTCCCTGTGAGGGTGGGCAGGCCCTGGCACAGGTTTCCCAGAGGAGCTGTGGCTGCCCCATCCCTGGGAGTGTCCAAGGCCAGGTTGGACAGGGCTTGAAGCAACCTGGGCTGGTGGAAGATGTCCCTGTCCATGGCAGGGAGTGGAACTGCCTGGGCTTGAAGGTCCCTTCCCACCCAGGGGGCCATTCTATAGATCTATAAATCTTTGATTCCATTAAAATTGGCCTTATATCCTGACAGAACCAAAATTTCTAAGTGGCTGACATGATTTCTCAGTCATGTAAAACAATAAGGCACTTAATTTTTTATGAGCTGTACTTCCTTCCCTTTGGAATCTTGCCAACATCCAAGTTTTTGATATTCTCAACAACAAGGTGTTTGGAGGGGTTTTGTTTTGTTTTGTTTTGTTTGCGTGTGTGTGTGTGTGTGTGTGTGTGTTTTGGTTTTGGTTTTTTGTGTGTTTGTGGGGTTTTTTTGTTTGTTTGGGTTTTTTAGGTTTTTTTTTGTTTTTGGCTCTTGCTGTATATACTCTATCTTTGGACTTGCTGTTAGAGTAGTTACAATCTGTGTTGTGAGTTTCTACCAAATAGATCTAGAAGCAGAGTGTCATGTACAGTCCCAGTATATGGTTACTGGAGAGACAAAGAAGCTGCTAATAATGGTTTGATTTTTCACCCTGGGGCCTCTACTTTCACATCTACAAATTACTCATCCTCACATGTGCTGGGGAGCAAATTGGATGCATATTCTGGTTTTGAGTGGAAAGGGTGGGTATAATGAGATTATTCAACTGATATTTTCATAGGTAAAATTGCTCATAGTGAGTCAGGCCTCTGAGTATACAAAATAATATGATTTTAAAAAATCTTCTCAAAAAAATGACCTTGCAAATGTTGTTTTCACAGAAATAATATTTTGCCCCTTTTCCTCAATTTTTATGGCAATGCAGGATATCCACATGGAAAATTATAATAAAATATTAACATTTATCTGTTTAAGCTGTTTATTGCCCAAAGACAAAATACCATTTTTTGTTCACTGCCTCATGAGCCTGTCTGTGTTTAGGTTAATGGGATGGTACGTAGGTTAATGAGGTTTCTGTCTGGGGAATAGCTACCTTTTACATCTTTGGTAATTAATGGTGACAGCTTTTTTATTCTGAAATCCACTTATTCCTGTTTATAAAACAAATATGAAAGCAAATAAAAGGCAAGAAAAAATTACTAAAAAAACAAACACAAAGTGAAAATTAATGTCATTTTTTGCCTGTATTTTTATTTACATTAGCCTTTTTTTTTTGTTCTTATTCTAGTATAATCACAGTATTATTTTTATGTTTGTTTACAAGCTTCTTCTCTTATCTTCCCTTTCAGCTGAGCCCACAGCTGCTTGAGCAGCTTCTTTTACACATTCTAGATGAGGAATTTTTAATATTCAATGAGAAATTTACTTATGTGGAGGTGTTTGACATTAGATGTGATTTTGATTTAGCTGAATGAAAGGGTAATATACATCCTTTTGTTTTGCTTACAGAAATCTGAAGTTACCTCATGGCAATGTCTTAGACACATAATATAGACATTTGGTGGGTTTGTTTGTTTGGGGGTGGTTTTTTGCTTTTGTTTTGTTTTGTGCTTTTTTTTTGTTTTTTTGTGGTGGGGCTTGGGGTTTTTTGGAGCTTTTTTGGTGGTGGAGTTTTTTTGCTTTGTTTTGTTTTGGTTTTGGTTTTGGTTTGTTGTTATTTAATTTGAAACTTAATTAATTTCAACTTTAAAATAAGGAGAACATTTTCCCAACTGATCAAGTAAAAGAAATATGATTTTTCATGAGTCTATGCCTGGATTTCTTGTTGCCTTGTGGTGTACCAAAACATGTAGCAGTAGAGAAAAAGGGGTACTACAGACCCCACCACCTACTGAATTTTCTGTTTGTTCTTGGGGTTTCTTACCACTCTGGGCCAGTTAGCACGTCAAAAGTAACAAACCCCAGAAATTAGCACAGGCAAGAACAACCTCTCCGTTTGTCAACACAAACACAGGTGATTTTGTACTAAGTAATCTCTGTGCCATAAAATGGTCCCAGGAAATGTTTATTGACTGGGAAAGACATGCACATAGCAGTTCTTTCCCCTTTTTATTTGATTATAAATCAAAAATTTTAGGCCCTTGATATTTCTGATATTACTTCTTCATGCCAAAATCTGCGCAATATGTTGTATAAAAGACTGGATGGAGGAACTATATATTCTTACACACATCCCATAAACTGTTTGGGGTTTTTTGTTTTGTTTTGTTTTAGAAATCAAGTACTGCAAAATATCAGCCTATGAACTTCAGCTGGAATAGAATTTACTTGACGTTTTCCTTTATTTGCTCATAAAACAAAAGCAGTTTGGAAAAAGGAGTTCACTGGGACTCAAATCAAAATTGTGTTACAATATTTTAAACTACTACTCAGGTCCTGTCTATGGATGGTGATGGAGACACAGATCTAAGCAAAGATAAATTAAGAAGTAGATAAATTTCTAAATTATTGTCCCTTTTTGGTTGCCAAAATTATTTTTATACCACTCAAACCATTGTGTTACACTCAGCTGAAGAAAATCTCCCCAGGAATTTAGTCTGCAATCAGGCATCAAATATAAAATGATCAGTTAATAAAAGGCTGGGCTTAATTTTTTTCCCTATCTCACAGCAAAAGCAACATTTTTAGTACACATCTTCCTGATATTGTTTATTATTTGTTAATGGTAATTCAAAGGAATACCTTCTGTTCACTTCTGGAGATGAAAAGATGGTCAATAAAAATGTGCATAGTAACAGAAGTCTTATTTTATTGTAAAAAAAAAGAAAGAAAAAGGTATAAGAATAGAAAGGGGGAAAAGAACAAAATTATGACAAATATAAGCCACACATTTCAACTATAAGTCTAGTTATTAAGCAGTGTCACAGCTACACAATCAAATGCAGTGGGTTACAGACATTAATCCTGTTGGATATGACTGTACTAGAATTAGTGGTGATATTAGGAAAAAGTAATATCCATTGCTAACATTTTCAGCTTCCAGTTTCATCTTTCATCCCTATTACAGAACAGACTGGCAAAGTAATTGATTCAATGAGCTCATTTTTTTGGCATTTGTTCTTTATTCATGTAGACATTAAGTACAGTGAACCAATCTCTACCTTTTTTTTCGTAGCAACCCATACACTAAATATAGAAGGTCATGTTTCTTTGCCTGAAATTTTAATATATATTTTTTTGTCATAGAACTTCCAAATGATCAGTAGAATTTCTGTAATGTAAACCCAGTTCTGAAATTAAAATACCTATATTAAAACACACATATACAGACCTCTTCTTGATTATTCCTAAGTTTAAGGCAAGTGCCCAGAAAACACTGATAGGGTTGAAGTGTGTTTTAACATTTCTTTTGTGCTACTTTTTCTCACCTTTTCCTCTGCCCTTCTATTTCATAGTGCAATTGTCTAAATTTTCTCGCTTTCAGTGATTACATTTTGAAAAGTCTTTATCTGCTCTCTCTGAGGATGAGAATCTCTGCTTATAAATTGCTGGGAAGCTTTTGATTTCAACGTAAAGACTAACCCAGGTCTGTGTTATTACTTATGCCGCAAATTGCAACTGTTAGAAAACCAGTTAAATTCCTTTTCCAAACTCTTCTGAAATTTATTCAGCACTTATTTATGTATTTTATTTATTACAAAATATAGAAGAGGAGGAAGGGTTTCTACCAATAAAAATACAGTATTTCAGAAAAGTGCTGCAACTGGTTTTCCAATTCACTGTGTTTTGACTACTGCCTGTTTTTTGTTGTTGCTTTTGGTTTGATTTATTTGGTTGGTTTTTTTCCAGAACACAGGTTAAAAATACTTCTTATTCAGAAAGGCAGAATTTTACAGTTGTTTCTCAGACATGGAAACTATCAATAAGGTATGAAGGTAGAGAGAACTCATTTCGCTTATAAGTTCTCTGTCAAAAAAAAAAACAACCTCAAAAAAACAACAAAACCAAAACCAAATAAAAAAAAAAAAGGTTTTATTGCATTTTAGGTTTAGGCCTGACCCATCAGTAATGATAAACACTTTAAACAGGAAAAAACAGAACAAAGCAAAATGAAAATCAAAATATGAGCTTCATGGCAAAAAGGAGATATGAATCCTGAAATGTTTTTTACTATCCCTGAATATACATATCTTGGATGGAAATGTAACGGCAAGAACTAATTGTATTTAGAGCTGGTGAAAATTCACTTGTATTGAATTTAAACAGTTAGTAACTGGGTATCTTTTATGTTCAATGCAGACCTGTGTCAGGACTTCTTGGTACAATCCGAAAAAAAAATCTTGGCAGCCTTCAGTTTTAAGAATTATTTAATTTCCCGCAAGGTAGGAAAGAGGCGCACAGATAGATTTAATGTAGAGAGTACGTAAAATGTCACCTTTCAGAAAATTTGGTCCCCTTCATTTCTGTTCTAGTGAAGAAACTTAAATTAGACTAAGTCTAAATCAGAATTTTTTTTTTGTTTTACTCTCCAAAGAAAAAATTATGTCACCTGGACCAATAAAATATTGTGATTTTTCAAAGAAATTTGAGTTAACCTGTCATCCAAAATTACTGAATTTCAGGATATGTTAAATTTTACTCTTGAGAGAGTGGCTGGGTCAATGTCTGGCAGATGTGCCAAGGTCACCCTACCAAATCCTTCCATGTCTATTTGCAATTGATGTTATCTTAACATACAAGACTTTCTTTAAAAAAAGTATATAAATCTGCCTTTTATAGCTCTTGTAAAATTAATCACAGCAAACCCCTTGGCATTTTATAATTTATTAAAACATAGACAAATTCTTGTCTATATTCCTGAAGTATTTTATAGGGTTATAAGCCAATTTCAGGTTTAAGTAGCCCCTTATAATAAAATTATGTTTATTTGAAAAGGGCAGTAGTATTTTTCCAATTACATAGGTGTAAATTAGTCAAATTTTAAGCACTGCTGAGCGGAGTTTTTTCCATATTTTTAGATTATATAGATGGAGAAGAGTCATTAATGTTGATTAAATTTCAGTATTATTTCTAATGTTTGAAAAATTGTGACCTGGGGGGGAGATGAAGGTAGAGTAAAAAAAACTACAAATCCACCTGCTTCTCTAATTGAAAAAAAAGCAGAAGTTAATTCTTTCTGGCTAATCAAAATAAAATATCTGGGACAACATTAAAAAGAAAATATTTGTAGTAATGTTTTGTGGATATTTAAGGAGAGTTTGGAAAAAGGCAGGCAATGTAGAAGAAGCTGTAAAAGCTAATCCGATCAGGCAAACATATTATGGTCATATAAAAGCACTCTGTGGTTATTGAATTCAAGAATCTAGTATATATATATATATATTTCATTCAGAGAATGACATAGTGATTACTCGAATTTTTTAATATATGACTGGCATAATGACTTTTTTGTGCTGCATATATTATTTATGGGGACTAGAAAAGCAAGAGATTCCATCAAAATAAAACACAAGTGAGTTACTCTTAAAGCTGCATTTTGATTAACAAAATTTTCTCCAAAAAGGCTTTGGGATTACCAGGTAGTGTGAATGGCTGAAAGACAGGAAAATCTAGCTAATTTTGCCTTAATTGAAAGTTCCTAACTACACTAAATTTACTTCAGAATAAAGCAAAAGTTTTAGAATTTTGACACTTAGTGGAAATTTTATTCACTCCGTTGTAGTTCATACAGTTAAAGCAGCCTTTGGTAAGACTAATTTTGAGAAGAAGTGCCCTGGAACTGAACTGAAATAAATCTGAACTTCAGTCAGCTGAAACCCACTGCAAGATCATGCTGAGGGAAACTCCCTAACAGAGCAAATATATTAATATTGCCTATCACTCCTGCCTTGGTTATTGCTGGGGTAGAACTATATTCATTCTATATATCCCTGCATTTGTAATAATATTTTTCTAGATTTTTGAACAGTATTTTTCAACTCCTAGACAATTAGAGCTTTGTAGTTATCCTATCAAAAGTAACAAGGGTCTAATTTGAATGGTGTGCATTAAAATGCACACAGTTCATAAACTACCTATTAGTATGATAATTGCAGTTCTCTGTACTTACAGGCTTGGAAAGAACAGCTATTATTAGATATGAATCTGATGGTGGCATCACATAATACATACTAAATACTGTGCAAAAATAGATTATCTCACATTAATTACTTGAATTACTCTGAAAAGGCTCGCAGTTCTTCTCTCTCCCAGAAAACCTGACACAGGCACAAAGGATGCTCTTCTTCAGTTGCAGACACTTTAAATATGTTGAAGAGCTTGTGTCAAAATAGTACATAGGCTTCAGGGAATGGTACCTTCCCTCCTGCCCAACACAAGAGCTTTTTCACAGCCACACTTGCAATAAATTACTCACATGTTTCCTATTCTTCTGCGAGAAACATTTCAAATTAATTGTGAAAGGTCCTCAGGCATAAATACTCCTGGAGGCACTTGTTTCAAAACCTCAACTAGGGTGCTGAGTGGTATCACAGAGAGGGATTTCAGCAGCAAACAAGTGATCCCCAGGGCTGATGTGCTGTTTCCCCACATCTGTCCCACTGCTCCCACAGCCTCATGGAGCATCAGAGAGTTAGGACCAGTGCAAGGAAGTTCCCCTTGGATTGTTCAAGTGGCACGCTGGGAATTCAGCTGTATATTGACACACAGTGAGTGTTGTGCCACGTTTCTCTGCAGCACATGAGTGTGGAAAGATTGATAATACCTCAAGTTTAACATTGCTTCAGTGGAGAGGTGTTTAATTTCTCATTCAGCCCTACTGTTACGGGAGTAAGAAATTATGCTATGGGTGAAACTAGGAAAAAATAAGGATCTACAAGTGACACAAAAGCCTCAGCTGCAAAATCCAACAAGTTTCAGCTGAGGAAAAGACCTCAGATGCAAGGGAGAGCATCCTGAGCCTCTGGAGAAAGCAAAGACACCCAAAAAACCATAGTGAGTCAAAGCACCTGACAGGTGCAATACCTATTCCCGACTGTGCACCTGCACAGGATCCACAGAGAACACACTCTCAGGGTTGTGAGTTAGATAATCTCAGAAAAGCTGTTGTTTTTCTGCTAAAAATTACTCAAACTTGTGAATTTTCCCGAACATGGAAAATATATTTAGAAGCTATCCTGTGAAAAACTGTGCCTTCTTTATAGACTAAGTCAACAGATTATTAAGTAGAGGATTGTATTTTCTCATAAATGAAATACAGTATATTAGTACCACACTCTCCTGATTTTATGGAAATGCCTGAGATTAGTATTGCTGGTTTATTTGCAGAGTGGGAGTATTAAAATCTTTGTTGAAATGTATGAAAAGAGCAAGCTTTTTATTAGTTGGTTTCAACTTCTCTTGTAGTTCAACTTCAAGGACAATACAAGAGTTTAAGTTCTGCTACCAGCTTCAATAAATCCTAATATCAATCAATTTATTCAAGTAACATATTTAGTATTGAGACTATATACATATTGTTATAATTGTATGGTTTATGTTTCCCATTAATTTTTCTTATGGAAAAAAAAAGAGACTGAAATAAGAGCAAACAAAGGGAAAAAAACCAGAACTCCCCATCCTAAAGCCACACAAGTTTCCCTCTCCAGCAGACAGAATCATGTTGGCCTACCAGTTTTGATAATATTTTTAGATCTTTGACAGGTTTCTTACCTGCCTGGATCTAAAAAAGGGAATCAACAATCCCGTAGAAATCTTGTGCATGCATGTACATTTATTGAAATAAATGTTATTTATAAGGATTCATGGTAATTTATAGAAATTGTCTACTTGCATCTCTTGAGCCATCCAAGGGTATATGCTTGTGTGCAAACATCTGCACAGACACAAATGAGAAGATAAACACCAAAATGGAGACAAAAGGAGTTTCAAAAATTATTTTCAATTGCAATTCTATGGCTGTCTAACAAGGAAAACGAAATTATAGAAGACTTTTCCATCCTTCAAAATTATAAATTAAATTGCCACTTAGGAATAGTGCAGTTTCAATGGAAATACTCCTGGGAGGGAGAGCTGCAAACCAAAGGTGTAACCTCCTGCTGTGGGACCAGACATTTTATTTCTGCATTAATGCATTCTCATACCAAGAGTCAGGGGAGGCAAAATGAGAGGAAAGATGTTAAGATGAAGCAAAATGCCAGGTCATTATTGTATTTTCACTTATGTAAATTTCATTTAATTTTGGTTTGTACCAAATTCTCACTGTTGCAATGAGTGTCAAGTATTGAATCTGTAAGTTAATGAAGTACCAATTTAGAGGAAAATTCGAGTTTTAAGAGCAGTTCCTGTTTTTCACAATTGAGCCTTCTCTGTAACACCACAAAGTTTTAAGGAGCCATGAAAGAGGCAGTCTGTTCACATGTCAATATAACAGGTTTTTAAGTAGTTTTACAGCTTAATTTTAAAAGAAATGCTTTCTTAGTTATTATATTTCATATGGTATTTTAAGCAGTTCAGATAGGTATAGTGATCTAAGTTGCAGGATGTCCCAATGAGCATCTCTGTTCTGCATAAGCATCTGAGGATACAAGAGGAATGATTTAGGAGAACATCTTTCAAAATTATAATTTTCTCCTTAAGCCAAATATAAGCCTGAAGGCCTGGGAATCTTTCCCTATGGAAAACAACCAACTGCTTTTAGGGGATAGAAATACAGATGGTTCACATATGAACTGTAAAAGAAGGAGAAGAATAAGTGAAAAGCACCCATTCAACACTCATTTAAGCTGCAGAGGATATCATTCTATTCAAACAGTTGTGTAGAAATGGATTTTCCTTCCATTTGCTTTCACAGTCTCTCTTAAGAGAGACAGAAACCAAATAATGCTGGGTTTGGATTATAATATTCTCTTGACTATTTGAATAGATTTGTTACTAGAACAAATTTGTATATCACTGTTTAAATATTTAAGTAATTATATTTAATGGCATAAACATTAGCTTTACTGACATTGGATACATATAGGAAGTGAGAGTAGAGCAAATTGAAAACCCCTGTGTTACTCATGCATGAAGTATGGGTCAGGGGAGAAAGGAGCAATGCATTTTGCAGCAATTTTTTTATTCAAATTTTCTACAAATCAAACATTTAGTCGCCACACCACATCCCCAAAGCTACTTATGACATTCCCCTGGACTCCACAAACTCCTAGTGGGTAATGGACCAAAATCTTTGCCATTAACCTACTGTGAAAACAAGTACAAACTTGGCTGGTGAGGTTTGAGTGTCATCAAGCCTTCAAAAGTTTGAGTTGTTTATGGCTCTTCTAAGCCATCAGAAATGTCTGGTATTACTAGATATCCATCAACAAAGAAACACAACATAGGCATGTTTCAAATTTCGTAAGATA
This sequence comes from Gymnopithys bicolor, assembly GCA_035041215.1. Classification (NCBI taxonomy): domain Eukaryota; kingdom Metazoa; phylum Chordata; class Aves; order Passeriformes; family Thamnophilidae; genus Gymnopithys; species Gymnopithys bicolor. Next base: position 10,402,005 of record JAWWLY010000089.1, read on the forward strand.
TAGAGGACCTTAATGCAGCAAGTGACACTTAGGGAAAATATTTGTCAGAAATCTGTGACAAATGAACAAAACTGTACTTGTCAGTTGCAGAAAAGAGTTAAACCTTTGAAGTATTTTGGAATGAAAACATAGGCTGAAGAGGTAATTAAAAATGATAGAGCACATCAAGGGAAAAAGGGAAAGAAGCATCATGCAAGCTGTCCCCATTCTGCCTGCAGGAGGGTAACTATCCACTTTCATTTAACTTTTAAATATAAGTGTCACTGTTTCTGGGGGAGAAAAAAGTAAAAAGTCAGGAGGCTGTGCTTTGCAAAGTCAGAGAGCAATGTGCTCACCACACTGTCTGTGAACAGATACTTCTAGATTTCTGATCCAAAAACACTGATTGACAAATACCTAACCCTCTTGTGTTCCTCTGTCTCAGAGTTCATTTTAAACTCTTGTCTGTGTTTAAACAGACAGCCTGAATTCAGCCTATTTGACATGGTATATGAAGGCCAACTTTTTAAAACATGCTACATACATGTGTGCTGAAATCACCCTTAAAACACAACATCTCAGGCTGATCATAAATACTATCATTAATATCTGTTAAACATGCAGGTGTTCAGCACACTTAAAATGAGGCTAAAATTATTTTATGGAATATATTTAAGTGAATACCTTTTGTTCAGTAAAAGACAAGGGAGCAAAACCTATGGTGAACACTCAGTTCTAGTCCAGGAGCTACATTTACTTCTCGAACAAGCCTCTGGGCTCCAGACCTACTCTTGTCCATGCCTAGATATTGATGACTCTACTATTTCCTACTGGGAAAATGTGGACTCATAGAATCACAGAATGCTTTGGGTTGGAAGGGAGCTTAAAAGCCATCAACTTCAGCCTTCTTGTCATAGACAAGGACAGCTTCCACTAGATCAAGTCCCTCAAAGCCCCATCCATCCTTGAAATACACAAATATATGTTAAATATATGAATATGTAAGTGTGTGAAAATTCACAGGTCTTGGTAACATCGTTGTAGAGAGGAGAAATCTGCTGAAAGTTGCTGTGGTCCCATCTGGATGATGGACAAGTTTCTTTGCCATGGCAACGAGTCTGTGGAGTCAGGGGTTGTGGAGCTATTAAATACTTGTTTGGCATTCCAGGATCAAGTCAGGACAGTTTTTAATGTATTTCTTTAAGTTCTTGGTTCACATAATTAATTTTTCTTGGTTTATGTGCTTCTTGTGTTGTGGTTTGTGTTTGTGTTTTGATTTGTTTGTTTGTTTGTTTGGTTTGGTTTGGGTTTTTTTCTTCTCAGAAATCTTGGATAGTTGTTTATTCAAGAGGTAAAGACAGACTTCTGAGTCACCAATTATTCTTTGCACCAGTCATGTAGTTTAAATCATTGATAAGTGATGCAGTTGGATAAGTGACCACAACCTCAAACCTTGTGTCAAACCCACTAAACAAATCTTATTAATCAGTAGCTAATTTCATGCTATTGATAATTGCCAACACTGTTATATAAATGCATATTAAATCAGCTTTACTCAATTTTGTAGCAAGTAGGAGGTTTTCCTGTTGCTTTTTCTCCCTGTTTCCTACAGCATCACCATTTTAGGCTAGATGGTGTATAAAAGACCTTGGGACCTGCAGACACTGAATAACCCTCTGCTGACATTTACAGAAAATGTTAAATTACTGTGACTTTGTACGCTGCAACAACCCTCAATTACTGATTTGTAGGAAAGCACACGGTACAGAAAATTCTGTATTGGAACTGCCTCAGGCCATGTGAATATATAAGAATGCAAGAACACTTTGTCGATCAGCATGTGAGGCAGAAACATCTTTTAAAGGTCATGCAGTCTGTTTTTCTGATAGTGTTTTTGTTTTTCTTTCTTTCCCTTTCCTACTCCTTAAGATGCTTTTATTTTAATTAAATTTTCTTGTTTGGGGCATGGCATATTAAAGGAAGCTTATAAATGAAGAAAAGTTTACATAAATAAAAGAATAAAAAGGGAAAAAGCATTAGAAATTTATAATGCCTCAGTTGGGGATGGGTTATTTCTTTGTTCCATTCACAATACTAAAGATGTTTTTCTCATTATTGCCCAGGGTATTCAATGGTTTTTAATAAATGAGGATGTCCATTGTTGAACAGCCTCTTCTTTTATTGTGAATAGTGTGTTTATCATTTTACAGTTCCCAGGTAGTACTAATTAGTATCCAGACAAACTTCACTGCCATAAGGAAGAAGGAAAAAAGCAAAGAAAACCCCGCCACCCACCCACCCAAACCCACAGAATTAGGTACTTATATAAATTCTAAGATTTAATGTGGAGGGGGAAAAAAGTCCATTCAAGCATCCCTGCTAGACAAGAGAAAAGAACTCTCAAAGTCTGTCTATTGTATCACATTTGGTAGTGGTTGCCTCTTAATCTAATACATTTTTTATGAAGTAACATATTTGTAGTGGACATTTTCTGAAACAAATTATGGGAAAATCATGAGTTTTCTGTTTGGGAAGTGACACATGTTCAAAGCCACAGAAGCTGGAACCACAGGATTACTGAAGTTCAAAGACACACCTAAATTCAAAAATGAAATTGGAAAAGTATCTGCTTTCAAGCATCCTAATGTTAGAAACACCTGTACTCCAGCATGGATATGGTCTCTCTTTGCAAGAAGACCAGTGTTGACCAATTCAAGGCTTGAGTGCTGTAACAGTAATTAACATGTGTGACAGCTAAAATGTTAAAGCAAATCTCAGCATATTGCCCACTTCACTACCACATAAACAGATTTGAAGTACCAATGGCCTGTAGGGTGCAGATAAGGGCAAGGTTTTGTGTTATTTACTGTAATGGATGACTATATATATATGTGCACTGTCCATAGAGTTCATACGGGCGTGCAAACTCATCTGTCTACAAGGAAATCTTTTATAACTTTCTGCCCCCCCAAAAGTGCAACTAAAGCACACCTGAAATAAAGAGGGTTAAGAGAAATCAATAAGAAATCAAGGGCACAAGGAAAAAAAAAAAGACACTGGATTTCCAGTGTATACAGGGGAGAAAGAATACAGCAAAGTGAGAGTGTCCATCTCCAAACAGAATACCTGTTTTAGGCATGTCTAATTCCAAACTGAAAATCAAATGCTGCTCCTCTCTGTGTCACAGTTATATTTCTCCTTCCTTGTGTGCCTTGATCAAGAAAGTACAGGTGTTCTTATTTAGATTGTTATCCTTAGTTTCAATCTTAGCACTTCAAAGTGAACATGAACACTTCCCTCAGAGCTGTGATTTCAAGCTACAGAAGTCACAAGGCCATGCTCAGCTATGTTTATATATAATTCACTTCCCAAAGGCTTTGCTCACAAGCAAAGCACTTAAGCTTTATGCTATTTTAATAGAAAGCTTTGATTCAGCGACCAGAGAAAGGTTTTGTTCAGACCTGGCCAGTTAGCCTTATTTAACCTGCAGCCTTATGACAGAAATGTGGTTTGCTTTTTTGTTTCATTTTTTTTATTGTATGTTTGTTTGTTTTTTTAATAATCATAATTTAGATAGGCTCAGTTACCATATACTTCTGCAAGAGAATTTAATCCCTAAATCATGAATATCACTCTATATAAAATGATCTCTGAAGGATGCCTTGCTGAATACTAATGCTTGATGATTAGACAATTTTAATACTTTTCTATTGCTTCCATTTTTTTTTTTCTTAGAATGGGAAATATTGAAACTGTGGCTTAACCCTGATAGTGAGATATTTTGCTGAGGGCAATAATCATCCAGTCACTTGAAATCACACAAGTCAGTCCTGTGTAAGAGCAATAACCACCTACCTGCCTGTCTAGAGGGAGAGCATTGACTCAGTGCTGTTCTGTGGCTATCAGGAGAAACCTTTGCTGTTTGAATTAGATGGATATTGGAAGTGTCCTACCTTTGACTTTAAATCAGTGGCACAGACATCTGTTAGATTAGCTTGTTTGGCTTCTTCCCAAATGAGAACTGCAGGGGTGGAAAACCACATGAATTGAGATTATTTGCCTCAGAGAATCGTTGTTTTCAATTTTTCTCTCTGTCAGTTCCAAGCTGTGTTTTATGTGCAGTACAGTCTTCTCCAATCCTTTGATATAGTACTGTTTGCATTGCTCTGAAACTGTGTTTAAAGACTGCTTAAGAGGTGAGCAAGAAACAGACAGGTGAGATATTTGGCAGTTCTCCTAAAGGAGCTCTTGTGCACTCCAGTGTTTCAAACAGCAGAATGTGGTCACTACAAGCATCACTTTTGCAGGTGACAGACCCAAACTCAATATATATTTAATAGATATGAATAGTTTACCCTCTAAACAATCAATCAAATGATGCTGTTTGCTAGTCTGACTCGGTTTGGGATTTTCTCTCCTCTTATCTGCAGCTCTTTTAGCAGGGAATATTGTGACTTCTTTTGTGACCTTTTTTTTTTTTTTTAAATGATGTTTTGAGGCCATTCCTTATCATGCCAAAAACTCGGCAACTCTGCCACACTTATAAGGGCAGAATGTAGGTTTTATGTTTCATACATTTATGTTCACTGACGAGATTGAATGCTGTACTTTGGAATTTTGGACAGCTGAAAGAATTTCTTCACCAAAGGGTTTTCAAGCATTGGAATGGGCTCAGGGAGGTTGTGGGGTCACCATCCTTGGAGGTTTTGAAAAAATAGTGGTACTCAAAGGTCTGGTCTAGTTGAAAGGTGGAGATTGGTGAAATTTAGACTTGATGACCTGGAGGTCTTTCCCAACCTAAAGGATTCTCCAGCAAAGATATTCATGCTGAATTCCAGCTGGCTCAGTAAGTCAGTAAATATTTCCTCCTGGAATACAGGAGGGCTATTCAGCTCCCTCTCCCTGTCTACCAGCTCCAGAGGCCAGTTGTCTTGAGGGCCACCTGTCTGACTGCTAAAAACTGAGGCAAAGTAGGTGTTAAGTACCTCAGCCTTCTCCTCATCTTCCTTAACTATATTTCCCTCCAAGTTTAGCATGTTAACACTACTACTATTGTCCCTGTTTATATTTTTGGAGAGCTACTTCAGATAACTAGTCTGTAAATAAAGAGTTTCTAAGAGTAAAGGAACAAATGAGCCATCAGGTTTTTATTTTAGCAAGGAAATAGTCTGTAGCAGAAACAATGCTTTCTGTTTCAGCAGTGAGGCCATGGAAGAAATCATATCACCTAGTAATTTCCATAGCTGAGGAATTAGGAAAGCCAGAAAGTCTGAAATTGAAGTTGTGCAATGCAATGAAAAATATATGATTACATTCTACTTACACTGTGATCTTTGAAAAATACCTATTATGGGAGCTAAATATCATTTCAGAAGGGGTTTTAACGGAGGAAATAAATGTACATGAGCAGATTTTTCATAGTGCATGAACATTCTAAGAACTCTGAAATAAACCTGTGGTGCAGAGAGAGGACTTCAGCAAGAAGATGTCCTTCTGTAGTCTCATGCTTGCCAAGACAATTTGGAATTATGCAATTTTTTAAACTGCTAAGAATAAGTGTAGAAAAGAGATGTCATGAGTGTCCATAATTCCCTGCATAAACGACTTTAATTTACAGAAATTTTGGACAACTCCATTTTGACAGAGTCTAAAACTGGCCTCCCTGGACCCAACTTAAAAACAATGGTAAAAGTGGGACCTGTTTCCTTGTAAAGTCAAAGCATTTGCACATTCAAAGTGTTAGAAGAAAACCATCTCTAAAAGTTTAAATAAGTTCAAATACATAAGCAGCATTGTTCCCCTCAGTTTAATACATTTTTCAGTTTCTTGAGAAAATAATCAAAAAACAAAACTGAAACAAAATTAATTATCCTGTCACTAATTTCCTATTCTTATATAAATCCTCTTGAGGTATATTTTAAGCTAATTTCCCCCAGAAGCCTTACCTTTCTAAGAGTTCTAAACCTTCATATCTCCAGCATTACTAACATGTATCCTCCTTGCCCCTCATCCAGCTGCCTGTGAGTCTCAAAATGAAGCACTGAAAACAATTTATTTTCTTCTCTACTGTTGCTGCTTTCCTCACTCTTATTGTTACAAAACCCCACAAAACATTCTGCATCTGTTTGGAGTTTTGAAGAATATCCTTCTTCTAGCACCATGCAGCTTTGGAACAACATCTAAATCACTTGCGTGTTTCTGTGTTTATTTATTTCTTCTGGGCTTCTATCTTCAGCTTCACAAAATATTTTGGGAGTTCTTTGAGTGCATGGTATGCACATGGTCCCTGGGACAGTGTTGGAAATACAGAATATGTGTCAACAAGTCATTGTGATTCTACAAGTAAAATGACGTATTATCACTAACAGTGTGACTGTGATGCCTCCCACAGTCACACAAAGACTTTTCAGTACTTAGAGGCTTGATTTATTCACAAAAAGAATTGGTGACTCGAATATCTAAGTATTATTGATTACCAGGTCCATTAGGTGCAAGAAACTGCATCCTTTGGTGATGCAATGTCTATATAATTGCTCATACTCTATTCTTTATATCTTAAAAACTTTGATGCATGTATTTGCTGTCCTTTGCAAGTGATTTTGATTAGAGAGAACCAAGGAATACACTTGCTATGGAAAAAACACTATCACAGTTAGGTCTCTGTTCCTTCAGCCAATTTTTGTTTAGCTAATAATATAATTATTTTCTTTCAGAATAATTATGATACTTTAAAAATCAAGTGGGGAAGGGATCACACTTCTGTCCTGACTTACATTCTTGAATTCATGAATAGTAAAACAACTAATTTATTCTAGTCTTCCCAACAGAATTTTTATCTATGAAGCTGTTTTCTTTGACAAGGAACATAATGAAAGTATTGTAAAGAAAATTGATGATTGAAGATCATCAAACATTTGAAATACAGAATAAATATAGGAATTTGACTTCAATGCACTTTAAATATAACAGAGATTATTTTAAAGTCAAATTAAAATCCCATAAATTCTTTTGACATTGTATTCTGAAATATGCAACCAATAGAACCTTGACCAACCCACAGATTGAAACCACAGAAAATATAAGAACAATAATTCTCAGAAGTGTTTAAGACTTTTTATCTACCAACATTCATACCCTGTATGAAGATCCTTAAAAATCTGTTTATAATTTCTGCTTTTCAGGACAATGTATTCTAGGTTATGCGTTTATTTATGACTGATCTTCTTTATAAAATGGCTGGGGAGCAAAGGAAATTAGTGAGTAGCCAGAGGAATAGTTGAATATGCACAAATAACAAAATAGACAAAATCATTAAAATAAAGTTTGAAAGTTTTAGCAAGTGCATTGTAGCAACTTGTCTTTCATTGAGAGTTTTCACCAGAAAACTGAGTGTAAGCATTCTTTGCTATATAGAGAGGTATAAAAATAGAGAGTTATCAAGGCTGGATTGGGGGTTTTGGTTTTGGGGGTTTTTTTGGTGTGTTTTTTGTGTTTTTTTCTTTGTTTTTTTTAAACTTGGGTTTGTTTAGTATTTTTGTCTATGCATTTGGGTTTTGTGTTTTGCTTTGTCTGTTTGAGTGCTTTGCATTTGGGTCTGAGTTTCTTTTCATTTTAATATATAAAATATTTTAATCTTCTTTTCTTGTATACTTTAATATATGCAATGCCAAAACTTCAAGTCTTCAAGTCTCTTTGACATTTTGACTCCTTTCTCAACGTGTTTCAAATACTTTGAAATACCTCATACCAAGAAATGATGGTGTTGTTCTCCAAACCCTTCTGGATAATACTATGTGTCTGCATGAAAGCAGCAATAGTGACTGCAGACTAAAAATAGTCTTCCATTCTCTCCTCATTATATAAACTCAGTTATCTCAGAGTTTCTTTTTCTTTTCTTTCTTTTTTTTTCAAGAACACAACCAATTTGTTACCTTTTTTTGTGTTTTCCCATACTTGCATGTTAATTAATCATCTTCTCCTACTCCAGCAAAATCCCTTACATGATGCAGTTTCCATGGTCCAAAAGAATTCCCAGAAATCCTTTTAGTACCATTTCTTCATTAACTTTAAAAAAAAGAAACACATTTTCCTTAATAAAGACCCAAGATTTACTGCAACTCTTCACATAAAAACCCAAGCTGCATTAATTTTCTTGAGGAAGGAGATAATTTATTAAGATAATTCCCTATTTATTATGTTTCTAATTCACCTGGCACACCTTCATGGAGTCCATCATACTTTCAAAGCTGAAACTGATGGCACTGTCCAGAATATATTTCTTGGTGGGTTCAGTCTATAAACTATGAATTACTGGACCTCACAACAGTTGCCCTGGCAGAAACATTAGTTCTGCACCACTTTTGGGTATTGTCAACCACATTTCTTGAGACTGGAAGTGATTCAAAGAAATTACAAAGCTGCCTTGCAGCAATTCTGATGATTGCTGAGGTCTGAAAACAAACCTTTTGTCACCCTGTTTCTACTGCTTTTGCCCCAGAGATGTAACTAGTACTGCCACCCTAAATATTGCTGAATTTGTAAGAGTAAATCACAGCTGTTTCAAAAATGGGACAACATAAGCTTCCTCTGAGCACCATTTCCATTAGTCTTAGCATACTATCCATTATTTACAGCTGCTGTGGTTTTGTGTGGAGATTAAGAGACAGAGACAAAGCTGCCTGGACAGATAAAAATATAACAAACACCCCTATGTTAATCATCAGATAAGATGCTATGATATTCATGACTACCTGAAGAAAAATTATCTATCTATCTATCTATCTATCTATCTATCTATCTATCTATCTATCTATCTATCTATCTATCTATCTAT
>JAWWLY010000089.1:10416860-10486753 GCA_035041215.1 Gymnopithys bicolor
TTTCTTGAACTGTGGAGACCAGAATTGAACACAACACTCCAGCTGTGACCCCAGCAGGGCTGAGCAGAGGGGCAGGAACCCCTCCCTGCCCTGCTGCCCACTCTCTTCCTGAGGCACCCCAGGATCCCACAGTCCCTCCTGCCCTCCTGCCCCCAGGGCACTGTCAGCTCATGGCCACCCACCAGGACATTCCCACAGTGTAAGAACAGACCCCTTGGAAGGGTTGGTCACTGAAAAGTGTGTGTCATCTGAACACGCTTCACTGGATTTATGAATAGAGGAACTTTGTTTGACATTACCTTGATTGATGTATCTGATACATCCACTTCCCCTAGAGTTTAGTACAGAATTAAAATATTTCCCTTTCCTCCAGGGAAAAAGTGAAATAGGAAGAAATGGGCCACGCTACACTTCACAGGTTTTACTGAAGTGAACTTTAAAAGCAAAACAGTCAAGAAAAAGTGTGAATATTAACCTTTAAGAAAGAAAGAGAATGTTACACTTTTAGACTAAACTGAAGCAAGACACTTTTAATTATATATCAATACCAGCAATATTAATATGAAAAACAATCCACAGAGGGTAGCCTGATACTAAAGCTCTATTACTTTAGGATAATTTTTTTCAGCAATATTTTCATGAATCATGTAAAAAGTTAGGACAACATAGACAGTTTAAATTGTCCTGTATCCTTTTGCTTTATGCTAAAGATAAGAGGTATTTAATTAAATTTCGTCTTTTAGATGTGCCTAAAGGGTATTATTATGCACATGTACAAACACACCTAACTCTTTCTTTTCCCTCTTCAAGAAGTTAGCATATATTTACTTTGAAATAAATGTCTCCACAACAGTAAATTCAGGCTGTTAAAATAAGTGTAACTTTCTACAACCATAGTCTTAGACTTGTAGTTTATTTGCATGCAAATCTGTACTTTTTAAAAGTGATGCATTTAAAAAAAGTAACTTTCATAAGCTGTTGAAGGAATATTTGATAAAATTTTACCAAGTTTAAAAAAAAAAAAAACTGCTATAAGACACAAGATGTAATTTTATTCTTGTTTCCCATACTCATCGCCTAGCCTACAGCTCCTGTTGGAGGTCTTTTCAAAGAGAATGTGGGGATCATGCTCTATCTCCCCCCTTGTTGTACTTCCCAATAGCTGTCAAAGTCAGCTAACAGTTCTGTCATTACCATTTAGAGCATCTCTGCCCTTAAATCACAGTGGCCTGAAGGAGCACAGGGAATTTCTGCTTCCATGAGTAGCTCATTTGTCACTGTCAGCAGGACAAAACCAGTATATCCTACCAGCACTTGATGTAGTTCACCTACCCTAAACTCATAATCTCTGCTAGAGAAATTATGAGAAACAGTTCTTTTTGGTCATGTGGCAAAATTAAGTGAAAAAATGACTACCAAACCCAAACAAAAACAAAGTAAAAATAAGCATCTATAAAGTGGGATCATGGTGTGAATGGACATGGACACATCTTAACAAACACAACTGCCAGTTTATAATACTTTGTTATGAGATTGGTCAAAGAAGGGTTGGAAAACCACCACCATTATTAAACTTTTATTGGTGATATTCACTGAGAATCTAGAGTGATTCTACCTCCTCGAAACAGCTTTTGCACCCATAGTTGTTTTCACTCTGATTGAATCACATTTTAAGAACTCTACTTTGCCAGGAAAAACAGGGGAGCTATTATTTACAATAATCTGATTTTAATTCAGGTGAAGAATGATAATCTGAAAATTGATTAAAGAAATTTACTTAGGGGATTTTATGTGCATAGCTTATCATCTCTGGTAGCATTTAGCAAACTGAAAGGTGTGATTCTAACTAATGCTGTTTCAAGGAACTGACATGAGCACTGCACGTGTAGCTGGCATGGTACCACCATGGATTTGCATTTTGAGGGTTTTTCTTCATTTTATCAGGAAAAATATCTAAAAAAATATTATACTTACTTATAGGTATTATGGAAGACAAAAAGTGGGTAATAAATAAGAGATTTTAAAATATTGCTACATGGTAGTTTACATGCAATGTATCTGTTGATTTTGTAAGGACGAGGGAGTGAGTAGATGATATGCTATTTCATTTAGAACATGTAGTACATTTTCCTCATAAACACGTGGCCTCACTCCTTAAAACCTTTTCTTTCACCTGGGTCTTAAATATTTCTGCAAGTCAGTGTTTGCCATCACTGTGGTTTCCACTGAATCACAGTGGGGGATTTCTAGGGATAGATTCATCATATCCTACATTTACAAATTTTCTACCTTCATCAGTTTCTACAATCCCTGCCAGGAACACAGAGGGTATTGGGCTGTGCTCCAGGGCACAGGGACAGAAGGAGAAGGAATGGCCTCAGGCTGGGCCAGGGCTGGGGCAGGGGGCACAGCAGCAGGAATTTCTGCCTGGAAAGGGTGGGCAGGCACTGGAAGGGGCTGCCCAGGGGGTTTTGGAGTCCCCAGTCCTGGAGGTGCCCAAGGCAGTACTGGCCGTGGCACTCAGTGCACTGTGCTGGGGGACAAGGTGGGCATCGGGCACAGGATGGACTCAATCTTGGAAGTCTTTCACAACCTCAGTGATCTTGTGACTCAGCATTTCTAAGATCACACACAATGTTCCTCAAATGGTGAAAGGGAGACACAAATTTTCATTGTCCACTCAAATGGCTTCATAGTTGTATTCTTTCTTCTTCTGGTTGAAGGTGATTTTGCTGGGTTGGGATGTTGGGTATTTCTATTTTATCTGATGTGCTACATGTCATTTTTAGGTATCAGAGTGAGCAGGAAAATACCTCTTTTTCTCATCTTAATCATATACAGCCCAAGGACAGTAAAATCTAAGAACAGAATTCTTAGGGAATTCTGCAGAAGTGCAGAGTGGCCACATCGTGCTTGGCTGCTGGTTGGGGTTAAACCCTTACAATGAACAACAACGAAATGAGTTATGGATTAATCACTGTGATAGTTTAAATAGGGGTTCACAGAATTTATCATAAATAAAAGGAAAAAAAATACCCCAAAATTACAACTAATAAAGCTCTGGTGCTTCAAAACTCCATAGCCGTAGGTCTAACATTTAAAGTTCTGGTAGAGAGTATAGCAGACTAAGTTTGAACTCTAAATGTATTGCTACAAAGTCAGTAATTGATAACTGATAAATTCAGAACCTACCCTTTTGTTTGCTTGTTTATTTTTAGTAAACTGCAATTTAATTGGTTATTTAATTGGCTTTTAATTAGAAAATTTTTATCAAACGGAACCAAGCATGGACATTTTTAAATGAACACAAAAAGACCATACACAATTCATCACCTTGAAGCAGTGCATTATAGATGATGAAAGTGAACATGGATTGAAAGAGTAACTGGATTCTCTTCTGGGAGAAAAATCTAATACCTACGTCTTGTAACCTGACTTGTGCTATGTCCTCTCGTGGTATCTCTCAGCAGTCCCTTAGTGAGCACCCAGTCCTTGTGGAATGATGGTTTGGGATGTTTCATTAAGGCAGCTGGCCCAGCCCAAGAGAAAATTCATCGGCTGAGCCTGGACACAGTTTATGTGTCTTGGCAGGGACATTCTGGCAATGTGTTTGTGATAAGCTGTAAAACAGTTTACGTTTGGCCATCAGCCTGACACTGCTCCTGTTTGTTCCTTTTTTCTCATGCCAGATCAGTCTGTTTTCTCAAGATCACCAACAATGGCCAAACCATGTGCAACTTGTATTTTACAGCTGCAAGAGACTAGATTAGACTTTTTAAACAGTAGGTCCTGAGAAGTTTCTACCTAGAGCCAAGTGAAGTCTTCTTGAAATTCACAGAAAATAGATTTAGTGCATTTTATTCTCCTGATTTACTTAAAAATCTGGATAGATTTATTTAATAATATGGTCAAGATGCTAGAATGCATGATAAAAACTAATTCAAACACCTTCAGAAAGAAATTTTTCTTTTTCTTTTTTTCTTAGTTTCTGTTTCACTGTGAAAATAACATCAGGACAAAAATACTGTTTTAAAAGTTATGTATAAATGTGACTGACATAACAATCCACTACTAGTCATCACTCATGAACATTTAATTTCCAGTTAGAGAACTATTTTCATCTGGATGTGATCTTAGCTCGCTAAGTACCACCTGGCTTCTGTTTTCCCCAGATTTTGTAGAAAGCTTTTGGGTTAATATGTGGATTCTTAGAGTTCACAGAACAGATGAAATTCAAAGGAAGAAAACATGATCAAAGTAAGTTGGAATAAGAGAAAAAAGTGAGCTATGTTTTAATTTGACACTGCAAATCAGTATCAGATAAAGGGCCATTTCATTCCAGCCCTATAGACTGAAATCAGAATAAATTAAAATGCCTGAATTACCTGTTTCAGGAGGAGATTAATTTTTTGCTGAAAGCACTGCCTTCACCACTACTTTCATTCTTATTATTCATAAAGGTAGGTAGTTATATTCTTCACTGTATTTTTCTTTAATTTCTGAAATGTAAAGTTTTATTTTCCTGGATATAATAGAAACAAACAGGAGGTGCCCTCTGGAACTGCCAACAGTAGGAGCCATTCATCCATCTCACATTGCTGCTCCTTTTCACTTGGTACTGTTGCACATATGCCATACAGTTAATTTATAAGAATTCCATGCTCCAGCATCTCCATCTGTACAGTCAGATGTCCAGAAATGGTAGAAAAGATGCAGTGGAATTGATAAACCCATGTTTCCATGGAGCAGAAATTTTTGGCTTTGTTTTGGAAAGCTCTGACTCCCAGTGATGGTTTTGGCTCTGCCTGCTCGCTGCTTTTCCAGCTCAGGCTGAGGGAAATTGCCATGAGGTCAGAGGGTGTTTCGAGGCTATGGCCAAAAATTAACAGTTAAGCTATTGGCAAAAACCAAACCAAGACACATCATAGCTCTGGCATTGCTGAGAGACTGGGACCCTTTGCCTTTAATAGTGTCCACGACTGACTTTGGAGAAAGCAATAATGTAGTAGCACAGGTTACCAGCAAACAGACCTTGAATTAAAAAGTGAAAAAATAAAGTACAAAAGAAAAACATACAAAGCAGGTAGAATTTCTTCAAAAAATCTTATCTGCAAGTATCAGAATTCTCTTTACAGGCACCATATAAAATGCTTGGGTTCAGAAAGAAAAGTCCAAAATAATCTGGACTAAAATAATTACTGTTTGGAATTTCCGGAATGTGTCAATGTTACAGTGCAGAGACATGGACAGCCAAATCTTTATTTTGTTGCATCAAATTACTGGCCAAACACTGGGTTTGAATAACTAAGCAAATACCAACAGATATAGCCTTGTTTATTTGACAGTGTGGTTGATCTAGATGAAAGTTTGCATTTTTGAAGCCAAGGGTTTTTTTGTATATGATGCCTAACTAAGGACCTCAAATGAAGCCAATTTATTATTGCACTGGATTTCTGATGAGGCCCCTTAGAAAACACAATATTTTGAGTAGCCCACTGTAGAGAACAGCTGCTTTCAGAGTGAGGCTGAAGCACCTGCAGTTCTTTTTGAAAAAGGATTATTTTGGGAGATATTGCAAAAATTATTTGGTGTCCACTGCAGAGCAGACTTCTAATACCCATTTCATGAATGTAAATATTCTGTTCCCAGAGCTTCTCCACTGACCTTTCATATTGAATTTTTGCACTTTGCCAGGATTTTAAGCTAATATGAACCATGGAATTTGAAATACAGTGCTACATTTATCCATTTCAAAAGCAATACCAGTCCCTTTTGACATATAAAAGTCCTCTTGGGACAAAACGTCTTTGTTTATGATAAATTTGGTTTTTTTTCTTCCTATTCTCTTCTTTCTTAATAGAAGACACTTAAAATGTTTGCTGTTTCTCCACTGAAATTCAGGTAATAGGAAGGCAAAGTTAGGCCTTAGCAATAACAACAATATTGGACTTTATCTGCATTTTCCACCCTTTCCTCAGCTGGAGTAGAACATCTGCAGTGCATCAGTAAGACAAAGAGAGCAATTCTGGAGAGATCTGTGGTGGCACTTAGTCTTAATTGGAAACTGATTTTCATTCCTTCTGAAAGCATCATTCTGCAGAATGGACTTCTTTATGTGTGGAAATCATAAACATTATTCTACAAAGCACTTTAAACCAAAACAGATAAGAATGTAATATAAAACAGTCTCAGCTTTCTATTCCACCTGATTCAGGCTAAGCAAATAACACCTAAGATGCTTGCCAGTCTTTATTGTCTTGTGCAACATATTATTTTGTGAATGTAAAAATTTTTCATGGCATTATCTACAAGACAAGGAACTATAAAATATTTTATAAGCATCTCTGAAAGGGAAAGAAATTTACCTCACAATCACCTAGGCAAATATCTCTTCCTGGGAGAAATTAAAGCATTGTTTCCAGCTTTACCACTGCTTCCTAAACAAATTATGTTCAGAACAGTAGTTGTTATTTAGTGAGGAGATCATGTGGATGATTAGATTTTTCTGTTATAATGTTTTTTTCTTAGTATTAAACACAAAATCAGAGAATAATCAAGTATTTATTTGTTGTCTCATTATTTGCAAAATTATTCTGATCTATTCCCTTGAGTGTCAGGTTCTTATGTGAAACATACATTTACAACCTTTGATCAAAAAAAAAAATTAGAAGCTGATTAATGTGGAAGGTCTATGTGTGTGATGGGGACATAACCAAAAGTATGTGAAAGCCAACAGAAAAAGCTAACTTAGTGGAGCAGGTCCTAAATGCAAACAGACTTCTCTTTACTACAGGTCAGTAAAAAACTGGGAGAAGGACACAAGGCAAAGATTTCCAACTTTTCCTGAACAACACTTGTGAATCCTGAGCAAGAAACAGTGTCATATTTTGTTCCTTTTTAGAAACATGGAGAAGAGAAATGATGCCTTCCTGAGGACAGTAAATCACAGGATGGGATGAGCAGAGTGTTCTTTAGCCTAACACCAGCCTATTTAAAATATTTGGGGATATCTTTGAGATCAGCTCAAACATGGGAGAAAAAAGAAAGTAGATTGTCATGTTTTGGGAATATGTTTCATGTTAAGTCTGTGTGCCATGCAACCCAGTGATTAATCAAGGATAATGATTCAAATATAACAAAACTATTCACGGCAATTTAATTTGATTTTAATATTTATTTAATATTGCAACATGAAGTGTTCACTTTTATGTCTACTGTGTTGGTTTTGGCTTGTTGGTTTTATGCAAACATAGGGTGATATCTCAATTCCAGGATCACAAAATGTCTGGGTTTGGAAGGGAGCTCTTGAGATCATCTTGTCATATCTCCCTGCTCAAGAAGGTTTACCTGGAACAGGTTGTACAGGATCATGTGCAGGCAGGTTTTGAATATCTCCAGAGAAGGAAACACCACAGCCTCTCTGGGCAGCCTGTTCCAGTGCTCTGTCACCTTCGGATTAAAGAAGTTTTATATTCATATCCAGATGGAACTTCTTGTGCACCTTTTTCCTTTGCCCCTTGTCCTATTCCTGGGCACCACATGTCAGATTTAAAGCCTTTCAAGGCCTCTGTTCTATTGAGATATTCTTAATACATATTAAAATTCTGAAAAAACACAGCCTGTTTCTCTTTGTGTGACATTTTCAAGAGGCATCATAAAATCCTGTAATCCCAGAGTGGTTTGTGTTGGAAGAGACCATACAGCCCATCCAGTGCCAACCCCTGCCTTGGACAGGGACGTCTCCCACCAGCCCAGGGTGTTCCAAGCCCAGTCCAACCTGGCCTTGGACACTTTCAGGGATGGGGCAGCCACAGCTTCTCTGGGCACCCTGTGCCAGGGCCTGCCTACCCTAAGGGAACAATTTCTCCCCAATGTCCCATCTAACCTTCCCCTCCTTCAGCTTAAGGTTAAAGCTGACAGATTATGTGCATTTCTTGTCATTCTCCTAATGGCAAAGCTACAGAAGATCCTGCTTTCATTGCCACAAAATTCACATTCAGTATGAAATAATGTATTAGTGTTCCCTGTTTGTATCCAGACCATTGCCTTTTATACCACATCCTCAGTGTTTTCCATGCATGCTTTGGCCCCTCCTGCAAGGAAACAGAAGTGTTTTACTGGCTCATTGTAAGGATTGTAAACCAAGATTAGCCTCCAATCTACAAAAAAACCCCACAAAAAACCAAACAAACACAAACAAATAACCAAACTCAACAACAACAAAAAACCTCAAACAAACAAACAAACAAACAAAAGACTGTGAATTACTTCACAACAATCTACCAGAACTAAATTTTATTACTGAAAAAAAAATCCACTAAAAAATCCTATGGATATGATAGTAAAATATCCATTATATGGAATGATGATTCATAAAATGGATGCCTAGTAAATATGTAGACAGATGTTTGACATAAAATGTTCCTCAATAAAACAGTTTTAGTTCAAAGACATCCTATTTATTTTCAGCCTTTGAATACCTCTCGTTCAAAGTCAATTTTAGGAAAGGCATTGTCTTGAGGCTGCCATCTAAGTATTTGTAATTTAGGATTGTTTAATGCCTTTAAAATTTAGATATTGGCTATTATACTTGAAATGGGAACAGAGATTGCAATATACATATAATCAAAAGTCCTTTTTTTCTTTTTTTTTAGCTAATGAAGACTGAAATAAAGAAATAAAGACCATGGGGAAAAAAATCCCCAACAATTTCAACACTTTGATTCATGATATAAGGGTGTTATCTCATGACTTGCTGGGTTCCAAAGATCACACAGTTCACAGACATTAAAACTTCTAAAATATTTTTTTTTAAAAAATAGACAAAAGGAGAAAAAGAACTTTACTTGTTAAGGATCTGATGTAAAAGACAACACCTTAATGTCTCTTCCCAACAAATGTCTCTATTACTAAACAGTAATGGCTACATTTCTGGAATTTTAAGGCATTTCTCCTGTTTACATGTAGTATTCGTGAACACAACCCCCTATTTCCCTGCTTCTAAAGAAAAAAATAATTTATTTTTATTCATGGGAAGAAATGATGAGCTGAGGTTGTCCATAGCAAGCTGGTTTTATGGGTATCTGTGGATCCTTAGGACCGTCAACTTCCCTATACTTATCTAGATTTTAAAATTAGGCACATAAGAGCATATCATTCAACTAGCTTTGCATCAAGGGTGTTTAAGACCAGAGCACAGAGCAAGAAAGCATGCAAATTGCATGTTGGAGGTTGCACTGGGACAACTGTGGTAAAGTCATCTACCAGAGACCTGTGGACAGACATTTAGAAGAGCACAAGTCCTCTGGTTTCCATGGACCATCACCTGAAAACTGACCCATTTCCTTGTAAATGAAAGCTCTCAGTCTGTAGTACTATGCAACATCTCTCAGGAGAATATTCAGGATAATAAGACTGCTAATCAGTTCTAAGACCACAGAAGATCAATTTCCCTTATTACTTTATGAGCACGCACATAGAAAGACAATAATCTGTGTTCTGAAGGCACAGGTTTAGCAATCTTTGTGCCACAATTGATTTATAACAGCTTTTTCAGAGTCAATTAATTATATGGGTGGATCTATGAGGTGAAGAGCAACATCAACACATAAGCATTTATGTAGTTAATACATGCAAATATTGATATAAATAACATTTTAAAGAGGAATAATCTAAACGAACCAAAAATTCCTTTCTACTTTACTCTCCTCACTACTAATTTCAGTCATTTTAATACTATATTTTGTAGCTGAAGCAAAACATTCTTTTCAAAATTTAGAGGTATTCATTGTTTAGGAAAAAAAAAAGAAAAAAACCATTTCCACTTGTATATAGAAGTGCCTCCTGTTTGACAAGGGAACTGAATCTTTATGTTTTGTTAAGATAAGTCTACCTCTATGAGAGATGTCAAAGCAGTTTCTTAGGCGGAAGGGTCTTGAATTCATTATTTCTGTTATGTAAAGGATAAACCAAATTTTTTTCCTGCTGTTAAAAAATCACGAGATCATGTCCTCAGCTGGAATTCCACCAAATCTCCTGGTCAATCATGGACTTGGAATTGCATGGAAATACCAACTTCAGAATAAATTCTTGTTTTTCCTGTGTTAAATTACACTTTATGGTGTGGTAGAAAGTTTAGCCCAGTCTATTCAAGTTTTAGTTTTAAATGTGCCATGCAACCAAATGTTCTTTATGAACCACTCCAAAAGTATTTGTGATTTATTTTTTCTTGATCAAAACCAGGCAAATAATGTTACAAATTAGGATAAGGACTTAAGTTGGATAATTCATTTACAGGATGAGAGGACTGGATGACAGAAAAGCTTCAGTCTTTTAAACTGAAATAGAAAAAGTGTTAATCAGCTACATAAATTGTTTCTTAATCACATTTGCAAAACCTGTAAGTGAAATATATGACATTATATCCAACATTTAATTATTATATTCGCATCAATTTCACTAATATCATGATAGCCTTGATTTTCTGTCATCCAATTTCACTTTGTTCATTTGCAGTGAATAAAGAAATCTTTGGGTCATGACAGGCAAAGAAAGAGATGTGTAATAATTTAAAGATGTGTGGTGGCTCAGCATTGTCTAGTCACAAGGTACCCACCACAGCCACACTGTCACTCCTTTCCTCTGCTGGGAAGGAGAGAGAAAATACAGCAAAAGACTTGTGGATTGAGATAAGGACAGCAAGATATCACCCAACACTTGCTGTCATGGGCAAAACAGAGTCAATTTGGAAAAAAAATTACTCATTACCAACCAAATCAGACTAGGGTAACGAGAAATAAATCCAAACCTTCCTCCTCATCCCTTCCCTCTTCCTGGGCTCAACGCCACTCAAAGCTTATCCATATGCTCCACCCACAGCAGTGCAGGGGGACAGGGCATGGGGGCTGTGCTCAGTCCATCACATGGTTTCTCTTCTGTTCCTTCCTCCTTGAGGGGACTCCTCACACCCTTCCCCTGCTCCTATGTGGGGTGCCACCCATGGGAGACAATCTTCCATGAACTTCTCTAGTGTGGATCTTGTCCATGTGCTGCAGCTCTTCATGAACTGTCTTCAGGACCACAGTGTTCGTCCTTCGAGAACTGCTGCTCCAGTGTGTGTCCCTTCCACGGGGTCAGTCTTTCAGGAAGTTTGCTCTGGCTTTATTTCCTTCCATGGGGTCAGTCCTTCAGGAACAGTGTGTTCCATTGTGGGTTCCTTTCCACAGGTTCAGTCCTTCAGGAATTGCTCCAGTGGACGATCCTTTCCACAGATTCAATCCTTCAGGCACAGGCTGCTCCAGTGTGGGTCCCCAAGGGGTCAAAAGTCCTACCATAAAACCTCCAGTGTGGGCTTCTCCCTCCACGGTCCCTGCCAGGTTCCTGCTCCAGCACAGGCTCCCCACCAGGTCACATCCCCCTTTCAGGCATCCCCCTGCTCTTTGTGGGCTCCTGCAGGGGCTGCAGGTGGATCTGCATCCCCATGGTCCTCCCAGGACTGCAGGGCACAGCTGCCTCCCCATGGGCTGCCGCACGGGCTGTAGGGAACCTCAGCTCTTGTGCCTGCAGCACATCCTGCCCCTCCTTATTCCCTGGCCATGGAGTCTACAGAGATGTTTCCTCACACAGTCCTCTTATCTCTGCTGCTGTTGTACCCCACAAGGTTTTTGACTCCTTTTTAAGTACATTATCCCAGAGCAGTTACCACTGTTTCTGATGGGCTTGGTCTTGGCCAGTGGCAGGTACATCTTGGAGCCACAGACATTGGCTTCACCGGACATGGGGAAAGCTTTCAGAATCTTCCCAGGGAAGCCCAACTTGTAGCCCTCCCACTATCAAAGCCTTGCCATGCAAATCTAATACAATGTGACTAGTTTCAGGCATGTGAAAACTCCCTCTGCTTCATGGGGTTATGTTCCCAAAAGCAAGAGTTCATTACTGAAGTCTTTCCGGCACAACTATAATAAAAAGGCATGAAAATAATGATACCAGTAGTCAAGAGTATGGAAATTGCATAAAATTTGCTATAAAATAGCATGAAAAGCAGGAAGCTCTACCCCAAATAATACTGACAATTCAAATATTCCATAATTACAGGACACTTAGGGAAACATCTGCTTTCCACTCCAGAATAATTTTTTTCTCAGTCTTCATGGTGAAAAAGATACTATACAGTGTGTGGAGAAAAATAACATTCTTAGGTATTGTTAAACTTACCCTATTTTCTTCCATAATGGATGATTGCATCTTAATTCACACTCTTGCAACTATGCACAAGCAATTTCTTTTTTATTTCCTACAGTTTTGGGGAGTTTTTTAAGAGTTATCCAGAGGAGAAAAATGGAAAAGAAAGTTGAAGCTTATTTTATTTTACTTTTATATTTTCTGTGCTCTGTTCTTCATAAGAATGGAAATACTGGTATTTTCTTTGGAATCACATAGCTATGAAAGTATTCTCACAGCGGGAACCCTATTCAAATCTGTCTTTTAGCTATTTTAAAGGTGGAAAGGGGAAAGAAGAATATTTATTTTCAAATCAGCTACCTCAGCTGTAAAATGAAATACCTGGGAAATGTCTCACATTAGTCACTGTATATAGATAGTAAGTATCACTCCTTTTGTTAAACACATAATTACAGAGTTCTCATAACTATGAGATCTATCAAAGAATATGATTAATTACAGACATTCATGTAGAATGTTCAAAAAATGTTGTGTTTTGCCGGTGTATCTTGAAGATACTGACGAAGGCAATGACTTCAGGGTTTGTAGGCTTTCACTGCAATAAGAAACAGGGCAGGGAGAAGGCTCAGAAAATAAATAAATAAAAATAGTAATTAAAAAACCATTCATGAAGGAGAGTTACAACAGCAAACCAAAGCTCCCGGGAACGTGTTCTAGAAGAACACCAAGGATTCTCCTGATATGAGAGAATTTCATGGGTAGGTAGGACAATTACAACTCCTACACCCACCAACTGTGGTTTGAAGGAGTCATCTTGGAATGAAGACAAGTATCCTGGGCTTCAGATTTCTTCAGGAAAAAAAACCCTTCCAATTCACTTCCTAATACCTTTTGAAGAGTCCTAAATTATGTAGATATCTAAAGAATTCATACTCTCAAGAAAAGGACAAGAACGGTAATAGGTCAGCCTCCGGCACACCTTTCTCAAGAGGAAAGGATATCCTGGAGTGAGCTCAGAGCATATTCCAAGATGGAACTGGCTGCCCAGGGAAGTGGCTGAGCCACCACCCCTGGAGGCATTTAAAAGTTGTGTAAATGTGGATCAGACTGGTCAGTGGTTCCTAAGGTTCTCCTTTCCCATCTTTTTAAGAATGGGTGCTTTATTTCCTTGTCTTCGGTCACTAAGACATCACCTGACTGTCATCACTTGTCAAATGTCCTGGAGAGTGGCTTGACAGCTGCATCAGCTAACATCCTCAGGACTCTGGGATGGATCTTTTCAGGTCCCATGGGTTTGTGTATGTTGAAGTTCCTCAGGTGATCTCAAAACTGATTTTCTCCTGTGATGGAAGAGACTTTAATCATCCAGTCTCTGTCTTGAGTTTCAGGATTTGAGCAATGTGGGAAGACAGATTACTCTTGAGAAGTCAGGGGAAAAAATTGTGAAGTATCTTGATGTTCTCCATGTTGGTTGTCACCACGTTTCCTGTCTTATTTACCATTATTTATCATTTTTTAATACTCATTTTCTGGCCAACATACTTGGAAAAGCTCTTATTATTCTTTGCATCTCTTGTCAAATTTATCTTCGACTATTCCTTTCTTTTCCTAACACCACTCCCACACATCCAGGTAGTGTCCCTATATTCTTCCCAGTATAACATCTCTCGTTCTGTTGCCTGGGTATTTCCTTCTGACACTTTAGGTGTTACTGAGTCATGCTGGTCTCCTGCTTCTGTTATCCAGACTTTTACATATTGAAACCGGGAGCTCTTGCACTTAAGAAAAACATCCATAAAATGCTGCTGGCTTCATTTGCTTCCTTTGTCACTGATGGCAGTTTCCCAGGGAATCCCATACACTAGTTACTTCAATAACAATAAATTAATTCTTATAAATTTCAGTATCCTGACTCTACTCTTCTCTTGAGCTACATCAAGACTGTGAATTACATCAGGCCATAGTCATTGTAGTCACTGTGACATCCCTAATTAGTTCTACCATGAAGTCTAGTAATGCTTCTCCTGTGATCAGATTGTCTAACACATCAATTAAGAAATTAACCTTGACACTCTCCAAGAACCACAGGACCACTCACATCTTGCTGTTGCACTTTTCCTACAGGTGTCAGTGTCTGATCTCCAGCAGGATCAGAGACTGTGACCATGGTGCATCCTGAGGCTGAAGTAAGAACATTGTCCTTTAAATAGAGGGCAAACCCTCCTTCTTTGCCTGTCATTTCTGAACAGTTTATAGACATTGATTGCACCTTTTTTCCAGTCAGGCAATTCACTCCAATGGGTTTCTGTGACAGCAATTAGATTGTAGCTTTCCATCCACGTAACAGCTTACAGATGTTCCTGCCTGTTGTCTGTGCTGTGCATTGGTATAGAGACACTGCAGCTCTGTTATCGACCTTGCAACCTTTTTTAGAAGGACATCCACTAATTCCATGATGAGTTTCATAGATGTTTCCCTCTTAGTTCTTAGCACGTGATCAACCTCTGACTCTTCTCTATTGCCAAAACTTTACACATTTTTCCATTAAATCTTGTTTAAGGATCTCTGTGTATGTCTGGCCATGTGGTCATTGAAGACCCTCTTGCACTGCTTGGTCAGGGGAATTCTATCAGCTCCCAACATCTTCTCAAAGGTATATCTACTATCAGAGGAGGCAAAACCTTGAGTATGGCATTAGCCTCACATTCACTTGTTTCTAACCCCAGCTCTGACTGGAACAACAGAGAACAGCACCAGTGGTCCACATCCTTAATTACAGACTCTTTTGATGGTTCTGAATTACCTTGTTGCAGTATTGTTGAACTCTATGCAGAATATTAGGAGCAGATCTGTAGGAATCACCCAACTCCTGGTAGGCAGAAAGCTTCCCTGGAGAAAGTTGTCTGGATGGCAAATAGGCATTTTGGTGCCTTCCAGTGAGAAATCTACAATAACTAATATTTTATAAATGTTTTTCTGCTGGTGGGTGGTTTCAGTAGCTTTGCATGGTTGGCTTCTCCTGGATCTTATCCATCAATCTCTTCAACTACCCTCAGAGCACAGTATCTGCTTTGCAGGTGCAATTTAGGGGATGAGGTAAGGTTCTTCCCTCCTCCCCAAGCATAAATGCAGACATTATTTAGGATTCCTTATCCTCTTTCCACACAATAAAATATATATCTATCATCAAGTTATTTAAATAATGACATGAAATAGATTAGTATGAAAGGAGGCAACCACAACATGTCCAGTCATGTCTAGCTTATAAGGACAAATGCAAAAAGGCTCTTTTTTCTTGATTTTGTCCTGTTTTCCTCATGCAAAGATGCTTTGCTTTGATATCAGACTTTGATAATTTCAATGTCATCACTACATATTTTCTTCAATTTTTCTGTGTCTTTTTTTAAAAAATAAACTGCATGTGAAAAAGCCCATGAAAGAGAAATACAGACACATACATGGTAAAACAGTGAGCTGATTTTTATCTTATAAAGTTATAAAATAATCATTTAGTGTGCACAATATGGCAATCCAGCATGATTTTAAGTACACGCTAATTTAATGAATGTGCAACAAGGAAGCACACTCTGTTCCCTTTGGCTTTCTACTCACAATTATTATGAAAACTCAAGGAAGCAGAAGGTAGCTGGCTCTCTGTCTGGGGCAGACTCAGATTTCCTTATGTATCCTGATAACTCCAGTGATAAGAACTACTCAGCAACTCCACTGAAATACTGCCCCAAAATACCTCCAAAAGGCTTTGTTCTTCCCCCCCACCCCCACCCCAAGTAAATATTCCCCAGTAAATTCTGAGATTCAATTTTTGATTTGCTATTAGATAATTGCAATGACAAGATTTACCACTATCCATTGTTTTTCAGCTGTGAAGTCTAAATGTTTTCAGTCATTGCCATGTATTAATTTGTTGGTGTCTCACCTACCTTGCTGGATTCACCTATTTAATTTGGCCCACACATGACACCATGTTTCAGCCAAAATGTGCCATGTAGAGCAGTAGGTCCATTTCTTCTGTCTAGCAGCATCTATTCCATTTTATTTTAATGGTGTGAAAAGGTTGACTTTTCTTCTGTATGCAAGATATTATATAAATCATTTTTTTTGCAGCTCTTCTGCTAGTGAGATGCTGACCATCCTTTGTTTCTGCAATTTTAAAGTATAATACCTCTCAGGGGAAATTATAGCTTAAAATTGATTTGGTATCTCTGCCAAGGGATAGACATATAACAATATAGATGGCAAAATTAAAAATCTTAATCTCTCTGTTGTAGATTTTTAACACTTGGGAAAATTTTAGAAGTTTAAAGGCATAATATATTGTCATTTTCCCCAAAAAATTTTAATACAGTGACATGCCTGTAGGAGACTGAGCTCAAGCTCTGTTTTGTGGTACACAAGTTTGTATATCTACTCTACTTTATCAGTGCTGTCAATAGCAGACTTCTCCTCCACCTGTCCTGAGAGCAGACTCTTGACAAGTTCTCCTGATAACACCTCAAAAGCAGATAGAATAAAACATGTACAAATATTGCAACTTTTACCTTTTTAAACAGCAAGGCTTAAAATAAGATCTGTCATTCCATCACATGAATTCACTTGCTGTGAAACTGTGACATTCCCAACTACTTTCACATACCTGTGCAAAAGCAACAAGTATAAATATATAAATGGAAGTAAAGATCTTAGGTGTTGGATTCAAGGTGCTAATAAGATACAGACATGCACTTTTAGACACAAATTGTTCCAAGAAATTTTTTGTTCTGAGAATGGATCTATCTATCCAAAGACACAGAGTGGCTTTGAAGCCACCTGGTGGGAGATCTAAACACACTGCAATATCTGTCTTCCAGTTTACCATCTCTTCAAACAGGGCTGTTAACAGAGACATGTATGGAAGACCCCAAACCCTTCAGAAATATTAAAAGGAAAAAAAATGCTTTCCTGCAATTATTAATTATTGTCTGTTTTCTTGAAGTACAACAGTGCATTTATGATGTAATTTCTGTGTAAATTGTTTTGCATGTAAATGCGTGATACAAGTTTAGGGTTCTTGGAATATTCTTTTTTTTTTTTTTGACAATGTATAGAACATATTTTTCTTATCAGTTTCATATATATCACAGTTGGATTTCACTTATGATCCCTCCAGTTAAGTCATGGTGTTTTCACAAGGTTAAAGTGCAAACTACTCCTCCAACTTTCCAATTTATTTTTTTGCCTAAGAGTATTTGTGTTCACTCCAATATTATGTTATCCTTCATGTGCAGAGAGGTAACATTAATTGGAGACAGAAATGCAAAAAATATTCTCACAATCATCATTTCATTAAGATTAGGAGATAAGGGCTGAAACACTAAATGAAAAAATCTTAATATTATAGAGGGAACTAACATATATATACAGCAAAACTCATACAGTTTGCGGAGAGTACCTTTGTCACTGTGTGTTTGCACTCTACCACAAACCTAACAAATCCTTTTGTATTGAAAGAGGATTTTCCAATACCATGTTCCACATTAGTCTCATGTTTAATTTTTAGCAGTTTATAACAAATAGAAAACCTTGTTAATATATTAGGTTTATGGCAGTAAAGCCAGTATCAACTGGCTTATTTGTTTGAAGTTCAATATTAAATACTAATTAAAATTAACCATGATAATAAGTTAAAATTTTCATAATGTACCTTTCTTTCTAGTAAGAATATTGAACGAATACTGCACCAAGATTTCTTTGAAAATCTATCACAAAATTATTTGCATTTGCTCAAGACAGGTTAGCAGATATGTGTGTCCATAGTGCTACACATGCAGGTCTAAACTGAACTTACAGTGCCACAAAATCCATATGTATTTTGGATTACAATTTCAGGGTTTAAGAGCTTGACCTCACGATAACTTTGAATGCAGGCGCAAAAGACAAGTCAGACTTCTTTATAAGCACATATGCTGAAGATATATAACTTGACAGAGATTGAGGGTCTAGCTCAGAACTGTGTTAATGAATTCTGAAATCTTTTTCTTCCTTTTTATTTTTCTTTCACTGATATGTAGCCATGTAGGAAACCAGGAATACCTGATTCCCTTCTGTTCTTTGCCAGAAATTTTTAACTACCTAAGGTTTGCTAATTTAATAGAGTATTGAAAAACTAAAGTTACTTGTGTTTTAATAATTGCCTATATTTACAACATTTTACTCTTTTGCCCTGATTTAATGCCACTGCTGAAAGCACCTGTAAAGTGCAGTCATGTAGTGTATCTGCCTGTACAATGACAAATATAAAGAATGAGCTAACCATAGGTTTTGTGAGGATTCTGTTGTGAATTTCGTAATGCTGAGTAATGTACTTCATTCCCAGGCTGCTCTTCTCTTTCTTTTGCAAAACCTGAGTAGACAAAAGGACATTCAGGCTAGCTACTGCTAAAGCAAGTTGCCTGTGGCATTCAGAGATAATAAAAGCAATTTGCTGGCTTTTAAAAGTATGTTCTGAAAGTTGGTGAGTTTAAGTTTTGCTCTAGAAATGCATTGCTTGGAAGAGGAAATGTCAGTGCGACCCACTGACTCTGACTGTGCCCATTGATTTTGTAAGCAAGCAAGACAAGATCCTTCAAATATAAACTCTCATCTGGCTGCATCATTCTACTGTTTTGGCTTGCCATGCCTAATGTTTTGAGAGGGAAAATTTGGGACATGGCAAGTCTAGTACAATGCACAGCCTGAATTTATACAGTCACAGAATCCTAGAGTCATTTATGCTGAAAAGACCTTAAAGGTATTAAGTTTGACTAAAATTAAGTTTGGTTTCAATGATCTTAGGGATCTTTTCCAACCTAAATAATTTTGTGATAATAAGAGATGAGATCTCATTGATAATACTTGTAAAAAATTCCTTTTCCCTTTGTAAAAAATTCTGCTCCAGGAAATAAATGTTTTTGCTTATGTTTTGTAAAAACATGGACTGCACTGAAAGAAAAACTGCAGGTGCATCACAGGTTTCTCCTCTAAGTGAAAAACTGAATGAGATGTTCCATGTTCTGCTTATACCCAGATATGTCAGTTTACTGACTTAGCAAAAATTACAATTTCACCTTTACAAGATCCACAAGCATGGATCCATGCCTGATTGGGAAATGGTGGGTCCCATGTGCATATAGGAAGAACTTGTTCCCTGTGAAGGTGGGCAGACCCTGGTACAGGTTGCCCAGAGAAGCTGTGGCTGCCCCATCCCTAGGAGTGTCCAAGGCCAGATTGGATGGGGCTTGGAGCAACCTGGGATAGTGGGAGGTGTCCCTGCCCAAGGCAGGGGTTGGAATGGGATGAGCTTTAAGGTGTCTTCCCACACAAATCGTTCTGTGATTCTGTGATAATTCAGTTTCAAATATGTTGTGCAGACACAAAATATCTGTTTATCTGTTTTAGACTTAAAAAGTAAATATTCAGTCCCCACTAAAAGATTCTGAGTGAGATGCACAAGTTTCCACACAGTCAGCTGAAGGAGCTGTGCTCCACCTATGCTCTGTCAGACACCTTCAGAGTTTCAGTCATGCTTAAGTCAGAGCTCACCCACTTACCACAAAGGCTAAATCTTTGCTTAAATACCCAGTAGCAGGCAGGTAGAGAAGCTCAAATTAAATCTGGGGTGCTGCAGTCAGCACAAACACGGTCCTGCCTCAGGCCCCATGGTGGAGGCTTCTCTAGCAGCTTGGACTCAGCTTAGCTAAATTCCCTTCAGTGGGAGATGACTAAATGAGCAGAAGTTGCTCATTAAGAGAGATAATCATCTCTTAAGTACCGTATTCTTCCTGCTGGAGTGCTGCAACTAGCTGTGTCCCACTTGAAGAGCTAAGATGGTAAGATGAGCACAGAAGAGGAATTTACACATCCGTATTTTTCTGGGAAGAAACAGAACTGAATTCTTAGGGTTTAACCCAATGACTGGCTCACGGTAAATCCTTAAGGTATCTTAAAATATTAAGAATTGATATGCCATGTCCTTGACCCCCAAGATTCACAGAGTCTGGTTGTAACTCCAGAAGTGTTTCATGCTGTTCCTAAAATAGGATGCAGATCCCTCCCTTGGCTTGTGACTGCAGGTTTTGGCCTGTATCAATTCAAAGGGAAAATGGGAGATAGGACAAGTCTCCTCATGGTAAATCTTGTCTTCAAGGGGTTTCTCTGGGAAACACATTATTGTGAACAACAATACTTTCAGGTCTGCCCCCATGTCCAGCAAAATATGCTCTGACTTCCTCAATGTCACATCAACAGTGGGCAACTATCATGTTCTGAATACTCCCACACCCACATCCAACTTATTTAGGCTTCTGTGCAGCCACCTCTGTTTGCCAGTCACCTACTGAAAGTTTATTTTTCGCTTCCCCATCTTTCACTCAGTTCTCTGTTGCCCAGAACTCAAAAGCATCTCTGTTGCAGTCACGTTTTTGACAAGGAGGAAATCAGATTTTCAGATATTTCATGCGGGAATTGAGCATTACAGTATCATTTAAGGGAAACTTCAAATATCATAAGAACTACACAGGGACATTAAAGATCTCTCTTTTTTTTTTGTCATCTCAAATAAATTTCAGGTCTGAAAGAGACGAACATGATTATCCTCAGTCCAAGTCCCTTCATCTCTAAGGGCAAGCTCTTTCCATTTCTTTTATTTTTATTTTTTTCCCCAAGCCTTATTCACACTTTTAGAATCGGAATGGCAGGAATGTGAGGTTCATTCGCTTGTTTTACTTTAGGAGTAAAAAAGGGCAAGCGACTTGTGGGTAACTCTTACACAGACTGAACTAAAAGAGAGCTTCAGGGGAAAGGTCACTGGAGCAAATAGTAGAGGAATCTGCTCAAATGAGTGAACAATGATGACAGTTTTGGCATGATAGAGACAGCAGCAAGTCAAGAAAGAACATTATGTAGGAAAACCAGAATAACCTCACATGCCTATTGGAAATAACAGGCATAAATAAACCACCTCTGAAAAGCAGACTAGCTCTCTTTGGACTTGTTTGTGCAGACAAAAAAATTATTCAAATCTCACAGAAATCCAGAAAGTCATGTGTGATTTCACTGAATCTGAGCACCATGACACCAAACTGGAATAGCTGAGACAAGGGGAGGACATTCTTCAGGCCCTCAATATGCTTTTAGCTTGCTGGGTCGAACAATCCAAGTGTGAATCAGGGATTACTGAGTATTAGAAGGAAATCTACTTAGTATGGCAACAGAATTTTCAATTTCATAAGTATTCTAGCTGAGTTTTCATGGTGAAGAGTGTCTTTTTCAAGTCTGTGCACAGCCTGTGAATTGATTATCTCCACCTAATGTTCTTCTTAAGGGTTCCTACTCTGCCTCAGAGTGAAAAACAGTTGACCAGAATCGAGGATTTCATAGTATATTAAAGCAGATATCTGTGATGGGCATGTAGATGTTAAACAAAATGACTAAAAGACCTGTTTTATCCCTGAAATGCATCCAAGAAGCAGGAAGGAGCTGGTTTGCTGATTTGCAAAATTTTGGAGGATTTTTTTTAGCAGCAGCTTAGTCATTCAGTCTGGAACATGCCAATATGTATTACCATGAGAGTCTGACATGTCATTATTTTCTTGCCTCACCACTAGCCTTTGTCTTCATAGCTCAGAGGACAGGCTGCAAAAAACAGTAATTTTGGAAGTGGATCTATTGTCACACAGATGTAGGATGAGGTGTTTACAAGCAGCAAAACTGGGAACAATAATGGTTTTACAATATTGAAATCACTGTCTTATGCTGGGTTTCCCAGTCACCTGAAACTGGTAAAATTTCAACCAAGGTATTGATACTTTGTAGTTCTTAATATACTGAATTCTGAGGGTGACGACAAAATTCTGGAAATTCAGGCTAATATGCTCGTGTTTGATACAAGAGGGAGCATCCCCTGTTCGTTAAAGGTCAAATTAATGTATTTTCGTGCTTTTGCCTCATGCTGTAAACATGCTTGTTACAAGTATCTGAAGGGTAAACAAGTAATTTTATCATAAATCTTACAAATTTATGAATTTTATGATTTTTAGATCATCGGGGATTTTAGACACTTGTAAACATTTATTTTGCAGGATATTTATTGATTTATTGATTGATTGATTGATTGATTTCTCATACTTTGAAGAATCAATGTGATATAAGCAGTAAGACTATTTTGAGGTGGATAAGTCAGAATGCAGGATAGAGGAGGAGATGTTGAGGAAGGATATTTTAAAAAATACATTGTCTTTATTTGCTTTTTTTTTTTTTACATTATAAGTCTATGAGGTTTAATCTGGAGCTATTTGGTGCAGAGCAGTTTTCAGCAATACATTGTAATGAACAAAATGTTTTGATCTACAAGATGTTTTTAAACATCCATGAGTATAATAATTTTAGGTTAATTGCACATTTCTTGAAATTATTTTATTCTTCTTGTTTCAAATATTCAAAGACCTATTTTACACACAACTCAACTGCTGTTGTACAGTAATGCATTACTGTCAAGCTAAGGAATGACAATGAGGGGAGAACCCATTGCAGTTTACAGTTCCCTCAGGAGGGGCAGCTCTGATCTCTGCTCCCTGCGACCAGTGACAGGACCCCAGGGATTGTCTGGAGTTGTGTCAGGGCAAGGTTAGGTTGGATGTTAGAAAGGTTCTTCTCCCAGAGGGTGGTGGGCACTGACCAGGCTCCCCAGGGTAGTGGGCACAGCCCCAAGGCTGCCAGGGCTCCAGGAGCATTTGGACAATGGGACAGGGACAGGGTGGGAATGTTGGGGTGTCTGTGCAGGGCCAGGGATTGGACTGGATGATCTTTATGTCTCCATTTCAGCTCTGGAGATTCTATGATTCTAATGATGAGATCCACTCAGCAGTGTGGTTAAATGACTATATTTTCTCTGTTTAGTTTTTCACCATGAAAATATGCAGGATGTTCATGTAGGTATCATATATGCATTTACATATTTATTATCCATCTCTCTGAAAGACAGAGGGGATTTTGCATCTTTACTGGATTACACCAATACCCTAATACTTAGTATCCAAAGGTCAATATTAGAAGAGTATCAGTTTTGAGAGACATCACACAGTAACAGAAAATTAATAATTTGATTGTAAAAAGAAATGCAATACAAATACACCATCAATGCCTCCAAAGAAAGAAACAAACAAAATCATCAAAACAAAATGTTCCATAAATCATTTGAAAACACACATCTAGTTACATCATGCCCATGTTAATAAAATTACTTCTGTCTCTTAAAAGGAGTTTCTGGCAAAAGTTTGTTGACTAGCCTAGGACAGAACATTTTATTGATGACATTTGATGGAGAGATCTCTAATTTTTTGTCCACAGGATCATAGATCATTTGGAGTTTAAGGAACATCTATAGATAAACCAGTGCCACTCCCTGCCCAGGCAGGGGCACCCCCAGCAGTGACACAGGGCTGTGCCCAGGGGGGCTGCAATGTCCCCAACAGGGACACTGCACACCCTCCCTGGGCAGCTGGGCCAGGCTCTGCCACCCCTTTGCAAAGCAGTTCTGCCTCATGCTGGGGGGAACCTTTTGTGATTTAGTTCATGGCCATCACTCCTTGTCCTGTTGCTTGGCACTACTGAAAAGGTGATTAGAATATCCCGGATATCTTTTGATTAGCAAATTTTGTTGGTTAAAAGTAGTCTTTAATAACAATTGAGTTTAATTAAAGGAAGGAAAGAGATTTCCCTGCAAACAGTTTCATTTTTGTTCTTTTTCCCTGGCCAGTCTGAGGGATTAAAGCAAACTATGTAGTGTCCTCTGGGGGCTCTTGAGGATGTGAAAGTGGAACTCAGAATGATGTTTTGACCCACAGGCAAAGGGGATGGTGATTTCTCTGTTGTGTCTCAGGAGGACATTAGTGCTGCAGCTGTAACGAGGACAGAAAATCTGTCTCCACAGCTACTTCAGTAAATGGTCACTGCTGTGGAAACCTCTGGAAGACCAGTGTTCACAGAGAATCAATAAGATCATATTAATTACAGAGGTTCTCCTCATGGAATGTTTTTTATTATTTTTACTTATAGAACAACAGGTAAAGTGTGGTCCTTCAGGTCAAACACCTAATACCACTAGGGAGACAACATGACTAATACAGCCAAGATATTAATTTTAGATTTCAGGATTACATTATTTTTTATGCCAGCAGAGACCCTCATTACTGGGTTTCTATTCTATACATTACATAATTTAGTGAAGGTTTTATATAAGTGTTTTATTGCATCTGTATGTTTTCCTATTATAATTATACAATCAGAGATTATTCAAAATACTTTTGCAAAACTTTACTCTTAAGGTGTTTATTTGCAATGGTCAATAAACAAACTGAGTAAAACTGTTAAATTACTCCTCATCTCCCTACCAAAAAAATTAATTTAGAATCGGATAATAAATTTCAGAACAATCTATACTGGAATGGAAAACATTTTATCTTCTGATGGGACTTTTAGTCATCTAAGACATTAATTTTCAATCGTCATCGAAATAGTTCTTGGGTAAAAAAGGTTTTGAAGTATCTGCCTCTTCCTTTCTTTCTGTGGACTTTTAAGATTTGCTTAATTTATCCAGAGGGAGACTCCAGGTAGGCTCCTGATAATAAGTAGAAAAGAATATGCATTATTCAGTAGATTGACCTATATGCAATTGAACAGAGTATAAACATTTTAGTCTAAAAGTGCTTTTCCTTCTATCACTGCAAAACAGCTAAAACTGTACCTCTGAAGTGCAGAACATAATATTGGTTTTAATTAATTTGTTTTGAGTGGTGTTTTGAGACAACAGAGTCTGATGGATTGAGCTGTGGTCTGAGGACTAGAAACCCTGAATTGCTGGCCTTCTGCCAGAAGTAAATGTAACCCTTATGAGTTTAGCTTTCCTTTGCTTATTAAAATTGTAGATTATATTATTGCAAAACATTCTTTAAAATGTTGGTTAATGCATATATGAGTTTAATTTGTATATGTGATCAATTCTAATGTATTTCTCTTCATATTAAAATCTTAC
Organism: Gymnopithys bicolor; assembly: GCA_035041215.1. Lineage (NCBI taxonomy): Eukaryota > Metazoa > Chordata > Aves > Passeriformes > Thamnophilidae > Gymnopithys > Gymnopithys bicolor. The sequence goes on from JAWWLY010000089.1 coordinate 10,442,107, forward strand.
TACATATAGGTGTAATTTCTTTATAAACCAAATTGAATGCTTTTGTTGTGAATGTCCTCTGGTATGTTTTTACAGATGCAAATTTAGAGCTTTAGCACATTTTTCTCTCAAACAGAGCAGAACTATTTTTGGTCAACTATTTCCTTGTAGAGTGGGATGCAAATAAGCACAAAGAATGGTATATTGTTCCTATTTAAATATGAAAATGAAGAGGTACTCCCCAGAACTTTACTGGGATTGCACACAAAGAAATGCTTCTTCCTTTTTATTTCCTTAATTATTTCTGAATCTATGAACAGGAAACTATCTCATTTATTCATTCTTATGGCAACTTGATTGAAGAGTACTATTTTTTTAAACCAGTTTTAGCCTTTTTTCTTAATAAGTTTTGCAGAATTTTCTCTAGTAAAAAAAACATATTTTAAGAGATGCCAAGAAGACTTCCTTCTCCTCCTCATAATATCTTGAAAAATATAGGTAATCATGTTATACAACATTGAGCACTCTCATGTTCTGAAGGTCAGAGAAGATATATATATAGCACTTCAAATTCAGCAGAAAGTACATCTGGTGATACATCTCTCACAGTAACTTTCCTCTCAATAAATCCCAGCCTACTAAAAAGCCAGAAAGTGATAGGCATCTGCAGTGATTGCATCATCATCCTAGACTATCATGAGCTTAAAACCAGAAATAAATAAATATAAGAACCTAGAAATTTCAGACTACATCTTTTAAAAAAACAGTGAAACATATTAGCTAGTTTAGGTTAAGGGTTTGTTTTTGGTTTTTTTTTCCCCCTGCAACTATCATCCCATATTGCTTCTTTTGAAATACTGATATTCTTATCAAAATGCTGGGATATGGACTGAAATAAAGCAGATGGGGTACAAATGACTGCTCAGCCCAAGCACAGAGAAAAGAAAATGTGACACATTTTAGGAACTTGAGTGGTGTCCAGAGTTTTATGCTCCCAGGAGAACATGCTCTTCCCATGGATATTCTGGTGCATGTACTAAATAAGAAGGATGATCACTGCTGGAAGAAAATTCCTGATGATTAGAGCAGAGGATGTTACAGGTGTTTTAGGAGTTCACTGCAAAATGGCAGTGTTGTGGTGCCAAAGCTCCACGTTCTTTCTGTCCCATTTGGTATTAATGAAAGTTCTGAGTGCTGGATTCTCTCAGGAGCATATTTCATATTAGTGGGAGACTCATTCCTGGTTAGGCAGAAAACTGGTGAGAGCTCATGCTGCTGGCATGTCATGAAGAGGAGATTGTGATCTTCCTGGAGTGAAAGGTAGGATGATTAAAGTCAAATTGTTGTTTTAAAAATTCTCCCTAGAAACTGGAATAAGAGTGTCAAGAACTAGCATCAGGGGTTTTGTTTGTTTGTTTTTGTTTGGGATTTTTGTTGTGTGTGGTTTGGTTTTGGTTTGTTGGTTTTTTGTTTGGTTTTTTTTTTCTGAGCCTGTAGATCTCTGAGTGTTCATTTGCCCTACCCGTATTAAAGCAGACATTAACCATTCAGATATTCCTTTTATCACAACTGTCAGAACATGTACTTTTTATGACAGAGATCTAGCTCCATATTGAGAAATAAACACAGAATAAAAAGTCCCACATGAAAAGAAGCTGAGGAGGGTGAGAAAAACGCCTTTATCTCGGTCTTTTATTATATTCCTTGCAAATTGTCTTTCTTTGTGTCTGGTTCTATCTGTCTCTGTCACAGAATCATGGAATGACTTGGGTTGGCCGAGACCTTGAAGGCCTCTTTCTACTTTTGCAGTCTTCCATAACATATAGCATAACATAACATAACATAACATAACATAACATAACATAACATAACATAACATAACATAACATAACATAGAGTAACTAATTTAGCTGTTTTCTGGTAGTATCTCCATTTAAGTACCTCTTCCCTTGCATACCTAAATACACACACACACACACACACACACACACACACACACACACACACACACACACACACACACACACACACACAACCAAACCATCCAAATTTCAAAAGAATTAAAGGACAACATCCAGATGTGTTACAGTTTAGTATATACTGAAAATTGCATTTGTTAATTTCTGTTGGTTTACAACCCTGACTCTGTTTTCCCTGTTGTACAAGGTTTCAACTGGTCACAAAATCAGTTTCACTTAGTGACTGATATAACCTCCATGCTCAGGCTGATGCACTTCAGAGTGGTCTCTGAAGGTCCATGCACCAAGTGAAACATTTTGATGCAGAAACACTGTTTCATCTGCTTTTATTATTTTTTGGCTCTTTCATAAAGAATAAAACAGCTGTGAAGTGTTGTTATTATCATAAGAACTCTGCTTAGTAACCAATCTGTCCATGCTTGTATTTTTGTGTGTCTGGCTTCTTTCCTCCAGGCACTATATGTAATATATCTTATACTTAATAAATTATCTTTCTTGACACTGCAGTCAAGTTTCTGGTTTGCTGCTGTTGATGAAACATAAAATGGAACAAGCAAATTTAAGTTACAGACTTGTTATTGCACACATTTTATCCCTTTTATGGGATTTTTATTTTAATTTTATAAAACTGAAGTAAACATCTCTTTGGATAAGAAGCAAAATCTGCAGCCTTGTTGCTCAGGGATATTAAATAATAGGATTCTTACATAAGAAAGTAAAAGATTTAAGATTTAAAGTGCCTCCAGAAATGTCAGTTCTGCTTACAAATTCAACCCCCACACTGCAGTTCTTTAATAAAAAATAATAAATTTTGTAGGCACTTCTACCTCCAATAAAAATCCCTGATGGAAAAGAAACAAATATCAACACAATTCTTCCTGCTGCCTAGGTGTTTCAGTGAGCACTTCACCTGGGGATAAGGTTCTCACAAGTCTTTAGTATTCACTGAGATAAACCACTTTTCTCCCCAAAGCTTTGAGCTATGAGCTTGTTGATGTCTGAAACCCCAGCTGAAAAGCTCAATGTACTGGACATTGCAGCTCCTTCTGTTTTACCTTGTACCTGATGGAAGCACAGACTTGTACCTGTTATGTTTTCTCTCACAGAATTAGGTGTTCCCAGTTTTCATTTTGACCAAGGATGTCAGGCATGGTCATGACATTGTTATCCCTCTTTTGATAGTCTTAGAAGCTTTTCACTGCTGGGCTGTTGGTGATGATGTGAAAAACCAAAGACTTAGAAAGCACAGTTCATAACTTGGGTATTTGCCATTCAACAGAAAAACCCTGGGAACATCCATCACACAGCATTGTTGTTTTAAGACGTGTCCTGTATAATGACTGCTTGTTCTTAGCTGCAAGTGCACCTTTTAAAGATGATTTTAAAAAGGAGGTGCATTTTATAGAAACCTACAAGAACATCAATTATACCACAGTAAAAAGCCCACTAACTCCTTTTGCAAAGTTCCACCGTGGATTAGTAAAAACCTTGATGAGTGGAGAAACTTGAAGTACTGCAAGTTTGGCTTTCATGGAATACAAATTCCAGGTGCTCGCTCAAAACTCACTTGGTACATCATTCAGCAAGTTCAAATCAGTAAATAAATTGAATGTGCAATTCCACTGAAACATCTTGCCTTGAGTTCAAAATGCAGAGTTGGAGTCCTTGAGAACACATGAGGGAAAGAGGTTGCAGAGATGAAGGCAGGGTTCCACCCTGTCAAAATCTGACCATTAGGGCTTTGGGAAAATCTGTTGGGAGAATGAACTAGCCAGTAGGAAATATTTACAAATTTAAAAAAAAAAATTAAAGTACTGGAGGCTCCTATCAAAGGAGATTTTAATTTCTGTTCTCATACCACTAACACACATTAGTTTAGGGTTTTTAAAACAAACAAAAAAATCATGATCTGTGTGTTTTGACTTTCTGCCTTTCCCAGCCTAGAAGCCTACATCTTATTCCTGTGGAAATCAGATCTTAATGATGGAACCATGAGTATTAAAGAGGATGTTTGTGAATATGATAGGCACAGTCCTTTTTGGGGGGTCCGAAGCAGAGCAGGTGCCAAAGCTCTGATGTAGATATGGCTCCTGAAATGCTACAGAAATACAGAAATCCAGTGTCAGCTCACCTTTCAACACAACATTAGTTGTCTTTCCCCATCCCTTTCCCTGTAGTCCCCTTCTCCCTTCAACCATCCCATTTTCTTGTTTTTATTCAACAGAACTTGTAACTCTGGGACATAGGTTAGGAAATTATTTTGTCTGTCTTTAATTATATTCATGAAAATTTTGTGAACAGAAAGAGAAATTTAAAAACTGTCTGAAAGTCTTGTGCTATCAACAGCAAAAGGTCAACTATTTAAAAAAATTACATTATTTCTGAGAAAACACTGACACTTTAAGCCCTACTGATTTAGCTTCTCAGATACTCTTGTGTGATTTTGATTAAGAGAGTTAGAACTGGAGGAAACAAGAAAATAAACATTACTGAAAACAAATTGTAATGTCCAAATTGTAAAAATATTCATGGGAATTAATTTTAAAATGTTATTTGAAGGTATCACAAGGCACTGCTACTCATTTTTCTATATTTTTACTGTGTTAAACTTGGAACTTCTGTAGCAAGCTGTAATACTTGTCAATGATTCCCATGTTCTGCTGCATCAATGGATGAGATGAAAGGAAGGAATTTTGTAGCAATTGGGGATACCTGTTTCTTAAGGCAGCATCTGAGCATTAGTTCCACCAGAGGTAATGGAGCAAGGAAGCTTTGCAGAAGTTTGGGTAAACTCCAAATATCACCATTGTGGGCAATAGCCAAAATACTTTTTGTGACCTTGATTCCTCACAAGCAGCAGTTATGGGAATTTAAAGATTGAAACTTCAAACACAGTCATTAAAGGTCACACAAAAAGGTACAAATTCAAACAGGAGGACACTTATTTTGTTTATTTTTTTTAAGAGATCCCAGTTTCCATGTCTGGAATGATGCCTTTTCCATGACCTACATATATACAAAAGGTGAAGTTTGCAAAGCAGCAAATTTATTATATTTGTATTATGCATAATTATTTTAGTGGTACAGTAGCAAAATTACAAAAAGAAGAAAAAACAAATGAAAAAATTTTCAATAAAATATTTTCCTGGAGTTATAAAACTTGAAATTTCTTTAATTTGTGCATAAATCAGGAGTGAACTGAAGTGTGTTTGTTTTTCAGAGCCTATGTAGTTTTTGCACCATATTGATAACATTAGTCATGGTAATATGAGAAGAAACTGGATTTAAAAAACAAAACAAAACAAAGCAAAACAAACAAAAACCCCAAAATAACAGCAACAACAACAACAACAACAAAAAACCCACAAAAACCCAACACCAAAAACCAAACAAAAAAAAAAACCAACAAACCAACAGTAAAATGGTACATAAAGAAATGTTCCTTCTGCTTTCCACCCTAGTTGTCTGTACAGGAAATTTCTGGTGTGTCAGCAATGGCATTGAGGCAAGTTCCATCTAATTATAGTTCTAAATATACAGACCAGTTGAAAGTAAGAAGGCTGAAAAGGACAATTCCCCAGCTGGGAAACTGACTTGAGAGTTGAGCATAGATTGCATGAAAGAGTAAAATTGGGGAAAGAGATGAAAGAGGAGAAAAGGAGAAGAGTAGGAAGTAGAAGTTAAGTAGGAAAAGTCAAACAACACCTGCTCCAATATATGTGATTGAAAGGTGAAACTATAGGAAGAATGTAGAGGAAACTCACCAGAAGGATGTCCAAACACAGGTGCACAGTGAGGGTGGCAGTCCAGGGGAGTCAGCAGATAACTGTTTTTTCTCCATCTGAAAAAAGCCACACAACACCATCTGAAATAAATGTTACTGAGCTATCTCCAACAGTGATATAAAATTATCAGCTTCAAAAGTGTTTTGCCTTAATTCATGGTAGGTTCAGTAAAAGTAAGCAGTCAAAAATCCTCCCCTCTTTCTTTTGATTTTAGTACTAGAGCCTGAAGCATTTTCAGTACTTGCTTCAAAATACTCTCAAGGCATCTTGCCATCACATCAGCCCAGTCTAAGAAACTCTTTTTTCTTTCTTTACATGGTTGTAGTGCGCAGGTCAGTCAGTCCACATTGCCCTCTTCAAAGAAAGGGACCTTTCTCCTTCTTCTTGTATAAAAGCATAAACAAGAATGTAACATATTTAGATAGTTTTGAGGAGAGACTTTGATGAGGGAACTGTTTAATCACTAATATTAATGATTATGGAACACAAGAATGATTTCAGCAGAAGGGAGCTGAGTGCCTTGAGAGGTTTTCCTAGCACGGATTTTGCACTATTGGACTTAATTCATACTATGAATGTGAGAATTACATTTTCTTTTCCTGCTAGTCGGATAGTAATGCAATAAAACTTCCTGATGTGTTAATTTGTCAGATTGAAATATATTGAACTGGGTGATGAGGATGATTAAATAAGATATTTTCCAATAGTGAAGCTGGGCTGCCTAAACCCAGTGATTTGAAAACACAGTAAAGGTAATGGACCTTTAATGATGATAGAACAATGTAACTGAACTGATTGAATAGGGTTTTGTGAGGGATGATAATATGGAGTATAATTTATACAGATTATAATTTTTGAGTTTTCAAATGGTTCTCTCATTTTTAGAAGAGGTCTTCATGAATTTTTTAAAGATCTTGTTTCCCCTGTTTTTGTAAAATGACAAGATAATTCTCACAGGAAGCTAAGAAAATACTGCTTTGTCAAATGCAGAATTATTTCTGGTCACAAAATGATGTTAACTATGAGTACTGATTGCCATTGATATATTTCTTAATCTTTTTTTTTCTAATTACGTCCTTCAGTTAGTCAAAATAGGAAATATGTCAGGTTGCATGAACATAGCCTTGGTTCAATCCAAATTAAATAATTCTACTTTCAATTTAACATGTTATTTTATTTTACTTCATTTCACTGTGTTACTTCCTTCAGCAATTATTTTTAATTGACAAGGAACAGGCCTGGAAAGTACTATATATATATAATTTTATATCTGTATATAATAACAAGCACAGTAGTTGTTTTTCATCCTGTTTTTCAAGTGTATTCAATTATAAGCAAGAGAAATGCTACACTTATGAAAGTATGCCAAGAAAAAGCAACTTTAAAATGTACGTTTTATGATGTTTACCAACTTTCCCCCCCTACAGTAAAACTATATTTTTTAGAGAATAAATAGAGAGCCTTATGTATTTCTTTTCCTTAACAGTATTAGGAGATTTGAAGCAGAACTGTCCTGCTGAAGAAATTCAATCTGGCTCCAAGGGAGCAGCCTGAGAGCACAAGAATGGCATTGGTGAGCCAGAAACTGTTGTAGTTTCTACATGAACAAGAGAAACCAACCTTGTCCCAAACAGCTGGGGAGAGCAGATAGGAAACAAAGCTGCCTGTAAGCCATGAATATCACCAATAAAGTGTCAGGCTCCTATTTTGCAGGAAATTCTATCTGTTTGATGCTTTTACCAATGTATATAGTCATGCTTTACCAAACAGAAATTGATAACTGGAATAATGAAGTACCAACATTAAATAAAAAAAAACCAAAACAAACAAAAAACCCACCAAAACAAAAAAACAGCAAACCAAACAAAACAAAAAACCAAAACTCGCTCAGTTTTAAAGTAGGCTTAAAATTCTTTCATTTAAAGGATCAAATACTCCTAGGACTGGATTAGAAAATAAGAAGATGTTTGCTTTCTTTTCATGTGACTCTTAAGTATCCTAACTACATCGTGAGGGATTCCTGCTAAAAATAACCATTATCTTTAAGCAGGAAATTAGTAACTCACACAGAAATGAAAGAACCATCTGACAATGAAAAAGTTAGCTCAGAACCATTGGTGTGGTTTTTAAGACCTTTTGTGCAGGTGGAAAGAAAAACAAGAACATGTTGACCCACAGACACGAACTGCAAACATGAAACAGCTTTGAACGGAAGCTCCTGTAAAAGGGATGTAGAAGTCAAGAGTGTTCACAGTGTTGACAATATAACATTTAGAGAGGAAGTCCTGAAAACTTTGGAATATATAATCTTGGAATGGTTTGGGTTGGAAGGGACCTTAAGGATCATCCAGTGCCACCCCCTGCCATGGGCAGGGACACCTTCCACTGTCCCAGGTTGCTCCTGGCCTTGGATGCTTCCAGGGATGGGGCAGCCACAGCCTCTCTGGGCAACCTGTGCCAGGGCCTGCCCACTGTCATAGGGAGAAATTTCTTCCTAATATCCAATCTAAACCTTCTCTCTGTCAATGTGCAGCCATTCCCCCTTTTCCTGTCACTCCATCCCTTTTAAATTATCTCTCTGTCTTTCTCGTAGCCCCTTCAGATGTGAAGTCCACAATGAGGTCATCCCAAAGCTTCCCTTCTCCAGCCTGCACAACCTCAGCTCTCTCAACCTTTCCTTGCAGCTAAGCTTTTCCATCCCTGTGATCTTTGTGCCTCCTCTGGACTCAGTCCAGCAGCTCCATGTTCTTTCTAAAGGAAAGGCAGACCTTTAGCTTTTTCAACAACAGTGGAAAACTTGCATTTGAAGTGCTGGTGGTGTGAGGAAGATTTTTTTTAAGTGGAATATCCAAGGGAAGAAATGTATAGAAAATTGAGCAATTCATTCATACACTTAGAGACCCGAATTTGAGACCCAAGACTGCTTTCCCTTGACAACCATCAGGTTGTGTTTCATACTATCATGCCAAATGAGGGGGCAAAAGATCAGCAATCAACAACATGTACCCCAAATAAAAATGATATATTACTACTCTAGTAAAATGCCTGCAAATGGTGCTTTTTAACAAAAGCGATGAAACAAAGAGAAATAAATGCCTTCCCTTCCTTTTTGATTGCAAAAATGAGACTTCTCATGATTTTCCTGACTTGAAACAGCAGATAGGACAAGCAATAGCAGAAACACAGATCCCCCAGGGTATTTTGAATTGGGTAGCTACAGATCACTAGAATTTCTGTCAAGAATTTAACCACAAACCTCCAGTTTTTTTACTTATTTATCTTACAAAATTAATTAAGACCAGCACAACTTTCAGATGGTGGCTTGGGCTTTAAATGCTTCTTTGGCACACCCAGACATTTTGAAAGGAAATTCAGTAAAACTAAACTCCTAAATTTGTAAATAATAAAAAATGAAGCAAAAGGCAAATTATTAAAGAACACAAATATTAAACCATAAACTCCTATACTACATGCCAATGTTTAGGGATCAACGTAGCTGTGTGTTTATAAAAAATAACATACTATATTAAGAAGTTACAAGAATTAGATCAAGACCATAAAATATTAACTTCTGGGGCTGATGTGAACATGTTGTAACAAACTACTACCAAATCAATTTGGAAAGTACTACTATGAAAGTAGAAAACATATTCATAATTGCAGCTGTAAGTGCAAAAATGCAGATGGGAGTGTTAATAATATAGATAGTAAAAGACAGGCATGTTTATCTGAGCTCTGATAATGTAGTTTATGATATAATTTATCTATTGAGCACAGAGTGTGAAGTGCTGTGGGAGAGCTGATAGTATGTGATACGATTAATCAACACACAGCAAGAAAATGATCCCCTGTGTAAAAAAAGGCACCACTAAAACATTATATAAAGTGTGGTAAAAAGTTAAAAATAAACAGATTTGAATTCAGATTGCTAATGTAAGGAAAGTTAAATAAAGCTGAAGGAAAGGAAGGTTAATAAATATAGATCAAAGCAAAATTATGGCTTTATTGATGAGAATAATCTTAGCAAGAAGACCAAAGCCACTGTGACAATGAAAACTGATATTTAGTATAACTGACAGTTTAACACTACTTTTCTCCTGCTAGGATGTAATCCATGCACCCTGCCAGGGAAAATCAATTACTCCTAAACCATGTATTTGTGACTTAGAAAAGGTGCAGCTTAAATGAAAAATTGAGTAATCTGAATCCTTGTTACTTTATCGTCTGTGCATGGCACAGCAGAAAGATTCAGCTGCACAACTAATCAAATATATAATCCCATTATATCAGCTGTGACTATACATAAGTTACATGTATATTGTGACCTATTTTAGAATATATCTACTCTTTAAAATAGACTGTATGTGTCAGAAACTCTGATGATATCAGTCTGGCATGAAGTGGGATACTTTTTTCACAATATTTAAGGGATAAAAGGAAATAAACCTACAAATACCTTGCTTTTACTCATCCTGTTTTCAGTGAAAGAATTCCTGTGCACAAATATATGCAAGCACTTGACAACATACTTTAAATGTAATTGAACTCAAATCACAGCTCTTTAACAGCAGAGCAATCCTTCTGCTTTCAGTGGGAGGGGATTTCTGACAGACTGTTCTTCCAGATCTGAAACAGCTGGAATTCAGACTTGGACACGCAAGAGTGGAAGTGAGTTCACCTCTGGAAACTTCAGGGATCACATTAAAACAAGAGTAATTGCTGCAATTCAGTAAATTCATCAATGTACATTTCATCAGTGTGCAATCATGAAGCTGTTGGATATGTCATATTATGTAGTGAGAAACAACTTACAATGAGTTTAGCGACTTTTTTGGGGGTCAGAGTCAATTAGAGTTTCTATAGTTGCAAGGGGAAAAAGAGGAAAAAAAGGTGAAGTTACACTTAATCAGATACAGTCATGGGGATCTTATTTGAATGAAGGAAATCAGAACAATTTTATAATTCATGGAATTAGAGGTAAAGGTATTGGAAGAAAGGATCCAGCTCTAAACTTTGAAAACTTTCTGGAAAGCCAGAGAGAACAACAGAAGAGCTTTGTGTCCAGAAAAGAGTAAGGGTGGAAGGTGTTGCTATCTTTGGTTTAAAGAAGCTTAAAAGTGTGAGTCACCAGGGATAGATTCACTTGGCTTTCACTGCAGACATAGAGGCAACGAGTTCACATCAAGTAATAATTTCATTATAATATAGAAGGGATAAATTTATATAGGTAAGAATTATGTTTAGATAACTAAAGCTGTGATGACAGTAGTGTAATATGAGTACCAATATACAGAAAAGATCAAGGAAAACATTCAATTGCCACCATGCACTTGCATATTCTGTTAAGTCATTGACGTAGTTCCTGATGCAACTTTGATCCATAACATCCAGCATTCCCAGGAAAATCCTGGGCACAGGGTAGTCCCATTACATGGTACAAGCTTAGGTAGTTTGTGAGGAAAGAAATGTTCGTTGTATGAATCAGACATGTGCAACTTGTCCCTTTTGGACAGAGAAAAAACTTTGACCTGTTTTATTTATTAGTTCAGGTGGAGCCAGTAAATCACACAGAGAGAGAATTAATGTACTCCAAGAGCTGTGTGCAATGAACCCTGCTTTCCTAAGGACAGAGGCTGTAGCTGATTGATTTTCATGTCTAAGCAGTTGCAAAGTGCTGCTGAAGTTTTACTCCTGGGTGGTGCAAATACAAGGTCTCTTTTTCTTCCCCTTTCCAGCAGTGCATGAGCTCAGCTTTCTTCACAGCTCAGGCATTTGCAGCCCATCTCCTCTCATCTCCTTGCTATTTCTGCAAATATTAAAAAAATATAATAACATGTGAGACCTCTATTATCTGCAAAACTGGGAAGAATCAAAAGTTATTATTGAAGGGGAGATACTGATAAACAGACAGAGATTAACAATTATGAAGAAAACAACCCAAATATGAAAAGCAGAAATGGGAAAATAGGGGAAAATATGGTATATATTGTTCCTTTGACAATATAATAACAAAATTATCTCTGCTTGTCACCTCTTGGAAATCCATGTTGATAAACTTATTTCACAATAGCTAGTATGTGTTTGCAAGTTATTATATTTTCCAAATACCTCCAATCTCAATTTAAGATCCTTAAGACATTTCAACAGCAATACAGTCTCACTTGAATATTTCTGAAAAGCAGCCACAAGAATGATTTAACAACAACAACAGTACAGATCAGCACTACTGTTGAATTTCATCTGTACAAATTTATTGAAATTCTAACTAACCATCCTCTGTATAGGGATATTTTAGGTGCCTTTCAGGCTACTTCTCAATCAGTTTTGCCAGTTAGTCTGGAATAGTTGGGGACTGAAGTCAATAGACCTACAGACAGACAGACAGACAGACAGACAGACACACACACACACACACACATATATATATATACATACACATACACACATACATACACATACATACATACATATATACATACATACATATCTATAATACTTACATATATATATGACATTGTGCCCTTCTGAGTTTGTAGAAAGGACAAAAACCTTCAAGGTACAAATCTTCCTTAATGTTTATTTTGCTTAATGTTCTTCGTGTTCTTTGTAACAGGTTGCCTTTATTTTAAGCATTATAAGGCAAGACTTTTAGAAAAACATATTATCATATTTGTCAAGAAAAGATGATATTTTAACTTTCCCTTTTTTTTTTAAGTGCTTCATATGGGTCATGTTATTTTAAGTACTTCTACAGGCTCAGTTATTGTGAAGGTAGGGCAAATAAAATGACAATCCTTTGCATTGGTAGATTTTATTTGTTCACATGGGCACACTTATGGCATGAAAAAATATGGATCTTCAGAAGCACTCATTTTTATAGATTTCTTTTTCCTTGCAGGTTGTCTTTCAACACTTCAGTTGTAAAAATCCTGGCCCTGAAACAAGATTTTTAAATCAATATGACAGCATATTCCTTGGATGTGCTTGGTGATGCTCCCAGCTGTTTAGGTCCTGTGGGCCAGGATGAACCTGTAGGTAACAAAAATGAAATGGAAAAGCTGCCATCACAGTTTGGGTTAAACACAGGGCAAAGTGTACATCTGAGATAATACAACATTTGCTTTTTTATCTCCATTCTGACACCTTCACATCGATACCTTCAGAAGAAGGTTGCTATTTGCTCAAGTGTGTTTTCCCACAATTCAATGAATGAGAGGACAGAAATATATTGCAGTTTAAAAAAGAGGGAATAATGCAAGGTTTTACTGATTAAACTGTATTTACAGAAAGTGTAGCTCTTACTTTATGATCTGAATAGTCACATTTTCTCTCAGAAGTGCTGTAAAAGTCCAGCTTTGCTGCAAAATGTACGTACTTTTTTCCATAAGGCTGCAAAAAACGACAGGAAGAGCAATGAAAAGTGAGCAGGCTTCATTAATTACAGAGGCTGATACTGCAATCAAATAGTTGTGTTTCATGACCATTTATGTCTTATTTTTCCTCTCTCTCATGCCTGTTGCAGACATAAAAACATATCCTATTTCTTACTTGTTCTGGTACAGGCAAATACAGACTCATTAAGCCTCTTTCTTACCTCTAGAAGAAAATGGATTAGACTCACATCTTCAGACTCAATCAGAATGTAATATATGTACTACTTCCTGCTTTTTTTTTCCTTTGTAGGACTTCTCTGCTTATTTCTCATTCCAGGATTAGAGGGCTTTGCATACAGACTGCAACTCTTTAAGCTTGTGCAGATCAAGACCTATAGGATTAATAAGGGGATTTAAGGACTACACTATTACTGTTGATTATATCTTCCGTTTCCATGTACCACATGAATGAAACATAATGAGGACAAGCACTGAACTTGCCACTATATTTGATATTCTGTGTTTTGTGAGAACTAGTTTTGGAGATTAACCTGAACTGTGACCAGGGCTGCCAAACTGTGAGCAGAGATGTGAGAAGAAATCTCCTATTTTATAGCTTTGAGTAAGAACTAATCACTCTCAAAGCTCTTCATGTGAGCTGGAAAGGGTAGATGACATCAAATAGAATACTATTTACACACAATGTGAAATTTTAGAAACACAATCTGTGCAAGAAAGCTGATATCTGTACACACAAAAACATGAAATTCAGTTTTCATGTGCACATAAATTCAGCAGCAAATGTGCTAAAACATCAGTATACAAATAAAAGCCTGGCACGTAGTGGGATGAATCTTCTAATTCTTTCTAAAAGTTATATTAAAGTCATTTTCATTATTACCATTGTCAAAACTAGATAACACTTAGGTCATGCATACAGCTGGAGTTACATGTAATAAAATATTTACTTTTCAATGTAAAAAAAGAAAATGGAAATGAAGAGCATCCTTTTTTTTTTTTTTAATGGCTTCCCTGGAAACTTAAGAAAAGTAACTACCATTTTCTGGAATTATCTTGTTAAGATATAATCTTGTTACTGCTGAATTATCTTTAAAACTAGTATTTGGCTACTTGAGATAAAATCACCATTGACGTAATTCCTTTAGTTTCACCTCTTTTTGAAAATAAGTATTTCTTGGATCTGAAATTTTAATTTTTAAGATTTTTCTTTTTTTAATATATTTTACTTTTTGAAATATAATTGAAAGTACAAACATCCTCTAAACCCAATCTCTGATAAATTTATCATTTTAAGTCAACAAACACAAGAAAATTAAAGTATGTTATTATTTTGAAAAGAAAAACTGTAGAGCAAAATATAGAAGCTTCTAAATATTTTTATAGTGCCTTGATAACCTCACACTAAATAATACATGAATCAAACCCTTTGCTTTTTGCAAAGTTTTATTCTGAAGAAATGAACTTTTAAAACACATATATGTCTTCTTGTCTGACTCTTTGACAATTCTTTTCGATATGTGGAAATCAAGTAACTTGGGATATTATGGAAGAAATCTTGTAGAACCATGTATAATCTACTGCTGGGACAGGCTGGGGTTGGTGGTCTCCTTTTTTTACTACTTATAATGATATTTTCTAATATTAATTGTTTATGCAAATAAAATGAGGTCTATTAATTTCTTCATACAAAATTGCATTCTATTCTGGAAATGTTTTATCACAGTCTAATTTCTGCTTCCCTTCCCCAGTTTCACAATTATTCACCATGTAAAGTTAAACCTATTATATTTTATTTAAACTATTTCCAGTCTATCCCATTTCCTCTTAAAAGACTTTTTTTTTCACTTTCTTTGAAAATGAAAAGTATTTTACTGAAAAAATTATTTGTTGCTAAATAGTGAAGAAGTTGGAACTTGGATCAGAAACAAAACAGTCTGATTTGACTTCAAAACTCTTTAATTTCAGTTTTGGCAACACATAAAATAGGAAGGAATGGGAAAAAAACCCCCACAAAATGCAGCAAGCAAACAAAAAACAAATAGAATAACAATTAATTTCCTATGATGTCTTCATTACAGACAAAAAAAAATGTGTGCAACAGAGAGTGCTTTGAAGTATTATACCCCCCAGACTGGGGACTCATCTGTGTTCTGAAGATCATTTTCACCAAGATAATCTAACCTGAAATATTATCAGTTTCATAATTCTTAGAATTAAAATGAAAAAATAAAAATAGGAATTAAATGAATTCCAACCTATTTAGTAACCTCACTTTCCCACAGTAACACGGTGTAATTTCATGTGGCTCATTATCAATGCTGTACAATTGTTTTTAGCAATATGACAATTTATGAGCATTGTACTTGATACTTCTGATTTTTCTTTTGGTGAACTTATTCTAAAATCAAGCAATACTTTCAGATCTTTCTGTTAGAAGTGCTATTTGGCAACACCACCAAAATACAGACCTGACATTGTTTCAAACCAAAGAGAAAAAACTCTGAAATAGAATATTATCTTCAGGAGCTAAGTAAGAAAATCACTCTGTGTAACACTCCTGAGACTTGCTGACCTTCAGGGCACTGCGTTTCCCTCATTTCTTTTGCATGACATTTGGTTGATTTATCTCATCAAGATAGCAAATTGGTTTGCTTAAGTTTTGGTAATAATCTGGGTGCAGTTTATTGAATATTTATTTCTCTAAGACATAACAATGAAAGCCATGATGAAGGTTCTTTTGACATCAAAATCCATTGGGGGAACTTTCAATATTGTGATTGCAGGAGCTCACTCTAATCGTAACAAGAAAACAATTATTTTCAATTTTCTTACCCTTTCTGGAAAGGGATCTTATTATAGTTCTGATGTAATAAAGAAGTTCATCTAAACATGTGCAATTTATTTTTACATGTATATCCCAAATCCCTAAGAAGTTATTGAGCTGAAATCTGACATTAAAGTAAGCCTAACACAACCAACACTAAATACACTTCCAGTAATTGAGAAGTCCTTCAACTGAAACATTTCATTGTGGTGCATGGATTTTAGAACTACCAGGCATCAAAACTGCCTGTTGTATAAAATCAGAGTTTTGTATTTCCTGAACTGAAATAGAGTATTAGCTTTAGAAAGAAAGGGGAAAACAAACAAATAAACAAACAAACAAAAAACCCAACCCCCCCAAACAGATTCAATATGGGTTCAAAACCATTCAAAAATTCAGAATGCACTGCAATTTAGGTGGACTGTTAAAATAGTAAATATTGTGATAAAACACACAATCTATTTCTAATCTGTGTCATGTGTCTTCAATGTCTTGTCACCAGGTGTTTTTATACTTAGTGTATCACAGCCTTATCTTTTCCTCCAGACTATAAAAAACTTTTTTAAAATGTGCTATCCAGATTTTTTTGAATCCTATTGCATTCCACACAACTCATTGATGGTAATTCGTAATTTTGAGACCTAAATTCTTTATGTAAATTTTGTGTGACAAAAGAGAGTTTGGGAAAAATAAAAGTTATTTGGGAAGTAAAAATTTTGACATATCTCAATTCTATGTCTTTCACACATAATTATATCATCACTCAAAACTTTGACTTCACTACAAATGTTCCATTAGCTTAATAAAATCCTTTCACCAAGGGTTTGTTTTGATTGGCATTTGGTCTACAATCCAAAATCAGAAGTCCAGTTGAATGTCACTACTTTTGATTGAAATTATCCTGATCACTGATTCAATTATTCTATAATGTTCAGCATCTCAGATTGAAATATTCCCCACTATGAACAGTGAACATCATAGTACTGAAGGTTAATCAGCACAGTATGTTCTGGAAGATCATATTCTTTCTAATAAATCTTTGATACTGCCTTTTTTTTTTTCTGCTCTGTCAAGTTAACACTTTGGGGCAACATGTGATATTGAGCACCAGGAAAAGAAAATTGGATGTTTATTTTCAACTTATGCTAAAAATAGAATCCAATTTTACTCCCTTTCCTGATAACTAGTCATGTGCATTGTAAACAATTTTAACTGTTTTCTGAGTTTTCTGTGTGTCTCTCTCTTGTAATTTCAGGTGGACTCCTCAGAGTTTTTTCCAGCAACTTGAAAGCAGAGGTAACCACAGTCTCATTTTTATCATATCTTTATCTTATCATATGATCAAAAAATGGTAGTGATATTGAGCCTATCTCTACCAGAATTTATCTTGTAATAGCAGTACAGTGGAGTGATTCATATTTCTCTAGAAAAGGCATCATAAACCTCTTCTTCTGCTTTCAGCTTTTCTTACATAAAAAGCAAAATAAGCTGAAAACAAGATGAAAGTACTTAACACCACATCAGTCTGAGTGGAATAACAGAAAAGGTGCTGAGAATCCAGCAAAGAGAAGTCTTCAAAAATATTCTGCTTTACAGAGCAAAATCTGATGTGTTATGGCAATTACAATCCACTATCTCAGGAAAACAACAGTATACAGTGATGAGGTGAAATAAAGTAACTTGCAGCTGTGTCTGAACTAGCACATTTTGGATAGAAGGATCACTTTATATTCACCTGGACCTGGGGAAGAAAAAAAAAAAAAGCAATCTCCAAGCACAAAGTGTACCTCTTTGTTCACTTCAGAGGTCATGTTTTATTTCAATTAATTTCTCAGGAGAAGAAAGGAATTAGGGAGAAAAATTAAAATTATGTTTCAATTCCTTCAGGTTCACTGCTTAGTGCTGGTGTAATCTTCATCCGGATCACTGAGAATAAATGTCTCAGAATAACAAACTGTGGCAATTGTGACACTGACCTGTGTCAAAACTCTAAATGGTTTCAATATGAGGTACAAATATTTCCTGTTATCAGTCAAGAGATTGATAACATTATTAAGGCCAAGAAAATCTGTGAAAATATGTTTTAAAGTTGGTGATCTGAGACTTTTTAGTTAAACAAAGCTATTCTCAGGCAGAATGTCCACTTGTCTTACAATTTGAAAGACTGAGAGCAAGTAAATCAGAAGAAAAAAAGAAAAAACTTTCTTATTTTTAAAACAACTGGGTGTATTTTTGGTTGAGATAACTGGTTCCCACTGCTGCAATCACAAACCGATAAGAGGCATTGATATGATAAGTCTAATGGTAGTTGATTTTCATAATCCTTTACTACTTTATGAACCTCTGTGTTTCAGTGTTTGAAGAGATTTTGGTGTTTATTTTTAGGATAATCACAAAAAAAAAAAAGAAAGAAAGGAAAACCTGTTAAAATATTTAATCTTTCCAAATAATCGGATATTTTTTCCTTTAAAGGAACTTCATTTGGTTTAATGGTTAAACTTCTTAAATGAAAGGCTGAAAGTGATTTGAGTGATTTGCTTACATCATAGCTCTTTTGGTACTTATCAAAATGTTGTTGACCTTCTATTTATTTTGATAACTTCCTTATGTAGCTGTGGGGACATTACAAGACATCACCTAAATGTCAAGAGTCCATCAGCCAAGAAGATGGTTTCTGGAGTCAGGGGAAAGAAATGATGCTGGAATAATTTAATCTAATGCTTCATTTTATTTTCTCTTAGGAAAACAAAGAAAAGAAAACTAACTGTACAGAAAAAGCTGTTGGATCCTCCCACACCATAAAACACAGAAGTGCAACAAAGTTTTTGTGCCATATTTGCTTTAGAGACATCTTTTTCTTTAGTACAAGTAACAGATTTGTTGGCAAACAGTTGGTAAATTAACTATTTTTAAACTTTCACATAAGTTAGTAGATTCTTTACCTATTCCTTTTTAAGGATCATCTGAACTGTGTATGATTAAATTGTCATTTGTATAATTGTTACAGACTGCCCTAATTGCTCATATAAATCTGCATCAAACCAGCATGAGAATTCCTGTATTATTCTACTACCATATTTATAGAGTTATTGCAAGCTACCCTTGGCCTACATTACTAGCTAAAGATTTTATTCCAATAAATAATTCAAATGATTCTGCCACAGCCATACCAATATTCTTAAAAGTTCATTATTAATTATGAGTAACAGCTTACATAGCATAATTTTAACTAGTCCATAATACATTGCTGTGTCAAATTAGCTTTTTATTCTTTTTTTTTTTTTTTAACAGTCAGGAATTTTAATACCTAGTTTAATTTATTTTTTAAAAATTTTATTTACCCTCAAATCTTCACACAAAAAGTAGGAGTGTTTTATTCACAAGAGGAAGAGGTTTCTACCTAAACCCCAGATAATTTCTTCAGAAACTGTAGAAACCAAAGCCTTTTACTTGTATAAATAGTTGAAATAAATAACACATGAGTGGAGAAAAGTTTATTAATATTCTTATTTTAAGAAATATGATGAAAATATATTGTCACAAATCTTCAAGTCTTGCTGTTAACAGAGGAAAAATTCCCTTTGTTGGAGTGAACAGTCTTTATCTCTGTTATCTCCTTAAGGCATTTCTTGCATCTTGGGATAGTTAATATTAAACCAGCAGTTGTCTGGGTGATTAAATACCATCAATCAAGAATAATAAAATCTGCCAGGCTGTCAGCTGTGTCACTGTCCAAACACAAAAATGAATTATGGAGCTACTGGAAGTATCACAGTCCAGAGTGTCAAATGTCCTCTCATGGGGGTCTTAGATGTGTTAATGAGGAGAGTGGGCAGATTTAATCCCTGCAGGATATTCTACATAAGGGCAGTGGAAGAAAGAGCTACTGCCTGTCACATCACACTGGGATCAGCCTGAGAAAATCCTGATGCAGGTGAGGGACTTTGCCATCCACTTTTTGCTGTAGCTCATTATGAAATTCACTGCTTCACCTAAATAATGGATGTCACTCCATCCTGTTTATACCCACAGGGCTCCTTTTATGTGCTCTTCATCTCACTCTCTCTCTGCTCAGCCTCTGGTGATATCCAAGGAAATGTGGATCATGTAAGGTTTTTGCAATCTACATGATAAATTCAGTCAAGTTACCAGGAACAACACATTCTCCTTTCAGTTACTGTAATTTTCTCAAAAATATCTCCTCATTCTACTGGAAGCTTCCAAAAGGACGAAACAAAAACAAACAAGCACAAAACAAACAACTGCCCCCAAACAAACAAAAAAATAAACAAAACCTCATACTTCCTCCCCAAAAAACATCCCCCTAAAAAAACACCCTCAAACCCACCATCACAGCAGCTACAAAACAAGAAAATCCAAAAACCAAACAACTGAGAAACCACAACCCACCTGAAATATATGGATTTGTTCAGTTCAGAAGAGTGTCTGTGCTTAACTTGATGTGTTCAGTGCAACCCTTTGTCAACACTTACTTAAAAGAAGTACTGGCTCAATATAAACTCAATTTTTCATTGTCAGTAAAAAAGAAATTTCATGCCTTGGGGCCTCATGTGACTTAGGCAACAGTAATTCATTGAGTGTCTTCATTAAAATCCTGGAGGAAACTCTGACTGTACATACAACACACACCTGTGCTCCACATAAATACAGATACAGGTACATGGAAATGGGTAAACTGCTACTGTGGTTGCCAGAGGATGGACAGGATGAAGACTCTGCTAAGAATATTGTGTTTTGATGAAATAGATACCCCTACTTCACTCAAGCCTCACAAAAAGGCATGAATATGCTGCAGAGTTTTTTAAAGAAAGTCATTACTCATCATTCACAGTGCAAAGAGAGCCAAAGGGATGCAAACATCTTCAGGTTTCTTAGCTATTAAAATAAGAAATATGACACTGGGCAAAATGTCTCCCTCGTGTCTAGTATTATATTACAGGCAATTTGGGGGCCTTTTTTTTTTTTTTAATCAGGCTGTAGTTAAATATCATCTTATAATGCAGTAGTCACTTACTGCTTTTCTTCCTTTGGAAACTATTTCAGACCTCTCTGCACCAATATTGTTTTTCAACCCAAATTTATTCAGAGTAATTTTGTATTAATTTTGTTTTATACTAATGACTCCTTTGATTTTGGTGTCTTTGAGAAACAAGCATTTTCATTTACTTTGTGAGAAAATATGATAAATGGAATTAAAAAAAAAAGAACAAAAAGAGGTACCTTTGTTGTAAGTTCACATGGGAATGGTGCCTCTGAGACTAATATATTTGTACTGTGCCTGAGGAATGCCAGAGGTAGGTTTGCATTTTCACTAGTGGTTCAGTCTTATATCACCAATAAATCCTTTTCCTTCCTTATTATCTGGGTCCAGCCAGGGATCTCCACTCTTTATCCTTAAAAACATGACACCACCTTCTGTTCTATCCTTTTCATTTCTGTACTTTTATCACTTTATAATTTTTAATGAAAAATTCCCAGTCTTCCCCATACTTAAGATTTCCATCTCTACCTTATCATCAAGTTTCATCAGAATGAACTTGTCTTTTTTTCCTGCCACAGTATTGGCACCAATACCTATCCTTAATTTTGTTAACTTCCTCCAGATTCAGAGGTTTTTTTCATTCAGGATACTGTAACCTCCATTTTGAACCATGCAGATGTTCCCCAGTATTTATATTAATGCTATTCCTGTACATGAAATATTATATTTCATCAAAGTTCACAAATATTAGATCTACACCACTTACTTTATCTAGAAAAAGAATATTAGTCTAACACGATCCAACTTTGGAAAACTCATGTCTTATAAAGTGGAATTTCATACCTGATGCAGCATGAAATGAATTCTAATGGCTTCCCTAGTGACATTAGCCAAAGTAATTATTAAAATAGAAGATAATTTTCTTGGAGTGGAAATCTGTGTGAACTGTAACATCATTTTTTTTTATTATCCATTAATTGATCCTCAAAATAAAATAAAATAAAATAAAATAATTGTTTCCATTGCACTACACCAAATAATGGCTTCATATAATTATACTCTATAATGCCATCCAGAGCATTCCTGGAGGGGACAACTAGCACAACCCATTACTAGATGTGTGCTGGTTTTGGTACAAGCTTCCTCCTCCAAGTTGGGGTTATTTCGAAGTATATTATAAAGTCAGTCTCTGAATTCTTCTGTCTCTGGTTTCTGCCTGACCACATTCAGTTTACTGCTGAAATTGCACAGTCATATCCCAGAACTGACATAAAGTTAGTTACCTAATGACTGCATAAGATTACTAGAATTTTACTGTCTGTGGTCCACACAGTGATGAAATAAAACAACTTAAATAATAGAGACACCTCTAGACACTTTTTTATATCCAGCCACCATTTTTGAAATCTAAAATTCTAAACTGCAAGTGTTCAATAGTGGAGTGAAGAGAAACTAAGTGACACTAAAAGCTTTTCCCCTGAACCTCAGATTACACATATTTTGTACCAGGCTGGGCAAATTCAGTTGTTCTTCACCTTAACAGCTGGAAAGAAGAACTTCATTACTTGACAGAACATCTAAAATATATTCCACCACATGAAATACAGTAAAAAATAAATAATGAAATATGTCTGTTGAAAGACAGACATGACAGAGAATGTAGTTTGTGCTGGGATACAATAGACTACAAGAAAACAAGGAGAGAATGAAGGAATAAAACCATGACCAAAACCAGCTACATGAAGAGAAAAGAGAATGCTGATCAGCCTTCTACTCCACATTTTCTACATATGCCTAAATGCCAGAAAACCTTCCCACCTCAAAGAGAAAAGAGAGTTTCTTGGAGCACAACATATAGCAAAGAAAATGCATGCATCTTAATTCTTTCTGGATCCGTGATCTTTGGGGAATAGCTGAGGATTCACATCCCTTTGTGAAGTTTATGAAAGGCTACTAGCTTTGCTTCATGCTGTTTGACTGTAGGGAATGTGTGGGTGTGCAGCACAAATTATGAAATTACAGAACTTAGAGATTCCTTTAGCCTGACTCCTGAGAATATAGATTTTTAGAGGAAATTTTCCTTTCATTTTATATAATTCTCACATGTTGAGTTGATTGTGTCACTGCCTAAGTTAAGATTGCTCTGCAGAGCACCAGAATTCTCAGTCAATCACCTTTTCAAATGCAAGCACACTGTTTTTCATGATGTATTTTGACCCAAATGTACAATACAAAACTGCATAGGACTAGTTTTATAGAGACTTGTGCATGTTTGAGGAACACTTCAGATTTCTCCCCCCTTTTGTGAGTTACAGCTTTTGTTCTTGATTAAACACACAAAACTGAACAATAAAGAAGGTTACTAATATTAAAAACATAATTTTTCTCCAAATTCCTTCATTGGAATAAAGAAGTAATGTTTAAAGGAGGAATAATTGTTTCAGGAAAACATGTCTTTTTAGCCCTTACAAAGGACTGTTTTTGTGCAAAAGGAAGCTTTACTAGCAATCAGAATCAGGAGCCTCAGATGACTTTCTTTTGATTAGACCAAATATATGGTCTTAAATGTATGCAGGAATATAAAGCAAGGCTTTTTTTATCCCTTGTCTAAATAAATAAGTTTGGACCCATCATAGTGAAGTTTAGACAAAGCATTAATATTTTCTGCTTTTAACATTGAAAATCCCCTTATCTCTCATAGTTCTATGATTATTTGGGGTTTTTTTATATAAATATCATGAAAAGCCTCCCCTGAACTATTTTCTAGGAAACATTGCACAAGAAGGAAACAGAGGATGTTGGCAAAGTAATGAGACTAACAAAGTACCTCACTATCATGTATTGTCCGGTCTTGCACTTGAGTTCTTTGTCCTCCAGATCCTAATGACAACCTGTCATCTGTGCCTTTTTTTTTAATGCATCCCTCTGTCACTCCTCTATCAATCCTTTGCAGTTACCATTTCTCCCTCCAGACCATTAACAAATTATGCTCACCAGAGTAACACACCAAACACTTTCTGATGGTTTTTGATTTTTTTTTTTTATTTTTACATTAAACTGTTCTGTGCCAGAAGGATTTTTGCTTCCTGGAAAATCTTTTTTTGTTTGTTCTGTACTTCCTTTTCACATTTTTTGAAGACTAATAGAGGGGAAAAAAGAAAACACCTTAGTAAGATATTAATAATATGACAGGTTGGATGGGGATTGGAGCAACCTGGCCTTCTGTAAGGTGTCCCTGCCTGTGGCAAGAGGTGGGACAGGATGATCTTCATGGTCCCTTCCAACTCAAACGACCTTGTGATCAATTAAAATATTAAAAGAACACTTAATGAAGATTATAAACATTTTATCTAACGCACAGTGATACATGAGACACCATTATTTAACATCCATACTTGACATTATGGAAAGAATTTGTAAAATATTTTCAAAGGCTTTCCTTCAGCTTCTCCCATCCATCCTTAATCCACCATTAAGATATAAGATTAATCAATTTTTTCCTTCTGAAATAACTTAAAAAAAATAAGTTTGAGAAAGACACAACATGCAAAAAGGAGTTTTATTTGTTAATGCCTCAGGTTTCCCCTGCTGTGTTTTTCAGCCACATTCAGAGCACCTGTGAAGCACTAACTCTGATCTCAGAGGTAATTTCACAGAATCATAGGATCATTTAGGTTGGAAATGACCTCTGAGGTCATCAAGTCCAATGTTTGACTGATGACCTTGTTAACCAGACCAAGGCACTACAAGTTCATTCATTTTCTGAGCTTTGACTTCGACTTTCCCGAGTTGTTTCTTCTGGTTCTCTTTTTCTCTGGTCCTGTCACCTTCTAGATCCTGTCCCTTCTAGTCCCTTGTTTCTCCATGAATCTTCCTTTTTTTCTCAAGGACATTCTACTGCACATATACTTTATTGCCTTTGCAAAAGCTGGAATAATACAGGTATCAACTCACATGTGGTTGCTTGTGCTCTTCTCAGAAGGTGTTTCCCACTGGTATTCATGAATTCTTACTCAAATTAGAAAACAGATCAAAAAGCACAACTCCTATGCACTTTGCACACTCAAAATTAGGGATATCCTTTAGACATAATGAAAATTAATATCAACATGATGTAAATTGTGCAATGGTCCTCAAATATTTTAAGATTGTTCTGCAGTTTCACTGGTTAAAACTACTATGAAAGAATGGAAAATATATATTTAACCTCCACTATAAAACTCTAAACATTTGTTTTCTGTCTAATAAGGCAACCTTTCCTCTTTTGCCTTCTCTATTTACATGAAAACCAAAAAACAAAAAAAGAAATCCAGGGTTTTCCAGACAATAAAAAAGTTTGGTTAAATGTAATTTTGAGGTATTATAAAATTTCAATCTTTTTATGCAAACTACATTTCTTCAGCCACACATTTTGAAAGATTGTCTTCATGTTTCTATTAGTAAAGGACATGCAATTTATGAATGAGTTTGAGACACTTCTGGCATATCATGGATGTAACATGAGTAACTACTACCCAAAAGGAAAATCCAGCTTCCAAAAAATTAGTTCAATATAAAAAGCTAAACATACAGCAACAAGTAACCAAAAGAAGCAATTCAATTTTGCTTTGAGATTGTAATGCCTTCTGGGATTATTTTTCCCCTGGAAATGAAAATAGTTGGAACACTTATTGATGTTTTTCCCATGTGCCACTTAAAAACATCAAATGCTTAATTTTGGAAGGTATGTCCTTTTAGAGCTTGAAGAATAAGATAGTCAGATCAGAGAAAGAAGTTTTCCATTTGGAAATCACATATGCCCAGGATCTAAAGAGCAAGGTTTCAGATCTCATCATGTCTAGACTAGAAAGTCTGCCACTGAAATTAATATATTTTCTCTCTGTCAGATTCCTGTCCCCTTTTCCTGCCCTCCATCCTCCCCCCACCAAAAATCAAACAGGTAGACAAACCAACAAACACCCACAACCAACCAACCAACCTCCACCAACAAAAAAACAACAAACAACAAAACCTCAAAACAAATAAAAAAAATTACTCAAAAATTAGTTTTGGTAATATCTTGATTTTAATGTGTTAAGAACCAGTCTAATTTAGAACTCTTGAAAAGATTTATTTTTCCTTTGTGCCTACCTAAACCTTTTCTATTACAATAAGTAATAAATTATTTTATTGTTATCAGTTTATATGCAATAATAAGTGATATTAAACTATACCTTTAGGACTACACTTGATTTTTCTTCTGTTTTGTGGTTACAGCTTTTGAAATAGCAAATAGTCAGTGCATGTGTATAATTCCTAATTTCTTGTATATAAGTTCTCAATGAAAATTTTAAATCAGAAAGATTTTATTCAATGTAATACCAAATCTTTAAAGGAAAAAAAAAAAAGAAAATAGAAAAAATGAAAGAAAAGAAAATGAACGTACATAGAGAGAACCCCAAAGCTCTTTGCTTTAAATAGAAATTGAACTCTGGATACTGTAGACCATAATCAAAAGCATTCATCTGCAAGACCAACTTGAGCATTTTAGTTATAATTTACAGGTCATTGGCTTCTTCATTACAAGCAGCTCCTGGCAAAAATAGTTTCTGATACAAAGGCACCTACAGTAACCAAGATGCAATACGTGAGAGCTGCCTCTGACTGCAGGGCTGGAATATGCATTTAATAAACATTTGCATTCCAGCCTGATCTCACTAAAGAAAATTAGCTCCTTCTGGGAAAGGAAGCAAAAGGAGGGACAAATAAAACCACACAACAACTTCAATGCATTTCAAAGAACTATATTTTGCAACATTAAGCTTTAGTGTCACAGGAGACACATAGTGTTTTTATGATCAGAATACTTCTTTAAACTGTAAGTGTATGGAATGGGCAAACCTCCTCAGCACCCCATTTCTGACAGAATAAGATAAACAGTTTAGTTCATGTTCAGTAATTGCTCTCATTGATGCCATTCTCTTTGATAGTTTCACTGAAAATTTCACTTTCACTGAAAATTCTATTTTCAGATTTATTTTTACCTAACAAATTCTTCAGCCTAATGCAGTATTAAAAAAATAAACAAACACCCAAATAAAACCCCAGCCAACCAACCAACCAAAAAAAGGCAGATTGATGCAAACTGGAGAGACAATATTTTATGCAGCTTGAAAACAACTTCACATACGTATGTTCTGTTTCACAACTTCATTAGGTAACAGATGTGAAAGGCAAGCAAAGCCACAGTGCTGGCAAGGTTGCTCTGTGAAAGGAAGGCAGTGTAACATCAACAAACCCCCCTGTATTATACAGCATAGTCCAGAGGCCACAGTACTTATGCTTCCACCATAAAGATTAAATTTTACACCAGACTTTAAATATTTTTATCTCTCATTCATTATTCTCTTTGTGCAGATGTGTGTGAAGACCCTGAATAACAGTTTGGGGAGTTGTTTTGTTTTTTTTTACCAGATCACCATGGATCAGGTGTATCAGATATTCTATCATACAAACTTTACAGAACAAGAAGAATAAAAGTTCTATAGCTCACACAGATTTATCCAGAATATTTCATTTTTATGGAGATTCAGATGAGAACTCAGATGTAAATGATAAACGAGACCTTTAGTCTTCCAGATTTCAGAACCAATTTTAATTTTTGAGTGAAATTTTAATTTTCACTAGTATCTACTAGCACAACATTTTATGAAAATTCTTACTACATAGACAGAAACCCCCACTTTACCTTTAGAAAGAAACTTAAGGATGTGATTATTATGCAGTACTGGGTGTATTTTTTATTTATTTAGTTTAAACTACTTTCTTCTAAAATTCAGAAGTGCTATTGAAATTAAAGCAGGAACTGTGAGTAAGCCTTCATAATCTCATGATTAAAGCCTTCAGCAGTAAGAGTATTCTTACATTTCAGACTCTGTTCCAAAAAAATTTGTAGTATAGAAATACGAGCTAAAAAGTGGATTCAAGAAACTCACAATCATCTTCACAGCCTGTAAAATTCACATGGGACAGATTCAGATTTTTTTAAGCAAAGTAAGAAGCTGAAAAAAGATCCTTTAACTTTTGATTTTGTGTTCACGTCACTTAAATTGCAGAACATAAAAATATAAAACTTGACTCAAAGACCTTAAATGTTATGTTTGGTTCTTGACTTGACCATTCTTAGGGTTAAAAACATCCTGCTCATTTTTTTCCTCACTTCATTTCTATAAATTTTTTCATGTGTTGAGTTTGCTCTTTAAATTAAGGGTATTTTCAAGTTTTTACAAGCCCTTGTTTCTGTAAACATTGCTTCTATATCTACTCAAGCTTTGGATGCCCTTAATGTGGAAATAATTTAATTTGGGGGTTTGCTTTGTTTTGTTTTTGGTTTTGGTTTTTTTTCTTGTTTTTGGTTTTGTTTTTATTACTTGATTATAATTTTAGCATGTATCTATTCTTGGGCAGTGTTTTAAAATAAATAATCTTTTGTGAAATCTGGCTTCAGGAGCAGCTTTCTTCTTCAGGGAGGTGACCACCTAAGGTTTCCCCCTCTGCACATTACGTTTTCTACTGACTTACCCTATAAAATGTGTTTGCACTGTCAAGTACCCAAACTTTCCCTTTTTCTCTCCTCAAGGCACGGAGCAAATACTGCCACCATATAGGAAGTCACTGGTAACACGGAATTAATTCTTTTAACTAAAAAGGAAAAATAAGTATTGGCCAAGACCTACATCAAGCATTATGTGATGAAGACACTGATAGTTGATGCGGACTAGTTTGAAGCAAATTTTTTGGATAATCAACACCACCTTGCAGATTGAGAATTTCAGGAAATCAAGACCACCTTGAAGGTTCAGATCTGGCTTTTTGTTCAGCCTGTGAACCATTGGATTTCCAGAGCTTAAACTGGGAGCTCTACTCACCCATCCGCAGCACACTGGTCCAGCACTTCCCAGCTGGCGAACAATCTCAAGCTGTACAAACTATCCTTCATTCAAGAAGTTAAACAAAAAACATGCAAAGGACCACAACAAGCATTTCAAATATTAAAAATTGGTTTTGTGGGATGAAACTTGATTGAGAGCACTGGGTGGGCCAAGGGCAAGTAAAGCAGTGAGGGCTCATGGCAGCCTGCCCTGACTGCTTCAACAGAGATGCCAGAAATTTGTTCATTGTAGGAAAATTCCAGCTTCTCCCATCTGCTTTAGCTGATTTAATTCTTGGTGTAAGCTGGCATGATGGAATAAGGCTTTTAGGAAGGTAAGACCTATAGCTAAAGAAATAAAGGGTCACTGGCACTCTGACAATGTCACCCCAATTTCTTTGTCTCTACTGCCCGGTTTTAAAAGTTCACCCTTATGTATGAGGGGTCTTGAAGCAATCATGGCAATATTCTTTTTTTTTTTTTTTCTATGGGTCCAGGCTTTCCTGTACATTCCTGTCCTTTGACCTTGAGGAAAAAAAACAAAACCTCAATGATACAAACCAAACTAAACCAACAATAAAAATACAAACACGTAAACTAACAAAGGGAAAAAGAAAACAACAAAACCAAAAGCAAGATCAAACCAATTCTAAACTAAACTAAACTAAACTAAACTATGTATGTATGGCCAAACTTCGCGAACGAAGATTTGGGAAGGGCTGCCCCACGTGGGGGCGTGCCCTTCGAGCCTGCAGTGGATTTTTTAGGTGAGTCTCAGTGTGCACAGAACTGGCCCCACCGTTTCAGTCCTCAGGTCCATCTGCCACGGCCGAGCGAGCTTGGACGATGACAGTGAAGTCCTCAGGACTGTCACAGCACCCGGTACTGACCAGGGCTGACCCTGCTGAGCATCCGAGATCTGACGGGATCGGATGGCAGGGAGGCTTGAACTGCCTGGGTACGGTTTCCACTGAGACTCGAACTCACGACCCTGTGATCAGAGTCCGGAGTGCTCACCATTACACCACGGGACCGCCCTAAACTATACTAGACTAAACTAGACTAAACTAAATAAAGAAGCAAGAACTCCCAAACAAATTTCTGGTCAAAGACATGTTTAGGGATGATCTTCAGCTGATTCAGGAGTACACCTGAGCTGACTGAATCAACTGCATGAGGTTTTGGGCTACAGCCAATACTTTGAGCAATACTTTTGGCAGCATCAATACCAGTGTCCCTCAGCTAACTAAATGCTAAACCTCAAGTTTTGTAACTGAACCTTAATGATTATTTTTATCCTATAATTATCCGGCTAATTTAGTCATAACAGAAATGCCTCTAAATGTCGCAGTCCACAGACATTTGTATCACCCATAGATTATATTTTCCATGCTTCCACCAGGAACAATCAATGATACTCATTAACGACAGGATACTTAATTCCTTAGGGCTCCAAAACTTCTCTCAGTCTTTCTGGAAGCTTCTAAAACTGAAGTAGTTGGAGACTAAATTATAAAGTCTAGGCCAGGTAGCACATCTCAGGCAAGTGTATTTGTAGTTTCAAAACTAATATGAATCAACATGAAATACAGCAGCGGAATATCATCTTTGTTACACAGACAAGTGTTTGGCAAAGTATGGGTGTGAGTCATCCAGGAAAAACAGACTCTGCCCTTGTACAGGCCCTGGGAAGATAGTCACTGAAAGAGTTAACTGGACTTACCTGTAATATTTGGTCTCTAATCAAACACATTGAGGTATTATTGATATTAAACTGTCAGATTTTGCTTTGTCAGTCTGTCCTAGATTACATTGTTGTTTGTTCTTATTTATTCTTCTAGGTTTGGTTTTTATTGAAGGTTTTTTGTTTGTTGTTTTTTTTGTTTGTTTGTTTTGTGTGTGGTTTTTGTTGTGGTCTCTTAGACTATGGCAATTTTACTTCAAGATTCTGTTTTAAACAGACTATTACTGATACAGAACTGGAGAACATAAAAAAATCTAAGTACAGAACTGGCAACCACTTTCATACATGGAACGGTGCTGATTATAGACAGCCACAAGTCGTAGATCAAATACAAGTTTATTGCATTATGTGATTGAAAATAATGTTTTACTGCAGTGAGGCAGCATACCAAATAAATTTATTTCATTCTTGAGAAAATAAATAAAGGGTTTTCCTACTTCTACTATGGATTATAGGTGGGTGTATGACACACACAAAAAAAGATTGCATTGAGAACAGCTCTGATTCTACAGCATAAAACACTAAAACAAAAAGAAAGTGAACCAGAAAGCAACAGGTCAAAGGCTCCTTGGTGAAGAGAGAAACACCAATCAGATATGAACCTATATGACAATTCTGCAAAGACCTAATGTTTTCATAATTTAATAGAGAAATTCTTATGAAGACCTTATAAAGTAAATTCAAGCAGTTCTTTAAGAAATATCTGTAATGTTTGAGCTCTTTCATCAAACACAGGAAATAAAAAGTTTAGAAAATTTTGTTGTCCTTCAATAGAGGTTTAGTTCAATGCAACTATTCCTAAGGTCAAATAGTCTAGTATATCTCCAATAAAATTACTGTAAATCTCTACAATGCTCAGCTTGCACCTCAGCCTGTGGCTTTTGTTTGCATTTAATGACTTGAGCAGTTTCTAAACCACAGGATATGACAACAGAAATCACAAATAAGTAATAAGCACCAAAACATCTGCTGAAGGTGCAATCTTCAGTGACAAGGAAGGCTAAGAACAGTCACACTCAGGTGTAGTAGGACTGCACTGAACCACAACACCCTGCACATTTCAGAGAGGACTGAAATCAAAGTGTGATTCTCCCATGCGTCCAAGAAGGAAATAAGCATTTTATTCAGTAGGCAATACAAACACTTATAGGAAATATATTCCAAACCTCTCTGGCAATGTTATAGTTAAAAATTTCCACTCTTATTTGGGAAATTATAAAGCATCTGTGTCTCATATAAAAATGTGCTGAGCTGGTCTATTCAGGACAAGAACATGATGCTGATGGAAAATGGTGACCTACTCGCTGACATGTAATCCTGTGGGGCACATTTATTTTCACCCTGGAACAGAGTGCCATGTTAGCATGAAACGACATGTTAGGAAAACTTTGAGGCTGTATTAGAACTGGATATATTTTCCATGTAAAAGTTTGAATCCTAGAGTGGATCACCCTGATGTTCATATTTTAGTCTTTGTGGCTCTACAAATTTCAGAAGCAGCATAAATAGTTCTCAAAATGCCTACCCAGCCTCCTCAGTGACAGTGAAGTTGTGATGATTCCAATTTTGTTGGATTTGTTTGGGGGTTGTAAACTTATATAATTGTCGTTGAAGAGAGATAGAAGTACATGAAAACACCTGACAGGAACAGACAAAGGTGCAGGTGCAATTTTGGATTTCTTTTTATTTTCACTGAAAGAACTATGAACACAGTTAAAAAGTGTATCATTATGTGTAAGATAAATAGATGCACTATGATGTACACAAATACAATAACATAGTCAGCAACACCCAAACCCTTTGATTTTTGGTGTCCTTTCACACCTGCTAGTTTTCTGTAATTCAAACTGTGATACATTGCTTGCAGTCTCTGAGTCCTGCTGTGTGAAGTGGGGTCACTGGAACAAGTGATAAAATCTAAATATCTACCTAAAATAGATATACCTTGTTTATTTCATGGTGTTTTGTTTTTTCTTTTTTTTTTTCCTTTCATTATCAAGTCCAGGAAATACTTTGTTGCTATGAGAAATTGCTCTTGTATTAAAAAAATCCACTGTATCTTTTAAAAAATCACTAGTAGTAGAAGTAAGAAATTTGCAGATAACATGAGTCTTCTTATCTGGTGGTGTTTTATGTGGTTCCTGATTACACAAACGGATTGTCAGATCCACACAGATCATGATCAAAAAACCAGCAGTTTTGTTTGTGCTTTTCAAAGACTTGAGTGTAAAAACACTGAGATAACTTATAATTGACCAAATTAGAGCATATTTTACTCAGAGATAGCAGATGGTTTCCCAGTACAAAGGCAACACATAGGAAAATGTCCAGTTCCTCCTCTGAAATCTTGCAGTGTTGCAAAACCAAATGAGACAATGGTTTGAAATGATGTTTAATTGCCCCAGTCTGTGTTTTTCAAATGTAACAGAACTGTTTAGGATAACATTCCAAGATACTTAACCCTTGCTCTACAAGTGTGATGATATTGTTAAGTACTATGTAACCTGAATAAATACTGTTCAATTAATTAAAACTCTCCAAGATTCTGAAGAAATTTTAAAAAAATCTTGTAAAAAAAAAAAAAAAGAAAAAGAAAAGTGTTTTTCAGCACTGTAAAATCTAAGTTCAAGGAAGCATTAACTCCCACATATGGTCTTTAAGTTCACTTATGGTTTCATCTCAAGACTGTTTCAATAATATTTTAGGTTTTCCACATGCAGAGGAAAATAAATGAAGGATATGTGAATTCATTTCACTCCAAGGCAGTTAAAATGAAGATTGCATTCAGTGGAATTGCAATATATGTATATATAATATACAGTCACATGTAATATATGTGTAGTAAATGAATAATGTATTCTTAGATAAGTAGAATATATGTTGTATATGAGCATATTCCTTTAGGATCAAGTTCTCCTTTCAGAACATTGCACCATAAATGTATATTGCTTGCTCAGCAATTGTTCTGCCAGAAATTAACTTTGATGAATGTTCACAAATAAAAAGAGTCTTACTCTGAGAAAGAGAAATGCAGCACTGCTTAAAAACAGATGCTCAGAAAGATGTTCGCGTGTGCAAGGAAATTTTTCAATGTCTGGCTTGTTCTGAGGTTTGACCATTACTTTTGACTATTTCTGAAGTCATAACCATAAAAATGTTCTTAAACCATGCTGCCACATGAACAATAGAACCTTTGGTAAGTAAATTATAAACTCAAGTCTAACAAGTGTTCTCTAAGAAAAAGATTATTATCTAAACTATCCCCGGGCTAAGCCTAACCTCTTCCTCGTTTTCAATCTTATCAAAAGATATGAAGAAGAAAATATGGCTTTATTTACAGAATTTATCATTTACCTCCCCAGGAGGAAGAGATTTTTTTTATTTATTACTTTTTAATTGTAGATAATGAAAATTATTTTTTAAAAGTGAAAGATGAAGAACAATGAGAATGAAATGTCATACTCTGACCTTGCTCTGTAGATTTAAAGAATTTTCTTTCCCTTGTTTGGGAAAACATCAAGTGAGAATGGACATTGGATTTCTCTTCTCTAGCAAAAAGATTTTTCTTAACTAATCATGTTTATTAAACAGCTGCATTTTTTTCTGTATTACCTTTCTTAGGATGGATATTAACACTGAGGAAATATATAATTCAGTCAGTCACTGCGAGCATGAAATGTCTCTCTTTTAAAGTACATACAGACAAATACAGTGTAATGTGGTAAATTCAAAAGACCAAACAGAATATCAGAGTAAATGTCTCATTGCAAATAAAAGTTGGAATTCCAGCTGAGGGCAATTTTGAGCAACAGATTTTGAAATCGTTATGTGTGTTGCCTGTGAAGTGCTAAAAATCTTTTCCCGGAAAGTACAGTTTCAAATTTCTACATGAAATAACCCAGTAAATGTGGAAGCCATAAAATCATTGAGAGCCCAGAACCTACAGACTAACTTATTGATTAGAAAGAAATTAGTCCTTCTTACAGATTCATCTTGGACTGCTGACTTCTGGACCCAAAATTGAAGAGAGTGAAGAGAGAAAATAATTCCTTTCTATACAATACAGGTGAGTAGAGGTCATGAGTATCTGTAGGAAACCTTGATATCCATGACCATGGCTGGAGCAGTTTCTGACAGAAAGGCACCACAACTTGCAATTTCCTTTTCAGAGTTTTGTAATTGTCCATCAGGACATAACTATAGTTTGTCCAAATTATATCAATTTTACTTGGTTACCTTTGTCAAGGTCATCATCTGTTCAAGAGAAAATAAGTCCTCAGGGGTGCAGCATAGGTCAGGAAGCTCTGAAGTGATAATTTTGAGATGGACTGGAAATTTTAAATCTTGCTTGAAGTTTAAAAAAAAAAAAAAGTACTGGGAAACAAATAATGCCATGAAGTTATTACAGATAAATAATTAGCAGTTGAATTGAAAAGACTGCCTATACTCCCTTACAATTAACTGGCTGTCACATCTACTTAACAAGATGCAACTTTCACCTACACATATATTTTACTTCTAGTCTGTGGCTTTTCCTGCACACAATTTGAAAATAAGGGAGTGTGAGATGCTGTACTGTGTTCAAGAATGCTTAGGAAAGACACAGTGAGAAAGCCACTTGACAAGAGAATGTAAAAATGTGTCTCAAACAAAGATACTCCTTTCTATAGCTTAATCTTGCATCTTTGAATTACATGACATCTAAATTGCATCACACACGTTTTCTCAATTTAGACATTACTTGAGTTTATTGTTCTGCTTTTCATTTGAAGAATTGTAAAAAAAAAGAGGAATAAAGTTTTGTTGAGAAAGAGAATGGAAGGTATGCATTTAAACTGTTATTTTTCTCTCTATGATATAATAAATTGGCAATCAAATGTGCTGAGTACAGATATTCTGATTTCTTTGTAACATGACTGGCTCTGCAAAGCCTCAAAAGAATTTGACAGACTATTCTAAAGGACTCTGGGAATCTAAGTATATTGAAAATCTAGTGATTTTCTATTTCATAAATCTTGAACCTTGTAAAGAGCAGTAAGAGGGCTATTCAGATGGCTTGGCCTATTAAAATATAATTTCTTGGACTTAAGACGTTTTGCTAAACATGCTAATAGATTTCCATAAGAAAATTTAACAATGCTTTCTGCTGCTAAATTATGAACAGAAATTTTGAAATATAATTAAATTAGACTGGATAAGAGTGTTATAAGATTATTATTAAAAAAAAATAATGTCATGTCATCATGACAGGAAATGATAGCCAGTAATCGAAATATAAAGATGTAAGTGTCATGAGAAAAGAGGAAAAGTTCTATGCTTAATTAAAAATCATAGGCAATTTCATGGAAAAGATAGGAGAGATGGAAAGAAAAAAATACAAAGGTTGGAAGCAGCAGTCCTTGGTCAGTTCTATCAGAGATAAACCGGGTTTATAGCAGTCTCTACTGATTATGATAGAAATTAAATCAAGTTTTATGGGAGAGAAGGTTTAGCCCAAAGAGGTGAAAGCAACAACCATAGGAGAGTGGTCTATCCCCAGAGTAGACAAACACAGAATAAACAAGAGCATAGCTACAGATGTTATTAAATTAGACACAGGTTTCACAATAGAGGACCTGCAGTAAAAGATTGCATGAGGAAAAACCAAAATATTAAAGAGGAGATGTAAAATGACATGGGGAAGCAATGGAGGAAATGTTTTATAAGAAAAGAAAAAAGAAAGCCCAACCTCAAAAAAAAAAAAAAAAAGGCCAGCAAAATATGTGTAACTTTTAGTATATTCTTCCATTTAACTCTTTCAGAGATATGTTAAAATAGCTGAGGTCTGTACTGGCCCAAAGCTACAATAAAAAAGGTTACTACCAATAAATCCATCATGAACTAATACACTGACTGAGGTTGTATCCTAGCTGTGGAAACCGTATCTTTATCATTTTTGCCAGTTTTCTTCCTGAGGAGACCTGTTAACTGCACATATGTTATTCTGGAGTATTGATTGTTCTATTCTGTAAGCACAGGATAAGAAATCAAAACCAACTGGAGTCTAACCTAGCTCTGGGAACAGATAATGAGGCTTGACTTTTCAGCGTTGTGTGACTGCTGCAATCCTTTATATGTGCAGAAGTGTAGGATGCTCACCCAGTCTCTTCACAGTCTGGAAAACAGAAGAAAATAATGTCATAAAATACTGTTGATCTACATTCAAGAGATAGTTTTTAGGTAAAAAACATGGATCAAAGCTGCAAATCAGTGAAAAGGTGTTTATTCCTTCTTATCTTTAAACTGACAGAGAGTAGGTGTGGATAAGATATTGGGAAGGAATTCTTCCCTATGAAGATGGAGAGGACCTGGCACAGGTTGGGCAGAGAAGCTGGAAGTGTCCAAGGCCAGGTTGGACAGGGCTTGGAGCAACCTGGGCTGGTGGGAGGTGTCCCTGCCCATGGCAGGGGTGGCACTGGATGGACTTTAAGGGTCCCTTCCAAACAAACCATTCCACGATTCCATGATTCCATGGTTATACACATAAAAGATGACATAGAGATGCCTAGAAATGATGACCAGTCTCATTCAAACATAACTCACCCTGGAAGGCCATACACACACACACAAAAAAAAAACCAAAACCCACCCCAAAACAAACAAAAAACCCCAAACCAAAACCAACCAACCAAACAAAAAAAAAACCCAAACCAAAACAGAAATGTAGAATAAATGGGTTTAGGGCATTTGTTTGCACCTCCTGGCAAACATAACACAATTTTTAATACTTCCCACATGGTGGCAAAAGGTGAGTTCCAACAGTTGTTTCTATGTAAAG
The DNA here is from genome assembly GCA_035041215.1 of Gymnopithys bicolor. Taxonomy (NCBI): domain Eukaryota; kingdom Metazoa; phylum Chordata; class Aves; order Passeriformes; family Thamnophilidae; genus Gymnopithys; species Gymnopithys bicolor. Next base: position 10,479,540 of record JAWWLY010000089.1, read on the forward strand.
ACACTGTTTTATAACAATCACACTTTTCAATTTTAGTTGGTGCCTCATTTCCAAACCCACCTTATTTTATTAACAGTTCTTCAACAGGAAGTGCCACAGACATCTCATGACCTTTTTAGGGTCCTACCTTTGAGTTGTTAAGTTTGTATGATCTCACATTATAATTTTCTCTCATTTTATCACACACTATGTCTCTCATTCAGTGGTGGGAGATGCATGAAAATTATGAATTGAATATTCTATATGAATTACGATTAATAGATTATTAAAGTTTTTGGATAATAAAATTTAATGTTCTGAGGACAAACTGGTCATAATTTGTGCGAGGAATTCAGCAGCTGCTGCCCAAACCCAACAATTTAAAATACATAGAGAGTATCCAGCTATTTCAAAATAAATAGGTAAGAGAAAAAAATAAAGGTGTTTTATAAGATTAAGTCAATACTTTTTTAAAAGTGGTACTTTGTCATTAATCACATCAACTCATAGGAAACCAGTTGACCAGATTCAGTCTTCCTATAATTCTCTTAAGGGCAAGAGAATTACACCAGATACTAATTTGTCTTGTGCCCTGCATTGTGATCATTGGAGGTCTCACTTTCTAATTGGAATACATGAATTTTATATAGAGGTTGAGAAAGGAACCATGAACTTTCTGTGCTACTTTGAGCACTTAAAAATGAAAAAGAGAACATGGTATTTTCATTTGATTTTTCAGAGTTAGGAGAAGGAAAAGAGTGAATCAGTGGTTATGGATAATCCCTGTTGATCTTCCTTTTTCTCTTATTTGACAAGTTGATGTAGAAATTGACTTGATTTCTGAAAGAAAAGGGGGGTTTTATGTGCTTCATATTCTTCAGTTTCTTTTTCTTGCCAGCAATGAAAGTTTCCTATATACAGGCACATGCTGAGTACTTCACACAGGGAGGAGAAATTGAAAACACAAATGGGAACAGGGAAAGTAACAGTTCTGCAGAATATGTTCTGAAGTTTAAAGTGGATGATGAATCACATTTAAAAAGTCAACAATGTGGCATTTTGAGTAAGTAAATGTTATGCTGGTGCATTGAAAGGTAATGTTTCATGTGAAACTCAGGAGTATTCGTCTCTGCTCCACTCTGGACTTATCTGAGATGGAATGTTTACTTTTGTAAACTTCATTATAAGACAGATGCACAGTAAAGATAATCCATAGAACTCCAACAGAAGCACTAAAAGATTTGACTATTTGGTATATGGAGGGAGGCTGAAGGGTCTGGCCTTTTGCCCTCTAGAGAAAAAAGAAACTGGAGTGAGGGAGAATAATTTTAGGTTTGCAGTAGCTCTTACTATATTATAACAAAAGTGTAACCAGCACATTTTTGGGTTTTTTTTCATGGACACTTGTAGAAATCAGTTAGACATTTCTACAGAAAGCATCAGCATTATTTGGGAGTTATTTCTAAAAATTCAGAATTACTATCTAACTCACCCAAAAGAGATTTCAGCTTTTTTTTTTTTCATGCAATTAGATATCCACTTTTAGAAAATAATCTGAAACTAAGAAATTAAGCCTAGGTTGAAACTAAGGAATTAAGCCTAGGTTGTTGTGGGTTTGTTTTTTGGGTTTTTTTTAAGACTGGATTATAATGGAAAAAATTTATTTAATGGACATTTCAAAATCCTTTATGGACACTTGAAGCTTTCTGGAAAACAGATCTGATGGCCCTTTATATGAAATATATACAAAAATAAATTTAGGGTTAAGTATTCCATGGTGTCTAACTTTATTTTTCTTAAGAAAGACATCAGAGGAAAAAAAAATCAAAAATCGAAACACCTCCCCCCACCAAAAAAACCCCAAAACCCCAAACAAACCCAAGAATAAAAAACCTCAAACCAAATAAAAACAAAAAACCAAATAAAGAAACTCAAATCAAACTAAACAAAGCAAATAAAATCACCCCAAACCTGTGTTATCTGTGAGTAAATCACAGATTTATCACCTGCAATGCCAGAATTATGACAGTGCTGTAGGACTGTGCTTACTGATATCCAGACTTTTGATCACTCCCTTTCACTGTGACTCCTTAACGTGTACAGTACCACTGATTTGGCTTTACAAAAGTAGCAGAAAGAGAGTGTTTTTATCCACAAGAATCCATGGTCTGGCACTGCAAAGCAGGCTTCTATCTTGCTGGTGAGTTCTATGATGCTTCTACAAGTTTGTCCCTGAGATTCTTGAGTTTAGTTGTGATTAAGGGAGGAAATACTTGACCAAATGCCAAACACCAGCACAGAGGACTGAAAGAACACACCTTGACACAGATGCTGGAGTAGGAATTACAACCTTGTCACTGAGCTATTATTTTCTTCACTACCCTCTGGTTTTTTTTCCTGCTCAGAATCCTTCTACCTCTCAAGATTTCTACCTCTGTACCTAATTTAGTCATGTACATGTCAGGCAGGACCAATGTCACTACTTAGGGGACATTTAATTTTATTTATATTTGTTTCTCCAGATACAGTTCTTTACAGGCCCATTCCTTTGAGATTTTGGATCAAGGAATAATATCTGGATCACTGATGGTTTAGCACAATCTACTGTGTATAATTTCCCTCATACTAGGTTTGATTCCCCAAGTCTATGTAAGAATATGTAAATGCCTTTCTTCCCAGCTGACAAATTATCATCTCACTATAAAAACACACGATGCCTGAAATTCAAAGGAGCAGCCAACACTCTAATCGTACAAGCACCAGGACTTGCCTGGAATAAAAAGCAGACTGAGTTGACTAAACTCTGAGTTGCAATTTCCTGTCAATCCATCACCTGGGATTAGTCAGCTCACAGACGTGTAAAGATTGACAATTAGGAGACATATTTCTGAGGGATGAGATCCAGCAAGAACACAGTGGTTGTCAGGAAAAAAAGTTTAATTTGTGATGACAGTTTCTCTGGGACAGGTAACCCTAAAGCCACCAGAGATATTCACCCAAGACACATTACCTTATTAGAAATCCTGGCTGAACAGCACAGTTCTTCTTCATCTTTTCTTTTTTTTCCTTTTTTTTTCTTTTTTTTTTTTTTTGGTCAAACTCTTTAAGTATTTACTCCTGTATTTAAGGAAGCAACACTGTCAGAATGAAGAACATGAAATCTAATGAGTCTTTCCGTCATAATCACAGTTATTAGTCCAGTTTTGGTTGCACATCCTGTCTGTTATTAGTCAACCATATTTTAAGAAGTGACACAATGTGATAAACAAGTGAGAGGTTGAGAGGTTAACCTTGTGATATCTTCAGGATCACATAAATATTTCTCCAGTTCTTGAGCTTCTTCAGGCTCCGAACAACACAGGGATATTCTCTTTGATATTCCAATGCTTCTCACATTCTATAGCTGTTCATCTGTACAGCAATTGCTATGACTTGTGCCAAATTTTATACTGTTCCATCATCTGCCTTGCTGTTATAATAACACACTGAGTGTTTAAATCAAGGAACAAGGGAAGAATGATGTGCCTTTTGGCATTTCCAATGTGCCTCTGTCTACTTAGACCCACAGAAGTAGAATATGATAGCAGAGAATTCCCAGAACCCAGTACCTTTACAAGCCATAATTCCAAATATTTCTTAATGTATTAAGCAGCACAGCGAAAGCTGCCTGAACTGAATATAGCTGGAAAATTCCAATGAAGATCAAGCCATGAAAGTGCATTTCACAGATTTTCCACAATGTATGTATTTTATATTTTTTGTTTTTTGGTTTTTTTTTGGTTGATTTGGTTTGTTTGGTTTGGGTGTTTCTGTGTGTGGGGTTGTATTTATCATTTTTTTCTTTTCTTTTTTAATTTTGTTGCACCTCCTTATAGTTTCTTTCCCTTCTCAGTGTTGTCAATTGTTTTCCCACAAAGTTTCCACCTCCAATTTAAAAATTAAAGCAAGCCCCAAAGGGAAAAAATAATGCTTGCACTTATTTGTCAGTCTTGTTTCACTACTTCAGTGAAAAAAAAAAAAAAAAAGGGGGGGGGGGGGGGGGCGAAACACCAACAAATTAAAAAAGCTAAACTCCAACAACCTGGAACCAGGTCTTTAAAATATCAGTTTCATCCAAAAATCATTATTCACCTCTCCACTATCTTAGTCTTCAAACCCAGGTGTTAATGCAGATATGGTATTGCATTGAATTAATAAAGATACTGTTCCATTGTTTTCACTGAGTAATGTGAACACTTATCCAAGTGCAGTTTGTATTCTGATATGACTTATTCCAGCCCAGAGATACTGAATTTTTTACTGTTTGGTTGTTGCAACTATGCAGATTTTGAACTATTTGATCTGTTTTCATCTGATCTAAAAAACCCAGCACAACATTTTTCATTACTGAGAAGCAGCTAAACCTGACAATAAATCTAAACAGAAAAGGTCATTCTTAACATGTTTCCTGATTTAAGCATCCTCTGGATTAAAGAAGCAGTTGGGCAGACTGAAAATGTTTGTTGATATGCCAGAATAAAATGGATGACACCTGAGCTCTAAAATAAATCCACCACTATTCCCAAGATCACTTCCCTCTGGCCTCAAAAATGTAAAAGCTAAAAAGATCAATATCAAATTTTCAATGATGTAGTTTTTCATATTGAAGAACATGCTCCATCTGTTAGAATCTGATTTTCAAGAGACTCTAAAGACTGGCAGAGATTCAACTTCTATAAAGAATCCTTTGTCAGTACATTAAGAACTGGTAAATCAGGTAAAAAGCTCTTTCAAATACATGAAATTGTGGATCCCCGGCTTTTTGTCTTCCCTCAGTAGCTAGATTTCCTCCTTGGAGATATTCAGATGTTCTGGGAACATTCATCACAGTGATGTCTTTTTAAGTGTATATCCATCAACTAAAAATTTAAATGACAAGTGTTATTTAGTTACTGCCTTATGACTTCAAATTGGTTTAGCAAATTAGCAATGGAAATGAAGAGCCTACTTTTTACTGAGATTTATCTGATACATTTTGAGAGAAAGCCATTTCTCTCACTCCCTCAGACAAGATACTGAAGGATGAAATCATTACATTGTGTTTAACATGCAGTCCAAAGTTTTAATTGGACTTGCATCATTGCCTTGGAGCAGACAATAGAAGGGAAAACAAATAGACTCCACATTACCAAGATCCCCAGTTAAGACTCCTGATACAGATATAATGGATATGCCTGGCCAGGGCTGACAGGAGACTCAGTAATAGATTCTCTTTATGCTTTCTGGGGACACGAAAAATAAAAAAAGGAAAAAGCGAAAGTAAGGGGAAAAAAGAGAGAGAGAGTAGTTAGAATTTCAGAGAAAAGTTCTGGAATTCAGACTAGATGATCATTGAAGATCTTTTGCAGCTGAAAATACTATTTCCTTCTCTTCCCAAATCTTCCCGAGCCTTCTTCCCTTCCCCTGATATCTCAGTGTTTTTCCCCAGACTTTTCCCACTGCAGTGCCAGTGTTAGAAATTCCCTGTGAATGGGTGCAGAGAAATTAGTTCTGCAAGAGCAGTTTTCCGTGGTTTTACCCCACAGCTGTGACTGAAAATGCAGTGCCTCACAGAATTAATTTGGTCAAGAAGAAACAGATCTGTGTATTTTCCACAATTTTTCAGCTCTGTCATAAACATACCGACGTGCACAACAACCTGTTTTAGGGAGATTTCCTGAAAACCGTGGTTGGGTGTAACCTTTATCAGTTTGGGCTTGAGTGTCTGAAAAGCACTTAAGTCTGAGCAAAATAATTTAGCCTGAAATTTTCAAGGGAACATCATAAATATAATGAGAGACACTCTTAGCTATTTTTGAAAGAATGATATAGGGAGCAATGATCATGAATCAAAGTCTTAATTCTGCAAGAATGGTGGAGACAGAAAAAGAGATAGAAGGAGAGAGAGGAGAGAGGCATTTCAATACAATCTTGTATTCTCTTATTTGAGCAATAAATTTTATTTTAATGATGATTGAAATATTCAATACAGGAAAGAACAAAGCCAATTCTATCACATCAAAATCTTTGCACTTTTAAGCCAATATTTTTTTCACTGAATCTCAGTTCTGGTCAACTGTTCCAAATATTGGCTTTTAAAGAAAAATCACTATTAATTGCGATTTACATTAGATTAAAAATTTTTTTTGCAGTGTTTAGATCCTTATTTCTTAAAGTATTCTGAAAGCCAACTAAAAGGTACCTTATTTTATCAATTCTCACAATTCCAATCTATTTTAAAAGTGTATAGATTATTTTAAGAGTGTATAGTGTGAGGGTAAATTACAGGTGTTTCAGATCTTGCAAAACAAACCTGCTTTTTTTTTTTTTTTTGCAATGTCACTTTTGGAGCTTCTTTACACATTCTTTGAATAACAGAAATTTACCTTAATTTTGTTGCCAAGTAGAGAACAACGATCATTAATTCAACCTGAGAACACTATTTCAGGTATCAGAATTGTCAATGAAAGTTGCTTATTTCATATGTGTGCTGGTTTGAGGGGAAAAACCAAAATGTTTACCCACAAGTGGGGAGGGGGCCTTCTCCACAATAATCACGCCACTCTTTATCAAATTTAAGAAAAGGAATTTTAATACAAGAAGGATAACTCTTCTTAACTGATACATATATAGATATATATATATAGATATATATACATATATACATGTATGTAAACAGACTAGTGCAAACTGCTTCCCCAACACCACAAGAGAAAGAAAAAAAAACAACAAAACCCAGCAGGTTTTCCTCCGGGAGGAAAGTTATACTTGGGCAGTGTCAATGTCACAGCCCGGCTGGCTGCGGAGTGAGTTTCCAGTCCCTCTCCAGTGAGACAGACGAGTGGTGAGATCTTGTGTCTCTTGTCCCAGATAAAGAAAAAAAAAGCTGAAAGTGGAGAACCGCCACGTGTCCTGGAAAGCAGCTGCAAACCTCTCTCTCCCGGGTCACTGCCCCAGCCGGGGCAGGCAGGCCGTGACAGTGCAGGTGGTGGTGAGAATGGAGCACAGGCTGGGACCCCAGGTGCAGGAACCAGGAGAAACAGCCATGGCAAGGAGAAAAAAAAAGCAGTGTCTCCGCAAGAAGCCCCAGCAGTAGCCAGCAGAGCAGCTTCCCTCCTCCGCCGCTCCCACGTTCCGCCGAGCTAAGAATGGAAAAATGTCCCCAAAACCAAAAGAGACAAACCTGCCCCCACCCAAGTGATCAGCAGTTAACTACT
>JAWWLY010000089.1:10489367-10519723 GCA_035041215.1 Gymnopithys bicolor
TTTTTGTTAACTGCTGGCATGGGCAGTTAGTGGCAGGGGAGAGAATTTACATAATAATCCCAAACTACAACAATATGGAAGCTTTTCATAGAAATGGGAATTTCAATATGGGATGGTATCACTAGAAACAGATCAATATACTAAATCACATGAAGCTATCAGTGAGACAACAAAGAGAAAACTAAAACTAAAACAAATACAAAAAAATAACTAAAAGTAGTCTAATACTTGAGGCATGGCTGTACTACCTCCATAACTCATCATGACCTCAATTTAACTAAAACAAACACTTCCATTTATAGAGTGAAACCCTGTGAAATTTTCATTCCATCCTTTTCAAAAGATACACAGTTTGGAGTATGGGGACATTCTGAGAAAATGATCTGGTGTTGGAATGAATCTGAATCATCCACCAACAGATATTGTTGCCCATCAATTAATTGCAAATAAAGGAAAAAATCAGAATGATCAAAGTGTATTTTTACAAAAGAGGAGGGAAAAATAATGTTTTGATTAAGACAGACTGATGTTTGTCAGATGGATCATTCTTTTCTGTACAGCTCTCATGAGACACTCGATAACCTGCGTAAATTAATTCTGGTGATCACCAACTGGAAATTCCTTATATTCCTGGTCTAAGTATTTTCTGGATGGAGAACAGATGTGTATAAACAGAAAGATCTTAGATAATTTGTGTGACTATTAGTTCCAAAAAACCTTACAGCACATTAAAAATCTAAAGCAAGCAAAAAAATTTAAAAAACACAAAACCACACACCAGAAAAAAAAAAAAGACAAACCAGAAAAACTAATTTTTAATTTTTAATAATATTTCTATTACTTTGTCACTGAATTCTATGAAAAGAATACTGTGCAAGCAAGTTACACATGTATTTGACAGAAGGAATAGATATTTTAATGAACAAGTAGCTAATTCATAGTGAAATATTAAGGTGCACAGTCTCAGATGGCTTCTTATGAAATTAGTTATATTGGAAATCAAAAGGAAACTAAATGAGATGTAGAAGGTGAATAAAACTCATGGGACAGTAGAGATGCTGTTACTAACATAGCAAGATTCTCTCCTGGATAAAATAAAATATAAATGGATGACCCACTTGTTCTAAAGGGACATTCACCACAATAATCAGTTGAACACTTCTGTGTGTTGTGACTATACATTTAAAGAAAAACAGAAGAATTGAGATTAAAAAAAAAAAAGTTATTCTATCCAAGAAGTAAAATTACTGTCTCTTAGAAGCAACTTTTCTTTGTGAACCTGGTAAAGGAATTTCAAACAATGTGGTCGCAAAATAATGTGTATGCTTAAGATCAGCAGCCTCTGAAAGAAAAAAAATAAAGTTTTGTAAGTGTTCAAGATACTATACTTAAAGGCAATATGAATTACTGTCATGCCTCCATTAGTATTGATTTGTAGTCCACTAATGTCTCAACTAGAATGGAGGATCTTCAAAGGGCAATAAAATCTAAAAAGCTTTCAACATGAGGTGCAAAGTTATTAAGTGATTCAAAGGGTAATACAGACCATTTATCATGATACATACCTGTGTAACTATGATACCATCTTAATTTACAGTTTAATTCAGTATCCTAAAGCATGGGGACATTACCATTACATAACTTATCTGACATTCAAAGCTTTACTGTAAAGATTTTTCAAATATTCTCAGCCAATGTGCTGTCATACATGTGAATGTGTTAGCTGAGAATCTCATCCAATTTTTTGTCCCTTAACATTTTGGGGGATGTTATTGCCAATCCTGTGTCAGTTTCAGTACAGATATGAGTAATCAAGTATGTTCAAAGTGTTTTTTTCTTCCTTACTTATTCCTTCTGCAAGACTGTTTATATGAATTTGTGTTGTTTTTCTCTCCTTAATATAGAAATATATGTGATTATATATATGTGTAACCACTAGGAAGAAGGCATGTTTAAAAGGATGATTCTTTTAGAAGTATTTCAAATATATATACAAAAGATGCAAAAGTGAATAATGTTATTTTTATTACTTTTTTCTTTCCTATGGCATAGTTTAATTACTGATTGAGAACATTTATTATTTCCTTAATGGGTTTTGGATTACAACTTCAGAGAGCAATGACACAGCACAGAATTTATTGAATATTCATTATTTTTTTTCTGGACTTGTTGTTGTTATTGAAAGCAATCTCTCATTTTTCCAGATGTCTGTATCACATGTGAACTAATTAACTCTGATATTTTATTTTACAGAGAAGACCATAAATTATTCACACACCTCCATCTGCAAGGAAGGCAAAATGAAACAGCCTGGAACACCTTTACAACTAAACATTCTGCTACAGCATTCTGTATATAAAGACAATTCATTCAAGCTTTTCTGTCTTCTGCAACATGAGGAGTCAGTACATTCATCAGAATAGTAAATAATTATGAAATATGTTAAAAAAGCAGATGCCCTTCATAGCTCTATGCCACCAAAGATACCTCATAGTTCATTTTGTGGTCTTACCTTGTTTTGGTTTTTTCTTACTATTGCTGATAACTATATTTTTATGAACAGTATGCAAGAAAAAAAATAAATCATTAAGTCCTTGTCCTCAGGCAAAAAGCATCTGGAAGCCAGAATTCAAGAGAGAGAAGTTTCTCATTTTAAGCTCATAGAAAGGAGTTATTTTTAGTAAAATCTTCTCCACCTTCAGTTGTTTTTATACTAAAAAATAGCTTCAAATACTAATGTTGCACAGCCTGTTTCTTGCTAAAAATACTGTTCATGCTCTTTTTATGTTCTCTATAATGTTTCAAAGTATTCTGTCTTTAATGATTTTTTTTCCATCAAATTCTTCTTCTTGGTGTTAATGACGAACTAGATATAGATATCTCTTCTGGTTTTCTTCTGTTGTGGTTTTTTTTTTTTCCTTTTTTTATGTGAGACTTTTCAGGATGTTAACTGAGATGAGATAAAAATAGCTTTTGAATACACATACAAATCCCTAATGACAGTCTTGTGGTAATGCAAAAAGCAGTTTTGGTCCAGTAAAGACGATTATTCTGCAGTACAATCAAACATTTTGACCTTCTATGTATGAATATTATGTCCTTCTATGCTTTTAATGCCACACATGTATAAAAATATCATTATATTCTTCTCAAACTGAAATACTGTACTCTAAATATTACTATATTCCAGGCTGAGGAAGCTAAAGAATATCTCCACTAGACCTGCTCTTGTACTACCATAGAATTCCTGGATCATTTCTTTTATTAGGAAATATGTATAGAGCTCTAAAGAGAGTTTCAGCTAAGTGAAATCACTACAGTGTAAATTACCTGTAAAATGAGGAAATCCATACTGTTTCCCAAAGTTTCATTGAAAGAGTTTGAGCTGTGTAGAAGCAGTGACCGGGTGAGGACCAGAGTAGTTTGAATCATTCCCTTATGCATGGGAAATACTCTGCCTTGAAAAATAAAGGTGAAATTGAAAAAAAAGATAAACATGCACTATTGAGATGAAACTATAGAAATGACTGGATTCTCAGCTTTCTACCCAAAAAAAGAAGAATTCAATTTAGACCTAAAAAACTTCTCAGGCAAATTCAATTGCTGAAATAATGTGGACTCAAAAATATTTTGGTTTGGAGAATAGTTTACAATTAGTTGGCGTATGGATAAATCTTGCTAGAAATTAGGAAAAAAAATAATAATTTGGCTTGTCTCTATTTTAGAGGGAATTTTCTTTCACTCCAGCATATATTCATATTTTCATTAGAGAATATGATAAGAGTCTTTTATCTGAAATCATTATTTTTTAGTAGCTCAAAACTGTAGAGAGGAATAAAAGTCCAAAAAACCCCCTGCACAATAAAAGTTTAGGAGTTTGGAGAATATTAATAGATGACAATCTCAGATCTAGAGTTCTTTCTTCTGACAGAGACAAGGAAAGGTCATGTATACATTTCTGCCCAAAATTGTGTGTAGTGCAGCATAGTAATTATCTGGCTGCGAGTTAACTTTTTTGTTGTTTGTTTGTTTGTTTGTTTGTTTGTTTGTTTTTTAAAACCTGCTCCTTTAGAGTAGAAGGCAGAAAGTCTGCACAGAAAATTCCTTTTCAAGAATTCTGCTTCTCAAATGGTAAAACATCATATAGTCCCCTTCCTCCTGGCTTCTGGATTTCAAATTCCAATGAAGGGATGTTTTAGTTAATATAGCAGTGGTACAAATAATTTCCCTTCACAAATTGCCACTTTTTAATTAAATTAAGTATAAAATATGTTATTTCTTAATACTCTGTGAGAGTTCAACCTCAATTTGTTGAAATAATGGTGTAAATGACAATGCTAATAATGCTAATCATGCTAAATAATAATATACTGATGATGACAATTATGATGATAATAATAATAGCTTCCAATAACTAAATACATGTCAAGGGATGAAGGAAAGGATTATGAATATTTTTGGACTGAAGTTTGAATCTGTAGTCTCATAATGCTTCAAACCAACATTACAGTAGATGACTGAATAAAGAGACAAAAATCTGAAGGAAACACCTTACCCAGAAGTCATTTAAATGACATGCTACAAATTTGGCCACATACACAGAGTAAGGAACCACATCCTTTTGCTGACTACAGTTAAAAAAACTATTATACTCTTCTTTTCTATATGGTATTCAATGAGATTACCAAGGTTGCTAAATGTCATGATGTCCTCTTCAAATTCTGATCATTAGTGCCTTATAACTTAGTTTTAATTTAGTGAAAATTCACAATAGAAAAAGTATCCCTTACAAAGTCATTTCTTGTGTAAATGTAATGATGTTAATTAATAGTTTAGCATGAAGTCTGCATATCTCTCTCACCTTCTCCTTTTGAAGAATATTAATCAAATTATGATCACCATAGTAATGATGCCTGACTAATACTGAATTTTATTGAATCCATTTTGTTGTTCTCATACAGTCTGTGGAAGAATTCTAGGAAAATTGCTAAGTAAAACTGTAGGGGGGGGGTTGTTGTTTGGATTTTTTTTAAGTGACTTAATGGAAGACTGTTAAAACTATTTCATTACTGTTTCTCTTTTCATGCTTGTGAAGAATACCTTGAAATGAAATCTTTCAGTGAGACCTGTCAGTGAAATAGTAAACCTTATAGGTTTTTGTTACTTCAGCTTTGAATTTGGAGCTTGATAGTCCTGCTGGACACAGTTTTCACATACACTTCTATTTTAATTGTCCACAGGATTCCATCTGGATTTAGAGGGACTTCTGACTCAAATTTACAGAAATTCTTTTCATTATTATATCTTTTAAATATTGAATTTTGGAATAGTTGACTGACAATATCCCTTTGGAGAAGATGATACTAAACAATTGATTCATTGAATTCACTTTTTTAAATTAAACTTTCTTTTTGTGTTTGTTTCAGTTCTGAGATACAGATGGGCACCCTCAAAGATATATAGTTCAAAAGAGAAATAATTGAGGTTTCAGAACTAAAATAAATAAGACATCATGAAAGCCATGCTTCTCTCTCCTTTTTTTCAGTCAGATTTTTAAAAAATTTATCATATTACAATGCTGATTTAACACCTGTTTGCATTTTAATTCTTCAATTTCCCTGCTTACCGTCAGTCAGAACTTTAAAATACGACATATAGCATATGATTTGTTGATCAGAGCCACCTTTTTGAGAGTGCAAATGAGACAGAAACTGAAGTTAAGGTTAACACATCATCTCAGTAACAGTAAAATTACACAAGGAAACAGCACTGAACAGAAACATTCTGTTTAGATTAGTTTACTATTCAAGTTACTTTTCTATCAGAATTTTGTGAAAACAATTTTCCTCAGAGAGGTGAGAGATCAGGTGTCAAGGGATATCCTTATTCTAAGAAGTGGCAGAGATTGTCCAGTGAATTATAGATCCTCCATCCTTAGAGTTATTCAGGAATAGCTGGAATGTGGTCCTGGTCAGGATCTGACTTTCCACAGTCACTCTGCCTGAGCAAGATGGACAAAACTACTTCCAGAGAGTCCTTCTATTCTTTGATTCTCAGATTTTCTCCATATTCAGGGCTAAAATTTAATGGTTCTGTAGTTCAGAATGATTCAGTTTTACGGCTTTTAGTTATTAAAACTCCTTTCCCTTGTTAATTCACCCAGGTGAGATTAATTTAAATCGATTCATTTTCAAAAGCCTGAACCATTAATTCAGTTTATTTTCAAAGTACTTTCAGTCTTAATGTCATCACAACCCCTCAGTGGTAACAAAATGTGATTGATGAAGTCATACACATGCGGCTGTTTTGCAGTATGACCATAATACCTTTATCACACAATTATGATCTGAACACAGATCTGAACACTGTCAATGACACAGTGTCAGGACTAGGACACAAAGCATTTTATCAAAAAGTGGCCCAGAACAACTTTCTGTGGGGAAGTCTTCACACAGTAAAATGAGATGTAGATTGCACACTGTCTTCAGTCTTTGAGGAGAAGTCACTTTAAAATTAATTTAATTGACATGAAAAATAGCAACTTCCTCTAAAAACGTTTTCAAAAATGATTGCTAAGTGGTTGACCTTTAATTTAGTATGGCATTTTCTTCCAAGTCAATTAGTCATAATGACCAGTTGTATTTAAAGTGAGAAATATGACATTTTGTTTGAACAAGAATCCTTTTATTTAACTTTTTTTTTTGTATTCCCTAAAAAATGTTAATAATTACAGGTTTCTAAATGCTTTAGAAATTATCCTTTTAGAGTAGTAATAGAAATAGGCAATTGCACTTTTCAGAAAGTAGAAGTGGCTTTGTACAGGTGCACTAGCAGAGAATTATATATCTTACATTAAAGAAAACAAGATCACAAAATCACTGAGCCCAGAATGGTGTGGTTTGGAAAGGACTTTGAAACTCCCCTCATTCTACCCCCTGCCTTGGGAAGCAACACCTTCCACTAGAACAGGTTGCTCCAAGCCCTGTTCAATCTTTTTAATTGTAGAGAACTTACTTTATTTACTTTGCAATGTAGGAAATAATTCAATAATTTTAGTTACTTCTCCTGAACACAGCAATATAATGTTATTATGTTTGATCTACTGCTCTGAGGTTCTTTCAGTCAAGTTTCCTAGTTAGAGAGCAGGGCACAAGAGGATTTGAATTACAATTTACTGCTGCAAAACTTTTTTTTATATATTTTTGTCAGCTCTAGAGCTATATTGCTATAGTGCAAACACACAAGCTTTTGCCTACAGCTACAGTCTCACTGAATTCAAAGGTGTCAGATACTCCATCCTGTAATACATAATTTCTTTACCCTTTTCCTGTATTTTTACTTATTATTCAGTTTTTTATTTTGATTACTTTCTCAGCGTTTGCCAACTACAGAGGAACTTCTAAATGCATTCAGACTACTAATGTGCCATTTGAAAAGCAAATATTTGCTTTTAATTTGTTAGCACAGGCTGAAGAAGAAATAGTGGATGGAAAAAAAGACAATTACAGGCTCAACAGTCATTGAGAAATATTTGCACATTTCTCCCAAATATGTATTTAGGTGTTCAGATGCAGTCAGCTGGCAAAATTCTCTGAAGTGTGTTAAATATTATCACCTTGTACATAAAATCCTAAATATCTCTATTGTCATTTGATCAGTGTTCTCAGATAGCACCATTTTGTAGCATATTTTACAGTCTTACGTAGGGATTTAACTCTGAGCAATGTGAAAATTCTCCACTAAAAGAAGACTTGCTTATATTAATTTTTCTTTTACCTTTGCATTTTGTAAAATTAAAATTAAGCTCTATTCACTGTGAAAACTTTCACCATGACAAAGATATTTCTACTATGAATCACTGCATTGTGCCTACATGGTAGGAAAGTGTCTGTGTGCCATTAACATTCTGGTGAGATAGTAGTTGGTTTTCCTCAATTTCAAAAAAGTGCTGCTCAAATAATGCTAAAAAGGAGAAAAGACAAAATTCTGTTTTTCTTCCATGCTAATCAGAAGATTTGAAGCAGGTCATATATTGGTTCATAAGTTAAACTGGGAGGATTTTTAGTAAATTCTTTCCCTTCCCTAGAGCTGGAGATCACCCGTTGGAATCACATTATTATTATTGTTATTGTTACTGTTATTGTTATTGTCATTGTCATTATTGTTATTGTTAATTATTATTATTTCTGGTTTTATTATTTTATTTTAATATTATATTATTTTATTATTATTAGCATCTTTATTCTTGTTGTTGTTGGTTTTGGTAGTAGTAGTAGTAGTAGTAGTAGTAGTAGTAGTAGTAGCAGTAGTAGTAGTAGTAGTAGTAGTATAGTATTGGTATTAGTATTAGTATTGGTATTAGTATTAGTATTAGTATTGGTATTAGTATTAGTATTAATATTGTGGTGGTTGTTGTGGTCATGGTGATGGTGGTGGTGTTATTATTGTTATTAACAACAACAATAATAATGAGTAATAATTAATAAATTACCTATTATTTATACTTATTTCTTTGTAATTGCTTGAGTTTACTGAAGTCAGCATCAGTCCTTTGCTTCAGTTTACTTTCCTGATTTTGAGGTTGTTCTTTCCCTTCCTTCTCCCCCTCTGCCCACAAAGGCTGCTTCAAAATGTCAGTCATTGGGATTGAAACAGAAAAATTAAATAAACAACTAATGAGCACTGCTGTGGGTCTATATTTATGCAGCTCTGTCCACTGTCCTGTTGCTACTGACATATGGAAACCTAGAACAATTTACAAGAAACAGAAGTGCACATTTGTGGATTTCTAGAGAATCTCAGAGTTTTATTCTTCTTTTTCATTAAAGTGACTGTTTTCTCCAGCAAAAGAGGAAAAAATATGAACACAACAACTGTTACACTCTGTGAGGGAGTAGCCGGAACAGCAGAAAAAAAAGGGGCAAGTTGCTAAATCACTTCACTTTTCTCAAGGCTTATGACTAAACAGCAGTAAACACATATTGCTTGGAAAAATCCCAGAGCTAGAGGCCAAGATAAATCCATTTGAACTTGCAGCTCAGAGTCTCTTAGCCAAATTGTAATACTTTACATGCTCTGATGGACCATTCTTTGGCTCTGCAATATGGGAGAATGTGTTAAAGTCTGGTTCTTGAAAACTATCTGTGGCAGTTTTAACCTTTTTATTCAAACATCTACAACTCATTATTGTTTTTCTTTTTTTTTTCCCCCAGCAAATAGCAGTAAAATGTTTCTGTAGCATTTCCCATGTGCAGCAGATGCAAAACCTAGAGATGAAAAGGGTATGAATTCCAAGACAAAAAGAAATCAAAAAAACAAACCCTCTCTAGAGTGAAATACCAAAAGTAGAAAAAAGTGCAATAGACATGAAAATTAAATACATGTAAGTCTTAGGTAGAAATGTGTAAGTAAAATGTATTATACATTTTAAGCAACTGAATTGCCATGCTTATCTCCTCCTAATTAGGAAAAATTGAGCATTACAATAAAATTGTCAGAATTTATACTTTGCATTGATTCACATGGACTGAATAAAGTATTAAGAACAATGGTAAGAAAGAAAAAATATTTTTTAAAATGCAGAAATTTGAAAAGTCTTTATAATCATGTGCATTTAATCTATAGTAAAAGCATTACTTAATTCTGTTTAAAAAACATTGTACCATACTGAATGTTTTTGGTTATAAATGCATACCATGACTGAGTCTCAAACAGCGGTGCTTGAAGCAAAGAATGAATTAGTCCCATCATAAGATTAATCTATAAATATCAGCCAATTGAGCAGAGTTTGCATTTACAATTTCGTTTATTTTGTTCTTTCCAGAAAGTGAAAAGGGACTCAGTCAAATAATGTTCTGTGGGACTGAAGCAAAGAAAATGAAACTGAGTTACTTACTTTGGGGTGTTTTTACATTTAAGTTTTACAGAGAACTCACCTAATGAGTCAGAGAGCTTTAACCCAGCTTTCATCAAAGAAGAGTAGTGCAACAGAAAGGTCATTGGCTAAATTGAGTCTTTGGGTTTTAGGCTGCTTGCTGTTGCTCTTTGCAGTCTGAACTTTGTAAATCTTGCCTTGAGCAGCAGTTTGCAATTCCCATAAACAGTTTATGAGTGTGCTTAAATGTCAGCCTTCCTGGGAACCTGTGGGCATGGATGTGTTAGTGGTGGCATGCAAGACAATCTTACACCCACAGGTAGGGTCTTGGTCCATCTTCATCAGATTTTGTGTCCTGATGATGTTCTTTTTGTAAAGAGGAAGTGTTTAACTTTCTCAGTGCCTCTGGGTAAACTTTCGAAGGTAGAAATCTACTCTGAACCCACAGTGAATGAAAACAGAGAGATGAGCATTCAGAAAATGAAAATGTGTTTTGTAGCTTTCTACAGCAGTTTCTTTCCAGATCATGGCTGTGTTTTCCTGAGAAACTACTGTTTCTCTTAGTTTTCGCTTCTGAGGAACCTAATGATATGATTCTTTGAAACAACAAATTTAATAGCTCATTTCCAGACAACTGACTCCCAGGAAATGCAAAGCTGGTCACACAGAACTAGTCAAATAAGCTGCACAGGTTTATTCAGAAAGGTTGCACACCCTCTTCCTTTCAAAAGTTGAAACAATACATAACTCAGAATCAATTTTGATGGAGAAACTGCCTTTTTACACAGCTGCTCTTGAAGAAATTGGGAGTTAACCAACTCTTTACAGGTCAAAGCTTGCGCTGATAGATAGTGCACTGGGAATATGATGCTCACTTGCTGCACTAGTTCACTGCTCGCACTTTGCTGTATGAAGACAGACAAGGCACACCACAATTCCAGCCCCAGAACACTCACCTGAAGCCTCACAGGTCTCATAAAAAATAACGGCAGTAAATCCCTCAAAAAAAGAATAAAGGCACAAACAAACAAACAAACAAAACAAACAAACAAAACAAACAAACAAAACAAACAACAACAACACCCCACACCCCCCAAGCCCCCCAAACAAACAAACACAAAACCAACAACAAATCACATTTCTCCCTTCCTCCCTACCACAACACATGATGAACTGAAAGTCAGGGTCACTGTGTGAAATATATGACCAATATTCCATCAAATAACCATCGTAGAGAATGGGAAATTGAACTATCATATCACAAGTTAAATCATTGAATTCTAGAAATTATATGAATAATTCATTCTCTGTGAGACTGTCCCTGATCGTTATCCCAACAACAGGTGATGGAAACTTATTTCTTCAATACCAAATGTAGAGGTTACGGAACCTGTAACTACTTTTTAGCACTTAGCTGGAGTGTGACTAAATCTTTATGCTCTGTTAAGCAGTGAACAAATATCTTCATGTCTTTTAAGGGATCTCTGCAACAAAAAAAGGTATTAAAGAAGTTTAACTGTATTGTTTGAAAGTAATATGCAAAACTGAATATATTTTTCTAATATTTTAGAATACTAACAATTAAAAAATAAATTTCAATAATTATCTGAATTATATTTAGCTATTAACACTATTTCTATATATAATGTGTGAAAATATTTTCAAATTTGTACATAAATTCAGATTTGTTGTATATGATTTTGCATGCAGAAGAAATTGCTCTTGTAGATAGATGGCTTTGTGCTAATTTTGGCTGATTGCATAATTTTTTTCCCTTTTCTTAGTCAACCTGATTTTGATATAAAAACTACTGCAGACAGAAATTGCTTATTATGAACATGCTAATTTTAAATAAAAAGCAGATCGTGCAGAAGTGTCACTATCCTCCTCTAGCCAACTAATTTCATATTAGTTTAAGCCTTTCAAAAAGCTGGCAAAAGGTGAAATTGAAAATTTTGGAAGGCATATATTAATTAAAAATCTGATAGTGGTACTTCTTAAGGATTGTTATTTATTAATATGTAATAATAAATTCTCTCTAACATTTGTGACATACAGTTGGGAAAAGTAACTCTTTCTCCAGCATTTATGAAGATACTCCTGCAGGGTATGCAGAAGTATTTTTTCAGCAACACTCTCATGTTTTCAGCCGGCAATCTTAAATGCCACATATCCTCTTTCTATTAGCATTGCCAATCTGATCTCATTTCTATGGCCAAATGCTACAGTCACACTGCATAGACAAGAACATCCCTGTGGGGACTGGTTACTTCCATTATTCCAGTTTTGCTATTTTGTAAAAAACACAGGCCAGTTAACAAGTTTGTTCTGCTGTGAACTTAAAGAACAAAAAGAGGAGGAAGTAGCTGCAACAGAAGTAACTAATTTGATGCATAATGATGACAGTCTTACACAAAGTGTTTGGACACATGCAAAGTGACTGGATGTTTCACTGAATTTTTTCTGAGGCTGCTGTGCTGTTATTGCTAAAAATGCTCACTTTCTCTTTTCAAAATGTTTTCTCTAATGTTTGTAAAATCAAATTGAATGAGTTAAGGTATTTCAAAGACCATCTCAGGGCTTGGTCCTACTAGAGAATCAATTAGTGACTTGATTACTGCCCTGTTCAACCAGCCAACTGAGACTGTGGTGCTGAGCTGGCTTGCCCATGGGAAAAGGTAGACTGCAACTGTGACTCAAATAAGAACCCTTTTCCTGCAAGCAATCTTTGTTCTATAAGCCAGATTCAAAATTTTTCTGAAGCTGAACTTCCTTTAGAATGGCTGAGTATATGGGGCTGCAAATTACTTGTGTCAGGCTATTCATAACAAACCAAACAATGCAAAAGGTTTCTTATTTTACTGTGAGTTGCACATGTAATCTAGCAAAGATAAATGATTGTGTTTAGCTCAATGGATTCCTTGGCTCTGGCTCACCAGCACTCCCCAGACTATTTATTGCAGCAGTTTAAAATATTATCCATTTTATAGTCTTCTAAATCATTTTCTTATCAGAAGATGGTCTGTGAATTGGAAAAAAATATTGCAGTTGTGTAGTTCATGAAAAAGTCATTAGAAAATGCAGAGGATGGTGAAAGTAGAAGTAACAATGCTACATAATAATCCTCAGACTAACGAATGTATAGACCCTGAGTGACAGACATTCACTGATGATGAGAGCTGACAGTTTCCCATGAATTCAGAAAGGGATCAAGGGTTTCCAGCACTGATGAAAATTAAATCACACTTATTTTACTTACCCTGTAAAGCTTACAATCCTTTAAAGAAAAGTGTTATTTTCCTACTTATCACTGAAGAGTGTTCCCAGTAAACTCTTTTCCTCAGCTAAAAAAAATTAATAGGAAATGGGAATGCTTCTGCAAGTGCAAATATGGTACAATTTTTTAAACCTTGACCAAAAAAAAAAATCAGATAATTAAATTTTCCTATTTTCCTTACAATCTACTGACAGTTTCAATAAGGTCTGTTCTAGAAGACTCAAAGAAAAAAAAAATCATATCAGTTATTTTGTCAGACACAGCCAACCATATGCACTCACTGCTTGAACCACTATTATGTGTTTTGGAATTACACAGAAAAAAATAAATTTTTATACAATGTATTTTGATTTCACAGAGTTACACTGTTTCCTTTTAGGAAAAGAAAAAAACCTCATGAAAATATCAACAGGTTGTTGGTTAACACAGTATCATATTTTAAAATGTAATAATGATAATTCATTTTAAAAGTGTGTATTTCATGCATTAGAAGGAAACATACATATGCCAGTCTTTTTAACACCATGTCTTCTTATGATTTTTTGCATCAAGAAATCAGGTTAAACATCTCAGATTCTAACACATAATACTTAAAGTCTGTTTTCTTTCAGTAGTTTAAATGATCTGATTTATATCTAATTGAACATTAAAATAGGGGGAAATACTGGCTTCTTGGTTTTTCAAGACTGTACTACAGCTTTCCTTCTAGAAATATTGAACCAGTAAACTGACACGATGACAAAAACTGCATTTTTTGTACTTTGCAATAAACATCAACAATGTAAAGGAAGAATGCTGATAAAGAGATGAGTTCAAAGTAAATCCACAGCAACTTCAAATGTGAATTCTTTAAGCATAACAAAATATAATATTTAAATCAAAATCTTCCACAAAACTGTTTATTTTCTCTACATACAGAATTTCCTGCATTCCTTCAGTGTATCACCCATTGTCTCCTGCATGCTAAAATCAGACAAGTAGAAAACTGTAATGGGTTTGATCCATGGCTTCCTCAGTAACCAGTGTTACTAAGGAAGTGGACATTACAAAGTATTCCACACGTGTTTTCCACGTAACAGAGGAGGAGAAGAGATAGGAAGGAGTTTGGGGGTTCTTTTTCCCACAAGGCTGGGGGGAGCAGGAGAAACCTGGACAGTCTGTTCTGTTTCTGTTGGTTTTCCTATCCCGGGACGTGGTGTGATTATTTCATGCTTGTTCTTTTTTCCTTAAGTCTTTTTCGTTCTTATTTGTCTCATTTGTTTTGGAGGTTCCACCGAGAAAACACATAGAGAAGCACATCTATTCTGAAATTATTAAAATCTAGTTTATCTGTAGTTGTTGCTTGGATAAAAGTCTTTATTACACTTCATATTTTTGTTGAAATGCTCTTCAAAACCAAATTTGATTCTCTAGAAAGGTATGACAAATATTCCTGGGAATTGTTCCAAATTCATGTTTGAATTTTCTTTGCTTTGTAGCCCATTTTTATTATTAAGACAGAAAAAACACAGTATCTGGGTCTTGTATATTTTCATCTGTTGCTCTTAGTATATCATGTTTACTTTCAGTACAAGAATAGATCCACTAGTCCCTGAGACTCTGCAAACTGACAGTTAAACAGGTTAGCTACCTGCAATTTGAAGACACTGAAGGCCAGTTACTCTTTATACACATATGTTGAACTCATCAGCCTTCTAAATAATTTTCTGTGTGCCTTAATGGGATTAGACTGAAAGATTTGTCTGGAGAGAGTGAGAGATTTTATCAGAAAAAAAATACATGGAAAAAGAGCAGGAAAATATTTTCTTAAATACAAGAAAGCAAAGGTTTCTGTGACATGGGATGTGTCTGTAGGTGTTGTATGGACCTTGGAGCCTCTGCAGGTGCCAGGATAAGTCTTCTGGGATTTTGCAGCCCCACCGTTGTCCTGAAAGCACACAAAAGGAGCTATTGCCCACAAAACATCACAGTGTTCCTAATCTTAAAACAGAAAAGCAGAGGTGTGACATGCCAACCTGTTCTGCCCTACTTGATGCAAGGGATTTTATTAAATATCAGTTACTGCCTCAGAAAAGACAAAGTGAATGTCAGTACCAGATGCACAGAAGTGTGTTCACACATCCCCCTCCACGTGCATTTTTGTATCCTAAATTGTTCTCACACAATCATAGAATCATTTAGGCTGGAATACACTTCCAAGGTCATCAATTCCACCCTGTGCTCAGCACCCACCTTGTCCCTCAGCCCAGAGCACTGAGTGCCACAGCCAGTCCTGCCTTGGGCACCTGCAGGGCTGGGCACTCCAACCCTCCCTGGGCAGCCCCTGCCAGTGCCTGCCCACCCTTTCCAGGCAGAAATTCCTGCTGCTGTGCCCCCTGCTCCTCCACTGAGAGGAGATCATTTTCCTCCTGCTGAAGAACACAAGAAATGGCAAGTTACACATGGACAAAATAGGTCTTCACCAATTTTCATCACAGCCTAAAAGAATGCTGAACACTAAACACAAAGCAAGTGTTCAAATCTCATTTCAGACTATACCTGAATGTTTTAGTAATTTTATTTTGGTTTGGGTTGCTTGGGACTGGGGTGTTTTTTCAGACACTCTTGGTTTGGTTTGGTTTAGTTTGCTTTTTATCTGTATGGTTTTTGGTATTTTTACTGGTTTGTTGGGGTTTATTTTTAACATTACAAATACAATTTTGAAGTCAATTTCTTTTAGATACATGGTTATAACAATAAACAGAGCTATGCAGGAAAAGGTTTTTGGTTTGGTTTGGTTTAGTTCTGCTTTGATATGTTTTCTTTAAAATCACAGATTATGCTGTTATATACATATGTGATAAACAGTTAAAAAAAAACCAGCAACCAGAACTGAAGTCTTCTACATAAGCTCTTCCACAGCTCTTTCACCTGAAAATAGTAGTCATCCACTAGTAAAAAAAAAAAAAAAAAAAAGGGAAATCCGGTATAATGTACAATTTTGACCTGCAGTTGTTTAGAGACAATAAATATGAACCCCTACTGTGATTTTTCATGGAGATGCATCTTTAGGGTACAGAAAAGCTTTAAGAACCACCTCTGAGTGATATAACTGATCATCCTATCACACTAGATTGAGCTGAAAGTAACTGTCTCAGTGGCAGCACTCTGACTGCATTACCTCTGCCCTTACCCAGCTAACAGATGTCATTTTATGTCAGCAGGAGACTTTTCCACATCCTCTGGCCTATTTACTAGTTCCAATTTACATGTTGCCATTGGGCAAAACAATTCAAAAGCATTTGATGAGCTTTCATTGATAGGCTATCGAAGCTCTGGATTTTCAGTTAGAGCTGCACATTGACTAAGGTGGGATCTGGTCAGATGTGCAATAGCACTGAGATATACAAAAAACTAATATTCAAAATCTAAAAAAAAATAAAAAGCGAAGAAAGACGAATTCTGAGTGTCTCAAAGTTCCTGTTTCCAAATCAATTGATATCATACTGACTAGAAAATTCATAATTACTGCTCTTGCTGTGTACTGGAAATATAAATTTCAGCATGCCTTCAGAAGCCAACATGATTTAAATTTCTTTTATACTTACACAAAACATTTCCAGGGTGATCTCTCGTTTCTCAGGATGTAAATGTGTTTGATCTGTGCCTCTTTCCTGGCAGGCTTCAGACTACAGTAAAACTGTTTGTGGAGATGTTAGACATCTTCCTGTTCAGTTCACCCAATGCCAGGCTGCTCAGTTGTTGGCAAAATCTGAACTAAATAGCCCCAAACTGCTACAATATTTCCTTCCAGACTGCCAGTTTATCACAGGATTGATTTTACCTGCAGGCAACCCTCATCAGAGGTGTTTTGCCACTGAAATATCTGTACTTGGTTGGGTTCCTCTTTGTAGGGACTGGAAAGTCTCAGACTACATCATCACACTGAGACACTTCAGCAGGGCACTGTTCATTCATTGCCAAGGTGATTTCAGTTTATATGTCATGTGCCTTGGATTGACTTGCTTTAATTGTTTGTGGATGTGGGACAGATTTCACCTTGTTTCATGGCAATCTTTGCCAAATTCATTAATCTCACAGAGTTTTAACACAGATAAATAAAAGGAACCCTGTTCCTTTCCCAGTTTCCTTACAAGCATTTATCTTATTACCACTTTCTTGTTTTAGTTTATTTTGGTTTTGTTGGGTTTTGGGTTTTTTTGTTTGTTTTGGGGGTTTTTTGCTGTGTTTTTTTTTTTTTTACTTGCTTCCTAATATTTGGGTCTTCAGGGACCCTCTGAACCTTTCAATCTGACATGGCATTCTTCTCTTCTCCTTGACCTACGTGCAGCTCAGTCTCTAAGGGCTGTATTCAACAGATTCTTTTTTTTTCTTCCTTCCTCTTCTTTCTACATAATTTTGATCCCTTCTAATTTTCTTGGATGCTTCTGCATTGAATAAAACTGTAGCTAATGAATTAAAAACTAATTACAGATAATATATGCTTTGAATTTGTTTACACAGGTATTAAGAGATATTAATAAAATTCATTGTTGCAATGTCTCCTCCCTCTTCCATCTCCTTCCGTGGAGCTCTTCAAAACATGTCTGTAGTAACATAAATTACAAAAATGGGTTGCTTGAGATGGAGAATTTGACAAAGCATTGAGTAGAAAAAGCTGAGTTTCAGGGTTCTTTGATTTTTTTTTTCTCTGCGGGTCCTGACTCAATTTCAAGTGATTTGCATCAACATATGAAGATTGCACAGTTCATTGAGATATTAATACCTCGAGGCATCAGTGTGATCAACACAGTGAGGAAGGAGAAATATTACTGGAGGAATTAGTGATGCCTAAAATGACCAGCTAAGGGTCTAACTTTTTGTCCTGGTTCAAGTCAGAGTTACAAGCTGCAATATTTGGAGTTCCCTGCAGCCAACTCATTTCCCTGTGTGTTGATGGAGTCATGGGCAAGCCTTTTTGTATTTTGTTTTGTGATTTTCAAATTATTTTATTTATCCGAAAAGAATCATTCAGCGATGGTACAAATTTGCAATTTAACTGGATTCCATGGTTTCTTCTCACCCCAGCTTCCATTTGAATGTAAATGTCTGGGTCTGATCTGTAATCACTACAGCTGACAGACTTGTGACTTTGAATACCAGCACAAAGCCAGGACCTTCTGTTGGGTTTGAAACTTTAGTTCTCATTGCAGTGTCTATTTTGGGACTTCTCCTATGATTATCCATGGACTATCTCTCCGCTCGTATAGCACAACACAATTTTTCCTTAAGGTTTTTGTTTGTTTGTACACATTTTTTCAGTTGAAGTAATTTTGTTTTAAAGGATATGTTGGAATATGTGTGTGCAAATGTGTGAAGAAACATGCAGCTTCCAGTGACTTTAAAAATTTGAGACTTGCTTTAATAATATAGAATATTAGTCCATTTTCTTATCATGAAAATGTTGATATCAAAGTTATTTTGAACTATCTCATAACAAAAAATATATAAGCTAAACTGCTAAGTTTCTTGGAGGATAATATTATATCTGCAGTGACAAAATATTTTGGCCATATCTTTTTTTTTTTTCATTATAGAAGAAACGCATGACTTTGGACTCAGGAAGAAGAAAATTTGACTGTACTTGCATTGAGTTGTTACATGAAAGAGAGTTCAGACTGTTTACTTCAGAATCTTATCTCACTGTAAGTTGTGTGACAGCATTGTTCCAAAACAAACAAAAAAAATACTTTGCAAGTTTTACAAGAATCCACCACTTTCTCACTTTGCTAATTATGAATTCCTGAGTCCTAGTTAGGTTTGTGAGAAAGGTGAGGAAAGGACAAGCTTGTGAAGTCTGTGAGGAAGGGACAAGGACTTTTACATAAAATGTGAGAAACAAAATGGATGAAAGCTGTTAATATTATTAAAATAAGGTCCTTGATCCATTGGACTTGCAATAAATGATGAACAGCTATGTTAATTTACAGACTTGTTTCAAGTTTTAAATCACATGTAGTACAATCAGAAACTGAATTCCTTTCATTAATATTTCATTGAAAATGAAAGGCAATCAAGGCACTTAGACTTTTAGACAGTCTTAATGAAATTTTTAAATAAACATTTTAGATTGCTACAGTGATGTATCCAAAAATTGAAAGCCTGCTGCCACACACTGCCTGTGATTAGAGAAGGGAAAAGCTACACAACCAAGGTTAGTAACTCATGCATTTTTCTCTCAGGCCAACAAATATACTGATTAAATTTGCTAACATCACCTCTGATGAAAGAGATGCATTATATCCCTGTTACATAAATCTTAATATACAGGCTATGCCCTATGTGTAGTTATTCACAGTAGGGTTTTACTAATGATCAATTAAACTATTCCATTTAAGTAACTGTTAGAGATGTACCTGAGACAGCACATAAAATACCACTACACACTTAATGTAATAAGCATTTATACACCTGATATGATATGATGATATGATATGATATGATATAATGAACTAAAACCCAGTTGTTTTATCAAACCTTTTGTAATCATTGTATGCAGCTGATGATTCACATTTTGTTCTTCTAAACATTTGGCATATGCAATACAAAACTATGTAGCAGTTTATAGTCTAAATTACATTATGTGAACTGTCCAGTTATTCATTCATGTAAATCTGGTACAAGCAGTAGTTTAGGAAACAGTGATTTCCACTTGCAGTGGCATTTTAAATATTTAAATACTCACAAATCCACATTACTTTGTATGGCAAAGAATTATTTTTATGTAAAAGTGCATGAACATTTGAGTTTCATTCCATGAAAAAGAATTGGAGAAATTATAAGTAGAAAATGTAAGTCATTCAATCAATTTCCTCCTTATTCAATGTTTTCATCATTATATGTTGCAGATATGCCATTGCTGCATCTGCCTGTGGAAGAACAATTTGCAGCAGGGAGTTCCTCTGCTTTCTTCCTCTCTATGTAATCCACAGCACCATTAAGCAAAACTTTAGATGGGTTATAAAAGAAAAAAAAATCATCCCTATAAGGATGGTGAGGACTGGAATGGATTTCCCAGAGCAGCTGTGGCTGCCCCATCCCTGGGAGTGTCCAAGGCCAGATTGGATGGAGCTTGGAGCAACCTGGGATAGTGGAAGATGTTCCTGCCCATGGCAGGGGCAGCACTGGGTGGGTTTTAAGGGTCCCTTCCAACCCAAACCAGTCTGGGATTCTGTGATCTTTGTTAAAGGGTCCTGAGCCTGGTAACTCCTTTTCTGTTCCCATATTTCACATTTAGTGATGCTTTAGCAATAGTACAATCCTTCTTCACAAACACCTGGTACAGGTGCTGCATCCTCTGCCACTTTCCATGCGTTTGAGAGAAATCTCTCTATTTACCAGACAAAAGAGACTGCAGGAAACCTAAATACTCATGCCAAATGAATGCTTTTCCTCTTTCATTGACAATGAAAATTCACACATGTATAAAGAAATTTGTAAGATTTACTTTAAACTTGGAGCTGTACTGAATGATTGCTTTTATTCTTCTTTTTCAAAAACACTTATATGCATATAGATAGAAAGTTAATGTTTCCAATACTTATATACATATAGATAGAAAGTTAATTGAAATAATTTTGAAATCACAAATGTAGGAATGAGCCTGAACACACACACCTACACAAAAACACCTACACATTGGAACAATATAATTTCATTTGAAGTAAGAGAACCTTTAGCTTAAGATGTGTTTGTCCATATAGTGGCAGAGCTATGTGTGAGCAGCTCTACATTCTGTATATAAAAATACATGCTTCTATTGGTTCAAGCTGCAGAAATCTAAGATAAATTACTTGAAAAAAACATGAGTTCCAATGTGCTTTTAATTGCCAAGGGAAATACAGGCAGACGTGGGCTTCTGGAGGCTAGACACTTTCTTTTGGCTTGTTCAAGTATGCAAATAAATATATGTAAATTTTTTAAAAAAAAAGATATCAAGGAATAAAAAGTTAGGCTGGATGCCCCTTGCCAAAACCGTACCAGACATAAGAAGCAGGAGGACACTTTCAAAGCAGTGTGCAAGTCTATCAGCACGAAGCATTCCCTTCTCTCAATCTCCATACACCACTTTGAAGGGTTTCCCGGAGGTTTTTTGCCTGGTATTTTCTGACTCCTATAAAAGCACTAAGCTTTCATGGCAGAAATGAAAGGAAAAAACAGCAAAGACTGAAAGAAAATGGTCTGTGCAAAAATGAGACAATAAGCAAAGTATCTCAAAGTATAAACAGGTTTTGGCATGGGAAAGAGAAAAATGATTATCTGGTGACTATTGTTCTCTGAGAAAATATTTTTCAAATGTTAAACTTCAAATATCCAGAAGCAAAATGCACCCTTCAGAGACAGACACATTTTTCTGCAATAGATGGCTATAAACACTTCAGAAGGGACAGACAAGGAAGAAGAGGTGGTGGGGTATCTCTGAATGTTAGGGAGTGTTTTAATTACCTAGAGCTAAAGGCTGATAATAGCAGGGCTGAGTGTTTCTTGGCAAAAATCAGGGGACAGGCCAGCAAGGCAGATATTTTGTGGAAGTGTGTTCCAGATGACCCAATCAGGAAGGAGAGGTAGAAGAAATTTTCTACAAGCACTTGGGAGAA
This sequence comes from Gymnopithys bicolor, assembly GCA_035041215.1. Classification (NCBI taxonomy): domain Eukaryota; kingdom Metazoa; phylum Chordata; class Aves; order Passeriformes; family Thamnophilidae; genus Gymnopithys; species Gymnopithys bicolor. Next base: position 10,511,155 of record JAWWLY010000089.1, read on the forward strand.
TTGTTACAACTGCTGGTCCCTGATCAGATGGAGAACTTCAACTTATCAAACCTCTGCTGAAAATACAATACAGGACTTAGTCTGGATGCGGCCTTAAAAGACAATAAAATAGTTTCTATGAAGACATTAGCAGCCAAAGGAGGGCTCAAGAGGATTCTCATACTTTATTGGATGTAGGGGAAAACAAGGATGAGGAAATGGCTGGGATATTTAATGCCTTCTTCTCCTCAGGCTTTAATAGTAAGACCAGTTTTTCTTCTGAACTGGAAGACAGTTATGAGGAGCAGAATGAAGCCCCTAAAATCCCAGGGAAAATGGTTTGGTGACCTGCTACATCAGTTAAACACATACAAGTCCAAGAGGCCAGATGGGATACACCCAGGGATACTGTGGGAGCTGCTGAAGTGCTCTGAGAGGTACCTTCAGTCATTTACCTGCAGTCCTGGCCACCTGAGCAGGTCCCCATTGACTGGAGGTAAGAAAATCTGATGTCCTCCTACAAGATGTCTTGTCAGGCTCACCTCAGGGCTGGAGGAGGTTATGGAGCCCATCTTCTTGGGTGCCATCACACAGCAAGTACAGGACTCCCAGGGGATCAGGGACAGCCAGCAATAGTTTAGGAAAGGCAGGTTGTGCTTGAGTAACCTCAACTCCTCCTGTGCCAAGGTGCCTGACTTAGTGGATAAGACAGAGGCTGTGGGTGATGTCTACCTGGATTTCAGGAGTTCATCAAACCCTTTGATAGTGTCTCCCAGTGTTTTCTCAGGGACAAACTGGCTGCTCAGGTCTTGAATGGCTGTACTCTTTGCTGGTTAAAACACTGCCCAGATGGATGACCCCAAAGAGCTGTGATGTAGAAAACTCAATCCAGTAGGTGGCTGGTCACTAGTTAGGTTCTCCAGGGCTCTGTATTGGGGCCTGCTGTGTTTAATATCTTTATTGATGACCTGGACGAGAGTCATAGAGGTAATTTCCAATTTAAAGAATTCTACAATTCTATAGTTAGGTGAAAAAAGTGGAGCTAGTCTGTCATTAACAACTGCTTCAGAAGTTCTTGTGTTCTATAGGTAAGGGATTATTTGAATGAATAAAGAGAGATAAGAGGGATTTCTCTCTCATAACTGCTGCACACAACCTTCCAAGACACCAATACAACTAAAAGCTCAAAGACTCCAGAAAGACCTACCACTGATGTGGACAGCTTACATATCACATAGAATATGCTGGATTTTCCACCCTGTCAGTCATCAACCCAGAAAGAGGTCAACACTAGTATTATTTAGGTAGTGTCATGTGGAATGACAATAATATTTTCAAAAGGGATGTAATTTATTCCACTTCTGAAAATAAGCAAGACCTTGACCAAATGTTGACTGCACCAACATTTACTTTGCTTGCTTCAAAATAAATTGAAAAAAAAAAAAAAAAGAAATCCTGCAGGCTTACTTTTAGAGGTAAATCACTAGCTGCAGTATGATATTTATGGTATAAATACAGAAAGAGGAGTAGAACTGCAGAAAAAATCTGGTACTCCTTAAATGTGTGAAAACATTGTTTTTGCTACTCGATATCATCTTTGATTCAGCCATGAAATAATACTTTTATGCAACAAACAACAGTTTTACCACTGCATTATCCTATATAAAGTTCCAGTTTTTGTCATATTGCTCCACTTACAGGTGAAATTCTACAGGATTATTAAAAACATTACGCTATTATATGACAGATCCATGACATTAATATAGCTCAGAGATTTACATCCCTTAAATCTGTGGGCTACTATGAGAATATTCTATATATTTGATAGTCACATCAGGAAATCTTGTGAAAAAAAGAAAAAAATCAGAATAAACCAAACTTGCTCTGTGCTTCATAAATTTTCTTCTGATCTTGCTTATCTTCATAATTTACATTTTTGCATACTTGAATTACAAGTTCCAAGGATAATCCAGTAATTATTCTGAAATCCATTTCAAATTTTATTTAATTATTTCAATTTCATACATAAGTTCAGACTTCAGTTAAAAGCCATGTGAGATTGCATTAAAATATTCAAAAATACCTTTAAGCCCTATTTTTAATGTTTTAACACAAAAGAGTTGTAAAATGATATATTAATCTAAAACTGCAGTTGTTAAAAGGTAGGTGACCCTTATTTTCACTAGCTCCCGTTAGTCAAAATTGGGAATAATAACACCATGATTCACTGCGGTGAGTATTGGTTTCTATAAAGTTATGTCTATCAGAAGAAGAAACTGTTCAGTGAGGGTATTCTCCAGTTGTTCAAGAAAACTGAGTTATTTTAATTACTTTTACTGCTATCACCATTTTGTTTGACTTATTTTGGTATTCTGAGAATTCGTTAAAATCAGTAACTGCAGTTGTACTCATAGTAAACTACCACTAAGCATTGTGCAACACTCTACACTATAGTTTCAATGTAATTAGTAAAATACATTAAAAACTTCCTATACATTTTCATTAATTTATCCCATTAATTTAGAATGCTCTCCTACTCTCTAAATGACACAACAGAGATCTATCTGTGGTCATGCAACTCAGTTGCCATGTTTTGTAAGTTAACAGCTTTTCAGTCTTCTCAAAACTATTTAAAAGTTACCTGCTTCAAAGAAGAGTGGCAGAGAGCAGTCACAGCTGAGTAATGAGGCATGACTCTGCTAATTTACTCATTCAAGAAAAATTAGTTTGTATGCACAGTGACATTTGAATGAATTGTACTACTTTTTATGTTAGCAAGGATCAAAATGTAATAAAAATATACCTATATCAGGGCTATAAAACTAGACTTAGATGCATCTGTTGTCAAAGCCACTTTATCAAGAAGGTTGAACATGGACTACAAAAGAAAAAGTGTGTTATTTTCTAAAAATTAAGGCATCAAACATGAACTAATGTGTAGGATCTTTGCCTTGTGTTTCAGACTCTTTATATTCCATAACTCAAGTTATAGAATGGCTTAGTTTGGGAGAGATATTTAGAGGTCATCCAGTCCAACCCCTGCAATGAGCAGGTGCATGTCTCACAAGGTCAGGCTGCCCTGTCCAGCCTGACCTTGGATGTTTCCAGGGATGGGGCTACCACCACCTCTGAATAACCTGCTCCTGCGTCTCCCCATCATCATAAAAAAATTCTTCCTTGTATCTAGTTTTACACTCCCCTTTTTCAGTTTAAAACCATTACCCCTTGTCCTATTACTGCAGGCCCTACTAAAAATTCTGTCCCCATCTTTCTTATAAGCCCCCTTTAGGCACTGGAAGGGGCTCTAAGGTCTCCTCAGAGCCTTCTCTTCTCCAGACTGAGCAATCCCAATTCTCTCAGCCTTTCAAGTAGTTTAAAATCAGCTAAAATATTGTGCTGCAGAGAAAGTAGTAAGAAGGGTTTTTACTTTGAGGCTTAAAAAAGTTGTAAGATGGTTTCCACAGCAACTATGGCATTACACACCAATATAATTTCAGGACTCTTGAATATATTTATTTATTTGTGCCTGCAGGTTTGCCTCTGGCGTAAACCTTTGCTACTGAGTTGAAGCTTATGATACATGTCATACTTTTTTTTCCACTGCCAAATCTAGATCTGACCAGCCAGCTTAAAAGGGAAGAATTCTCATAGCTGAAAGAAGAGGGGAAAAAGAAAAAAACCTCCCTGTCAAGCGTGTATCTACCAGGAGATGGATGCAAAAGTGAATATCCAGTTTTCAGAATATAGATTTTTAGCTTGCATGCCAGGCTTAGGAAAAATCCACAGTGGCTTAGTTTAAACTTCATGTAGTGAATCACTTGTTTTACACGTGAGTGAAGGTTGTTACAAAACGACTGCTTCAGCACCTGAACTGTTCTGGAATGCAGAAAATACAGAAACATGGAATATAAGGGGAAAGTAAGGGGTCAAGGAGACGAGGTGCTGCAAATCTTGTTAGGGTCTGAAACATCTCAGAAGTAAATTCTGATTATTTTCTGAGTCTTCTGTAGAGATAAATCTGTGTGGAATTGAATGAAGTAGAAATTACAAACTATGTTTTTCAGAGCAATGGTGATTGATCTTTGCTGCTTCTCCTGAGTTCTTGAGATGAGGGAGAAGGAGGCAAGGATCAGCCTTGGTTTCTTTGTGTGGAGTTGTGAATGTGTGAATGGAAAATAAAGTAAAAAACAGAATTCAACTGGGTGCTGAAACTGGAATTACACGGAGATATAGATTAGTTTTCTTTTCTTTGGTTTCTTTTTTTCTTTGTATAATGATGGTAGCAATACAGATCTTCATATGGATGGCGAGAGGCAATTCTGAAGAAAATACCCAGGTCATAAAGAAGAAACCCAAAATGAAAACAAAATCAAAACCTGAGGCTTAGACTACAGAAACTTTTCCTAAAATATATAAAGTTACTGCATTCTTGTATTTCTATGCTTACTTTCCCATTACTCTCTATCTCTGCACTTTATTCCTGCTTAGTAAATTGCAGTTTGAGCTCCTGGCACAGTCCAGATTATACAGACTTCAGCATAAACTTTGATCTTCAGCAATAAGATGCTGAAATTAATTGCTCAGATTATGAAATTGACATTCTGAAATCTGAGATTGTGATGGCAACATAACATCAATTCTGTGTAGGTCCTGCCCTTACAAACTTTGAATCTTCAGCTATGTCAAGGTAGAACTTGGGAAATGTAAGTGGAAGACATGAGGATATGATATGAACCAAAACCACATGTATGCGTATTTAGCATTTTTAGCTTCAGAAAATGGGAAAAATCTCAGTTAAAAGAATGTGAAATCAATACAATCAGGATTTTATTGATGAAGAACTCACCTGGGATGGTTAAGGTCAAAAGATGTCCTGTTTTTCTGTTGAAAACCGTAAGGATTAGTGCTTCAGTCACTGCTATTCCTGGTTTATCTTTATATCTTCTGCCTTTCCCTTGTCTAAGAGTCCTGAATTATGATACATATTTTTAGACTTTACCCAAAGGACACATTGTGGTTTGTGTCTTATTTTCTTTTAGCTGACAGAAAAAAAAAATTAAGTTCAAAAACTTAGGGTCAATTTATCTACTCATAATGTCTGTAAAAACACTGCTTGTCAGAATGGGAAGATTTTGTTCAAACTGTTCCATCAAAAGCCACTGACCTTGCTTTCATTAGAAGAGGCTGTTTATTTGTGGAAGGTCCCAGCAATTCTTCCTGAGGATCATGGAGACAATGCACACTGATAATTTTACTCCATGTTCCCGTTGGAGTCAGGCTTTCATGACTTCTTGTGGAATCAGCACCGTTGCAGAAAAGCAGATCAAACATCCTCTCTGCCTTTTTTTTTTTTTTTGGTTGAATGCCCTTTAAATGTATTATTGTGATCAAGTAATAGATGCACCAGTTGGAACAGTCTCTTTTGTATTCATTGCTATTTACAAATTACATCATGAGTTAATCTCTCTTTTCCTTTCCTGCTCCTCCCATTAACTCTTTGAAAAAAGTTTTTCTGCCTCACTATGCAGACTGCAGGAGAGCTCCAAACAGTCAGGTGAAATAAAGATGCATAAATTTAATCTTCAATATTCACTTCCCTGTTATGAAATGTTAAGGTCAAAGCAATGTCAGAATTGATTTTTAACTTGTCAGTGGAGGTGTAGAATTATAAATGCCTCTTTAACTGTATGTCAAATAAATTTTGAAATATTGATTATGCACATATAAACACATGGACTTATTTGTATGCAAGTTGCTTTATCAGGCAGAAGCTTAAATAACATATTTTTTTAAGAATTCAAAAGAAAAGCCACTTGAAAGGAAGAGGCTCAGTGTCAAGTAAGGACAGATTTAACTTCTGCATACATGGTGACTTTAATGTGAATGTCTTGTAAAATGATATCAGCTTCACAGAGTGTTTTGTAATACCTAAAACGATCTCACAAATATTGAATGGCAGACTTTAGGTAAACTTACCTTAAAACAAACTTCTCCCACCTCTGCTCAAGTTCGTGACCTCATGCCTGCCTTAGTCAATGGAGAATGGAGAAACAAAATTAATTAGGGCAGCAAGAAATCTTGCAAGAAGGAAGAGATAAAATGAATCATTCTTAATTGCAGAATGCTGTGTGTTGGTGATGGACAACAGCACCTGAGATCAGTGAGTGACATAGCTGTCTCATACACTCATGTGATGATTTTATAAGGTCAGGATGCAAAGAAGGTTTATTTTTGATCAGTACAGCACAATAAATGTTAAAAAACCCAACAAAACAAAACAAACCCACTGTCAAATACTATCTTCCTCCATTAGAAAAGTCATACCAGTTTTTACTCTTTTGACTTGTTCCACCCCATTCAGCCCTAGCCATTATTCACTAAACCAAACTGGACACTCTTGAGACCTTCAGATTTGGACCAGTAGACTCACTGAGGACTTACAGACTCACTATGGATTTTCTTCTATCTGTCATAGTCAAATCAAATGTTGAATAAGACTTAGAAATACAATAGTAAATGTGATTTTCTTCTTTAACTCCCTCCTTTTATTCCTACATTCTTCTGACTAAAACAAAACACCTAAAATTAAACCATTTATCAGAAAAATGACTATTAGATTAAAAAAGAGTCCACCTTGGCTTTTCCTTTTAATACTTCTTTTTTCTCTTAATGACTGAAATTGCTTCATCTTCCTGCCTCAATATCAGTTACATATAAGTATTATGTTTTGATACAATTTTTTTTCTGGGAAAATTGCCTAATATCTGTCACCATCTTCATCTAGCTGATTCCCTTAGACACCTGGATAATTCTTTGTTATTGGAGTTTCCTTGGCAGTACTACTTCATTTTTCTCTATATCCAGTGCATTTCTCTCCCTTACCACTGTACAAACATGCTGGTTTCTTGCCAGAATGAAGATAGAAGTAACACTCTTGATAGTCCTAGGCTGAAATGAAGTGCAATCAAGATAATTATAGCCTTTTTGTGTGTGTTATTTTATCATATGTTGGAAAGAAATTACCTTTTTATCACTTTTCTTTGGAGATATTTTTTAATAAAAAGTAGGTCAATTTTTTTTTCCAACTAAAAAAAGATCTGCAAAATACCTACAGACAACCTGTCCTTGCTCCAATTTCTTATAAAAACCTGAGATATAAAGCTACACTTTTATGCACATTCCCGTCCTAGGACTTGATACAAGGCCATGTAGCAGCCCAGTGCTGACTTCAAACCATCTTGGCATTAAAAAGTTCACACATATGTTTCCAGGGGAAGGTGTGGGAGAAGTTCTCTCCTCTGAGGATCCTGATAGGTAAACCTATGGAATATGTGCATAAAACTGTGGATCCTAACAAGGATTCCCTAGGAAACTGGCTGGTGGAGCTGCCAAGTCACTCTTCATGATATTTAGAAAGTCCTGGTAGTCAAGTGAAGTCCCAGGTGACTGGAAAAGGGGAGACTTTGCACCCATCTTTAAAAAAGTGGAAAGGAGGAGGACCCTGGAAACCAATGCCCTGTCAGCCTCACCTCTGTGCCCAGGAAGATCATGGAAAAGACCCTTCTGGGAGATGTGCAGAGGCACAAGGGAGACATGGAGGTGGTTCGGGACAGTCAGCACAGTTTCACCAAGGGAAGTCACCTGGCCAACCCAGTGACTTTCTCTGATGAAGTGGTTGCTCCATCATAGGAGATATTGGTACACTGGTGGACAAGGGAAGAGCTGTGGGTGTCATCCATAAGGACTTCTACGAGGTCTTTGACATTACCTGACACAGAATCCTTCTCTGTAACTTGGGGAGAGGTAGATTTGATGGGTAGACTGTTCAGTGGATAAGGAATTGGTTTAAGAGTCACATCCAGACTTTTATGGTCAATGGCTCAGAGTCCCAATGGACACCAGTGGAGCCCTCAGGGTCCATATTGGTACCAGAATTATTTAATATGCTTATTAATGACACAGATGAAGGGTGCAGTGACACACCTGCAGGACAGGGCCATCCAGAGGGACCTGGACAAGCCCCAGGAGGGGCCCCTGGGAATTTCCCAAGATTCAACAAGACCAGGGACTGGTGTTGCACCTGGGTCGTGTCAAAACCCTGGGATCAATCCAGGCTGGGGTTGAGCAGATGGAGCAGCCCTGGGAGAAGGACCTGGGGGGGCTGATGGGGGAGAGGCTGGACATGGCCCAGCCCAGAACCTCCCATGCCCTGGGCTGGTCCCACAGAGTGGGCTGCAGGGTAGGACAAGAGATTCTGCCCCTCAGGTGATACCCCACCTGCAGAGCTGTTCCTGCCCTTGGGGCAGCACAAGAAAGACATGGAGCTGCTGGAGAGTTCAGAGGAGGCACCAGGATGGGCAAAGGAGCAGCTCTGCTGGGAGAAAAGGTTGGGAGAGCTGGGATTCTCCAGCCTGGAGAAGGCAAGACTGGTGAAACAGCACTGTGACCTTTCAGTACTTGCAGGAGTCTCATAAGAAAAGTTGAACCAGACTTTTTAGCAGAGACTATTGTAATAGGACAAGAGCATTGATATTAAACTGAAATAGTGTAGATTTAGACTGGACATAGGGATAGACTTGAGAGATGAGGT
>JAWWLY010000089.1:10521661-10532820 GCA_035041215.1 Gymnopithys bicolor
CTTTCTCTCTGTCCTGGACAGTTGGTGTTTTGCCAGCTCAACCCGTCTCTTCTAGGTGGTATTTCCTCAACTGGCTGGCCAGGTTGGTGAGAGGGGGCACAAACTATGTGCAACAAGAAAGTCAGTACAAAAAATCTGACAGGATGAGTCATAATGATGCCTTAGGACTTTATATATTTGTATATATATTTGTAGATATTTATATAACTGTATAAGTTTCTTACATTTAGCAACTAGCAGTTTCTACCTCTGTGCTACATTCCTGAATTTCTGTGTTCAGGGCAAGATAGCTGCCAGAACATCATGTTTGTGACCCATGTACTAGGACTAGAGTAATAAGATTCCATTTTAGTCAAAACAAGATAAACAACCAAAGGACCTTGGAGAAGCTCCAGTGAGAGAAAACGGCATGAAGATGTTGATGATGGATGAAGAAAGGGGTTGTTAGACCTGCAACTCAATTCCAAGGAGTAGTGCCAAGGGACAGGTCTGGAGCAGCTTCTGGAGGTAGCAGCAAGGGTAGACAGATCCTGGGTTGCATGTAGCCTTTAGTTATGATAATTAAGTAGTGTTATAAATTAGTAAGCATCTCTATACTGGTGCATACATCTCTGTGAATTTTGTGAACCTGAAAAGTTTTTCAGGTTAAGAGCTATTCTCTACATCACCCAAATAATATTGCCTCAAAAAGCTTTTTTTCCCTTGATTTTAGCAACAATCCAGATGGATACCCAGCACTGGAAATATGAAATACAAAAGTCACTATACGTCCCTTGCAGGGAAATCAGAACAACTTGAAAATTCCATTGTTCATCAAAAGCACATTTGGAAAACCAATACCTGGGTCTGCCTTTAAATTTCAGAATTACTCTCCTACTTATGCAATGTCAGTCTCTAAATCCTCTGTATTTTTACACTCAAACTGACTACAATTATGAATATCCTGTTTTGCCTTTTTCACCCTCAGTGTGCTTCTGACATCCCAGAAGGAAAATTTTGAGTAATCACTGGTAAAATCTTCTGTGATACTTGTAGATAGTTTCTAAACTCTTTTATGTTCTTCCCTCTCCCTGTCAAGGCTCATACCATCATACCCTTTGACACTCACATCTTTTTATGCTCTTTATATTTTCCGTAGTTGTCTCATTTCACTATTATTTTGTCTGTTCAGAATAAAAATTTGTCTTTCATACTATACATAAACCTCTACTACTTTTCAAAAAATCAGCATCTGAGAAAAAAAAAATAGAACATGCAATTCATTCCACCAACCACTGGTAAGCTGGTAAATAATAATTCTGGAACCTTCATCATATTTCAAAGAAAGCTACTGCTTAAAAAAAAAAAGAGTAATTATTGGGTGATTAGGAAGGTAAGTTTTTCAGGATAATTTAGTCAAGATAGTCAAAATTATGGATAAAAGCAAAATGAGATTAAAAACATCCTGGGTCATAAAATGCCAGATTAATTTTTACATGGACAATTTTTAGTAGATATGAAAGTCAGAAAAACACAACTGAGGTTAGAGGAATTGTTAACCCTTCTGAAAGGTAAATAAGGGACGAGCTCTTTACTACAATAAAAATGCATAATTAACAAGCCAAAATTCTCTTCTCAACTTTATCTTTCTTGACCAACTATTAAACTTCTTAGATCAGGAAATCTATTTGTGTTCTTCTGCAGCTGAGGGCTGAGTCCTCCACCACTCAAACACGCTGAATAATACATCAGTCCTTGGTCATCCTGAGTCAATAAAAATATTTTGGGGCTAAAATAATATTTACTATGAGAATTAGAGTGTTTGCAATATACATGGCTAGGGAGCTTGTTTTAATCTGAATTATTTAACAAAACTTTTGTTGTAAGGTGAAGCATAAGACTCTACTATACCTTAGAGAATTTAATATGGTTATATTAATATTTATCTAGTCCCAATCATATTGTCCTAAAAATTGAAATTACCCTCTGGAATAAAGCTATTTCAGGCTTCACTCAAGTGCTCAGAAATTCCCTTTATATTCTCTTACTTGTTCAGAGAAAATGTTATGCTTAGTAGAAAATATTGACAAGGCAAGAGGCTCTCGAAAATGCATTTATTTTAATATCAGACATGCCACTCATACCTATGGTGTAATATTGATATCCTATGTATGATTATATAAAGATTAGTTTTACATTAATGTAAAACTACAGCAAAATTCAGACACTTACATTGCAGTAACATGAAGCCTGAATTCAAATTGAAAAAAATGAAGAAAAGCAATTTTGAAAGCCATGAGAAAAGTACAAATAAGCCAAAAAAACCTTCAATTCTTAACATAAACTGGTTGCAGCTGGAACCTGTCATTGAAATATGTATGTACATAGAGGATTCTCTGCTCCCTTCATCCACTGCTAACTCTGCTGCTGCAGACAAAATTAAATAATTTTTACCTCTGTTTTCAGCTGACAGTAGTGCATATTAATAAAACAAAACAAAACAAAACCAAAAAACCCCTTAAGCTTAGCTCACATAGTGGCAGTATGTAAGTATTTAGAAAGTCTTTTGTGTAAGTTAATCTCTATAATACTGTTTTTGGGGGAATTGGTTGGGGGGTTTTTTGGTTTTGTTTTGGTTTTGGGGGGTTTTGTTTTTTTTTGTTTTTGTTTTGTTTTGTTTTTGGTTTTTTGTTTGTTTTTTGGGTTTTTTGTTGTTTTTTTTTTAAAGCTAATGTAATATTTATAAGCTGCTCCATTGAACCACAGTGAAATGACTGCACTGCTTTGTGCACCTTTACATTCTTTACTCATACAACTTGCATACAGAAGTGATGAAGTAATGGAGAATACCCACAATATTTGTAATTTTGCCATGACATATCATCATGCATCTAAATGCATCAGTCAAAGCAGCAGAGCACAATATTTTACCATTCTGACAGAAATCGCTGCTTCGTTTTAAAATAAAAACTTGGGTTTAGCTAAAATAAGTACTTTTGACTACCAAGTTGCTACAGAAAAAAAAATTTAAAAAATCCTTATCAGAAACGTTAGAGGAGAAAAAGAAATCTGTTCTCAATAAAGGACTCGTTTTATTTTAGTTCACTTGAAAAAAATTAAGATGGTCACTTATAGTAGGTTCCAAACTGAGATTTCCAGAGAGATGCAACTAACAAGTTATGTTTTGTAGGAGAAGTGTACGTGCTTTGACATAAAAAGGCACAGGATTTTTCTAATGCTCAATTTCAAGTCTTAGAGACTCATTGAACAGTCCATAAATTCTGTGTGAATGCTATCCTTGTTACACCTGTGCATTTTAACCCACCCCAATCCATGAACTTCCTGGAAAGACTCTCAGGATCCAGTCAGCAATGCAATCCCTGGTTCCCTGTCAGCTCACTCAGGGGAAATTTCAGTGAAGCAAACAAATAAAAAAAAGCTTAGGGAAAGCATAGTGAACAAAACCCTATATCTTAACTACCAAAATTGCCTTAAACATCACATTTACAGAGAAACTCCTTCGTACTTTTCCTTCCCCTGTCCCTATCAAGCCTCTGCCTCACAGATCCACACTGAGATGATCCTGTCTCAGTCCGTAAGGCCATTTAGCTCTTTTAGCTCTTATTCAGAGCTCTCAGGATTGGGAGAGATCATCAGGAACATCTTGTCCAGTCTGTTACCTGAGCCTTATCACACATGCCTGAAATATTTTGTTTGAACTACGGCACATCTGGTAACATTCAGTCCTGACTTTGAAAAGTGCAGCTCAGTAAAATCTATGACATTCCCAGTAGGTAATTCTTATAAAATTCAGCATTATCAATACAACACTTCCTTCTGCCAACCCGGCCTAATTTTCCACCTGTGCTTCTGGACTACATATGATCTGTCGAAGCTCAGTTAAAAAAAGATGTATATTTTTCCTTTTTCTTCTTTCTTTTTTTTTTTAATTTATTTGCAAGAGAAAGATTGCTTCTAAGTTTTACATATCTTACTTTCAGTTTTTCCACAGCTCAAATTATTTATTCTTTGAGGGAAAAAAATTAAATTGACCTTCATGTTTACATGCATGGAAAATGAACTCTCTAATTTGTAATGTGGCAACCCAAAGCTGTTAAAAGTATGAGTATGATGAAAACAGTGTGAACTTCAGAGAAAGGGATTGTTCTGAACACTCACTTGCCAAATTCCTCACTGCTGATAGAAGATGGAATGTTTAAGAATTCAAGGAAAGCCTATGATTTTAAAAGTGTGAAAGTCACATAGTAGAAAAGGAATCTTCTATGTCTCATACTTTGCACTAGTTGCACTTTCCTTTTGAAAGTGATATTCAAAGCAGGACTCCTCGGTGACCTTCTCATGTCTTCCCCTTGTTAATCATGTAGTGACACTGCTCACAGTGAGTCTTAAAAGAGGACATGGTGTGGAAAGATATGAAAGAAACATTCTCAATGCTAAGGAATGTTTTAGTGAAAATAATTGGGTTTGAGTTTTTCCCATCAAGATAGTGAGAAATTATTATGAACTCTGATTTAAAAAATTTTATCCCAAAGTCCTTAATATAGTATATTAATATTTTGATATAGTTATAACTATCTGCAGGAATGATTATAAAGGAGAAATCGTATATCAAATATTTTTTTTTTGGCACACTACATCAAAATGGAAAAGAACAAATAAACAATCAAAACAACAACAACAAAAAAAAACAAAACAAAAACCCAAATGCCCACATCCTAGAAATAAAACCAGGGTGATGCTATAGAAGAAGAGTGACAATTTGCCTGATTTATCCTGATTGCTTTTTATCTTCAGCATGGGCGCTATTAATTTGCTACAAAACCAGGAAGCTGGAATTCTAAAATTCAATTTAATAAAGTTTACACATGATGATAATTATTTTACATATCCATTTGTTGAGTATAATGAACAAATCTGTCAGGCTTGTCTACTGGGACTTGCGTGTAAGCGATTTGTAAGAAAATACAAATTATTCTGGTGTTGGAGTTGTAGGACTGATGAACACAAGTCTGCCATGTACAAATACCTGAATATACATAAACAATAATGGATTCATTCACAGAAACATCCTTGATTCTATTAACCAAGACTGCAAGTTGCAATGAAGATCACAAAATTTAAAAAGTATAAAAATGTTCCTTTCCCTTTCCACAAACTCTCTTCCCTGCCCTGGGCAATTACCAAACATAATACAATAATGATGCTTTTACCAAGAGTTTTAAGATTAATTAATTCCTGAAACAAAGGCATAAATTCCTTTACAAAGGTGTAAAAAGCATCCACAATTACATTTGAGAATTTTTTGATTTTGTTTTTGGTTGTTTTTTGGGGGTTTTTTCAGATGAACTGCTTAAGGTTTACTTGTGAAGTAGCAAAGTTTTTATAATGGTCTAAGTGTAACTAACATAAAAACTTGTTCCTTCAGTGAAAGTTTGTGGAACAGTGCAGAAAAGAGCTCTGAATTGTCTCTGAATTGTTCCTTCATATTCACCCACCTATGAAACTATGGGGAATGGGATGTCAATATTTTTAGTGAGATGAAACAGGAGGTCTGGTTTCTTCAATTACAATTTCAGGGCTCTTGTCTCTAAGAGATTTTTCCTTCTCCTTAAAGGAGAGGGGAGAAATCACGTCACTTTCTTGATTTTTTTTTCTCTTTTTTTTTGGCAGTAATTTCCCTACATTGTGCAGGAGAATCATTTTCCTACCACAAGGGACTCAAATACAGAATAATCATCAAGACTAAAGAGACTAAGGGTTTTTGCTACTGCTTTGGGCTTAATGAGATCAAAGTGGGACTTTATTTTTTTTCTGTTCATTTTTTGTTTGTGGGACATTGAGGGCTTTTTTTGTGGTTTCTTTGTGGTTGTATTTTTATTTTTTTATTTTATTTTGTTAGGATGTTTTCTTGGGTTTATGTTGTTTTGGTTTAGTTTATGTTTTGGGGCTATTTTTGGTGATTTTATTTGATTGGGATTTGGGTTTTGTTTGTTGTGGGGTTTGGGGTTTGTTTGTGGGTTTTTTTGGTCATATTTTGTACACTAACACTTTTAAGGTCATTCAAATATTTCAGCATAGAGTTGCAGGTAACAAAATTGTTTCATATTTTAAAAACTAAAGTAGCAGAAAAGGCATAAGTCTGTACCCTTATTGTTAATATGACAAATATTCATGCAAAAAGCTGCTGTCTGAGTTAAAACAAAAAACAAAAAAGACAAATATTTTTCCCAAACAACATTTAGATTACCTCATACATCTAACATTCCACCACCAAGAACTGAAGGCATTCTGTGATCATTAAAATGTCCTAATCATTATAGCTAGTTTTTTCCCCTTAAATTCAAAATTTTAATATTTAAAACTGCCTTTAAGTCTGAGGGTCGAGGAAATGCTGAATCCAAGGAAAGGTTTTTGGTTTCTGCTCAGATTCTCAAGATATATGGTTTCATCTCAGGGTTCCCCTTCATTTCGTGCACAGAAAAATGAGCAACTGTTCTCATTTGCAGTGGAAAGAGGAATTACTTTAGTTTTTTTAAGTCTCTGAACTAGTTCTATACCATTCCAGACAATTAACTATCCCTAACAATCTTCATGATGGTCCTGTAAACATTCCATCAAACATAATTTGGGAGCAGCAGAAGAATCAGGATGTTGCTAAAGTACATCTTTAATAAATTATGTCTCTGAAAAGTTACTCAAGTGCTACTGTCAGCTAAGCTCCACATCTTTCATCCCCCTCATAATCAGCTATCTGCTGAAGATCATATATAACACAGGCCTGCCATTTGCAGGGCTTCACTTGAAAGACTGATGACCTCAGTGACATAAATTGTGACCAGAATTCTCAGTGACACTTGTAACAAACAGGCGCTGGCATCACATTTCTACACTTTACTATGGAACTGACATTTATGCCATTTATTGCCAAGTGAGAGATGGAGCAAAAAAATTAAAGGACTAATGAAAGACATCATTAAACTTCCATGACTAAGTTTAAGCCCTGAATTTAAATGGAACTGTGTAAAAGAAATGTAGGAAGGGAGCACTGACCCTTTCCAAAACCTCAGGGTTGAGAGGGCAATAGTGCTCTGGAGAAGGAATCTTGAAATTCTGGGTCAAGGGCATAAATACAAGAAGAGATATAAACATAATGGCTTTTGAATCCCTAAATCAGCCTGTGACTCAGGAACATGGAGAAGTCTTGCCTAGGTTCCTTGACACCAAAAGCAAATTACACAGATCAAGTGATTTTTTGTTGTTTTTTATTTCCTTCAATGTACAGAGAAAAGAATCTTCTTTTCTGAGCAGAGAAGATCTGATTGAGTGAGGAAGGAGACATCCAAAGAAACCAACAACATGAGGAATTCTTTTGAACTTCATTGGAAGCTTGATTTCCATAGCAGAATTAAAATAATAAAAAATTGAAACATTTTCATTGTTTAGAGTAAGAATTTTGGACTCACGGATGGTTAATTCCCAGATTTTTGTCTGAAGAGAGTGTTCTGCTTTTCTGAGAATGTCATACCAGTGGGAAAAAAACAAACCAAACCAAAACTAAACAAGACAAAACAAAACAGGAGAAATAAAATATCTCCCTGTCTCTTTCCTTCCATTCTCCTACACCCACCATGGGTGAACTTCTGAGACTTACATTTCAAAGAAACAGTCTCCCTTAAACTGAAAAGTGTCATGTTTATTGCATTCTTAAAATGCTTTCCATAATGTCTGTATGTCAAACCTGAGCAGAGACATCTCCTGCATATGTGATATGTGTTGCCTGACTTCCTGTCCCTCAGTTAGTCTCAGAAACAGTCTCCTGAATATTTTGGACAAAAAAAGAGGACTGGAGGTACTTGGTTTAACCAGGCATGGCCTTTCTATATTTTTTATTATTAAAAAAAAAAAACCAACAAAAAAACCCCAAACCAAAAAACAACAGCCAAGCAAACAAAAAAACCCCCCAGCAAGCCAGAGTTTCTTACATAGTCTTCTTGTAATATTTGTGAATGGCTGTTCATCCACACTGTAAGAGATTTTGCAATTTCACACTCACTTCAGTAAATACAAAAGTGGCTGCTGGGAACAGAATTTCCATTTTGAGAGAACAGTAATACAGTTTCTTTTCCATATTCATGTCTAAAAATCTTGCTTAAATAGTGCTTTCTTCATTGTGCCAAGCAGTTACAGATTCAAAGACAGTTGTCTGCTCAGTATTTTCCTCACTGTCAACTTTTGGCTTCTATTAACTAAATAAAAGCTCTGAAAGCTTAACAGTCTCTGCTACAATTGTGAAGTGCTCTTCTGGCATGAGAGCAGTGATGTTAACTAAATGTATGCTTAACAAATGTAACAGATTTTTTTTTTTAAAGCTTATAATCACTGGATTATATTAACTGGAAATTTCTTGTTAAATGGTAGAAAGCTCTATTCATTAAAGAAACAAACAAGACTTTAAGCAAAAGTGAGAAGTCTTTAAAATGAAAGTATAAATATATATATTTATAAATTATAAAGGGGAGAAGCTTGGAAAGCAACAACAATATCAACATTATATCAGCACTGTCGTAGGTGATATACTGGATTAGTTATTATGTACAGAAACTTTGTTCAGAATTTATAAGGACAGATGAATTTCACCTAAGTGTGCTCAAAGAGCAAGGTCACTATCTGACCTGAAAAACGTCATGCAGTGAGGAGAAGTCCCTGATGGGTGAAGGTCACATCTTTAAGAGGAATAAGCAGAAGTGTTTGAGGAATTTTCATCTAGTTAATCTCAGTTCTCAAAACAACCCGATTATGTTTGTTTTTTTTCTTCTTTTTTAATTTATTTCCAAACTCATTAGGAGTATTAGATAACTAAAAATTGTCAATATAGATTTTCCAGAAACAAATCATTCATGACCATGCTCATTGCAAGAAGTTCTGATCATGAAGAGCAGTAATGTAAAATACTGTGATTAGTAACGTTTTAATGTTCTCTCAGGCATTCTTACTTGGAAGCTGTGAAGATATAGACTGAGAGAATGAACTGTTCAGTGGGTAGAAACTGTTTTGACCTCCAGGTTCAAATCAGAGCCTTGAAATGCAGCAATTGGCCCCTAAAAAGCAAATTCATCCAAGCATTTTTCTTCTGAGGCCAGTATGGCTTAATGCAGAATCACAGACTGGTTTAGATTGGGAGAGATTTTGTGCAAATGTTTCTGGAATATGCCCAGTGAGGAGACTCCACACCCTGATCTGGGCAGCCTGTTCAGTGCTGGGTCATTGCCCAGCAAAGAAATTCTTCCTCTTGTCCAGGTGGCACTTCCTGGGCATCAGTTCCTGCCCGTTCCTCTTGTGCTGTTGCTGCCCCCCCCCCCAATAGAACCTGGTTCATGCTCTGCCCCCTCCCTGCAGGCACTGCCAGCCATGGGGATGTCCCTCTCAGGCTCTGCTTTGGATGCTGAACAGCCCCCGCTCCCTCAGCCTGTGCTGCTCACAGAGATGCTCCATCCCTTCAGCATCTCCACAGGAGAATCATCTTCCAGGAGCTCCATGTCCCTGCTGTCCCAAGGAGCCCAGAGCAGGACCCAGCACTGCAGATGTGCAGCCCAGGGCTGAGCAAAGGGGCAGAGTCACCTCCCTGACCTGCTGGAAACGCCCTTCCTAATGCACCCCAGGATCCCATGGGCCTTCTTGGCCCCCAGAGCACACTGCTGCCTCAGGGACAGCTTGTCTCCCACCAGGAATATACATATATACAATTATATATATATATACAATTATATATATAATTATATATAATTATATATATATATATTTATTTATATTTATATATTTACACTTAATGTTTATTTGTTTGTTTGTTTTATTTAAATAAATTTATCTATGCAAATACATAAAATATACATGTATCTATACACACATCTAAAATACATTAGTCATCTACAGAGGCAGTGAAGAAGAAAGCACTCTCAAAAACTTTTAGTTGATAATAAATTTATGTGAAAAGTTGGAAAAAAACCTTTAAGATCTTTCAATCTGTCTATAAACCTTGTGTCCCTTATAAGGGCTTTTCAAGATTCACATAGACAACCACAACTGTAAACATAGCAATAGTCCAAAATTTAAATAGGATGTGTCAGTAACTGCCCCCCAGGGGTCCCTCCTCAACAATGTGCCCTGTTTTTTTACTTCCATAAAGCAGTTTCTTCCTTTTGCTATGATGTGTCTATAATCTCTAGCACCTTGTCAGCTAATTATGCCCTCTGAAAGTTTTGGTGAACTTTCCAAATACAAGAGTATGTTCTGCCTTTTTCTCTCTCTTTTTTTTTTTCTTTCTTCTCATAATATGTATAATTTTTAGCTTTTTCACTGACTTGACTCTACTGACCTGAGATTTTCACAGTTCTATAATTTTGAACAATCATCTGCACTTTATTTCATCTGCATCTTAATTATGAGTTATTGAAATTAAAGACCTCTTGAAGCTTTGCAAATGGCTCTTATATTTTATTAAACAAAAATATTCTTACTTGTTCATATGAGGCTTGAGTATCTAGATGACCAGGCAGAAGAGGATAAGCACTATCTGATGTCAATGTGTTCACTTATCTGCTTTAAAAGTCAGATATATATTTACTTTTTTTAAAAACACGGGGGTTTTATCCACACGAGAATCTTCCCCTTTTATCCAATGATGATTCTTGTTTTTCAAGATGTTTTGATAAAGGGTGTAGCTCAATGAATTTCTGAAAATGATAAGTATGTTTAGATTAGGTGGATATTCTCCAAACTCTTCTATTCCCTCAAAGAATTCCATTAGATTTGCAAGAGAGAAGTGCACAAAATGACATTCCTTTTTATTTTTTTTTCCAGAATATCATGTCTGTACTCATTAGTTAAACAAGAGGATGCACATTGAAGGCTTCGCTTCAATAATTTTATCCTTTATTTCCTTTAGAACATACAGATAAATAGGAAAGGGTACAGACAATCTCTGAATGTTTTTTAGTATAGAGAGTATCTTTTATAAATAAGCCTTTGTCATGAAAAAAAAAAGGAAAGGAAAATAAATAAAAAAAGAAAATAAAAAGTAAAAAGAAAAAGAAAAGAAAAAAGAAAGAAAAGAAAAGAAAAGAAAAGAAAAGAAAAGAAAAGAAAAGAAAAGAAAAGAAAAG
>JAWWLY010000089.1:10532920-10547544 GCA_035041215.1 Gymnopithys bicolor
AAAGAAAAGAAAAGAAAAGAAAAGAAAACAAAACAAAAGAAAAGAAAAAAGAAAAGAAAAGAAAAGAAAAGAAAAGAAAAGAAAAGAAAAGAAAAGAAAGAAAAGGGAAAAAAAGGAAAAGAAAAGAAGAAAAGCAAAGCTTCCAGATTCACAAAGCTGTCTAAAGTGACAAGGCTAATGAAAAGTGTGAAATTTCATGTAAATTAATCACTCACATTGATTTAGATGGGGACTGGTAAATCTGAAAATTTTCCACTCAAAAGTGACAGTCCGAAAAGTGAAATTATTAAAAGTCACACTATGTTTCTATAGTGAGGAGCTTAAAACAAAACTGGAAAGCTTTCACACTCACCTACCTTGCTAGTCAGGAAGAAAAGTGTATAGACCTCTGCCAAACTAAGTAATATTTAAAGTTTTTAACAACTTTTTTCTCTGTAAAAAAAAAATAGCTTAATCTGGATATATTTTAAATGAGCTCACAAAGTCCATGAACATTTGATTGATGTTTTTTATGGTGTCCTGTCATTTAAAATCCAAACATCATGGATGATATATAAAGTTCAGATCCTTGCCTGGCCAGTATCTGACTTGGCCAAGGAATAATATGTTACAGTAAAGGCCTCAATCTGTTCCTGACCTTTAAAAGAAGATTGTTACATGAGATTGATGAAGCTGAGAATGATTTTCTTCTACAACCATCATCATCCAATACAACACCTGATTATTTTCCTGCTTTATGAATTTTACGCATCCTTTGACACTTCCAATTTATCAGTTATTGCCCTTCAAGTGAATCATGGAAATTTGAAATAATGAAACAGTAAAGGTAAAGCAGCATATAAACATCACTGTATTCTCACACAGGTGTTATTCAATAATATAATCTAATTTATTCGCTGAAGTGTTTTCCTGTGGCCCTGACTTGCACGAGTCTACCCACATACAAACTCTTTGTTTGGTGCACTTGACAGTGTTCAACAGCCACATTTTCTTTGTCCATTCAGTCAACCACCTGTATTTACAACTGATATTACAGTAGCAATTATTTGATCTAACAAAAAATGAAAACAACACTAATCCAGAGTAAGAATTTTTTTTTCTAATGCTTCCATAGAGATGACCATATGGTTTCCAAATTATTTTGCAAGGAAAATGTCATCTAGCCTCTCAGTGGATTATTAATAACCACCAATACGGTGCAAGGATTCTGCTTCCAGGAGCAAGGCTGGGAAGTGGCCAGCTGGGCTCCCTAGGAGCAGGCCCCTTAGAAGTGAGGTCGGCTCTTCCCGCTCCCGGCCCGGCGACCGCCCCGAACGGAATAAGTGCACACAGCCAGGAGTCCACGAGGAAAAGCCAATTTTAATGCCACTTGCTAGCTTATAAAGGGAGCATGGGAATTACCCGGATGTGGGCAGGGAAGAGGGCGGAGACAGGGCAGAGATGGGGAGGAGTAACGCACTCCATTGGGTGCATGCAAACGAAGGGAAGGAGGGAGGGGAGGAGCATCAAAAGGATCAGTGGGAGAATGGGGTCGTGGGAAAATTCCCTAGGGATTTGTGGGAAGAAGAAACCTGGATAGGGATGACTAAGGGAAAAATACCCAGGGTAGCCATATTAAGGGTATAACATTTAAACTGGGGAAGTGTCCATCTGCAAGCTCCCATGGTCCCGATTCAGCCGTCGCACGCACTCCCCAGGGTCCCGGACCGCCGCAGCTTCGTCCACCCAGCGTTTGTAATAGGTCTGCCACTTGGTGAGTTTCTCACCGGTCCGGTCTCCTCTGACACTAGCCCAATTAGAAATGGTAGAAATTCAAAAATACTGTCGTCAAACTAACTCTTCCATCAATAATTTATTAGTAACACTATAATCACAGTCTAAGTTAATTTTTTTCACATTGTTATGTTTGCATATTGATTCTTGTGCTTAAAAGTAATGATATGTCTCTTTGTTTGCCATTATACACAAAATAATAAAATGTGGGCATAACATGAACCTTTAAGGTTTAAAAGTCCTTTATATGGTGTGTATCAAGATTAAAATCTGGAAAATAAAAATAACTGCACCGTTCTTTTGGCAAAAGTCAGAGCCAGTCAAGACCTCTAAGACAGCAATTTAGAAGAGGCTGTAACTTGAAGGAAACTCATTGACCTTAAGACACTAAAAAACACCCCATAAAGATTCAATTAAATAAAAAAATACTTAGGCAAGATCATGAGTTGTGTTGATGTTTGAGTACTCCTGATTTATGCTTAATTGATAGAACAGAGAACTAGGAGATAAACTGCTAAATTTAGATTTGTCAAGGTTAATCTGCATTTTCTTTCCAGAGGAAAAAAAAAATCACTTAAGGAGAAGTAAATTTGCTGCCACAGATGACATGTCTGCCAATGAAGAGGACAGACTTTTCCCATGAAAGATGAGCACTAAAAGAGGGGTTGTGATGTTATATCAATGACACAGGAGAACTTTCAATTGAACTTGATCCATCTTAACATGGAAATCCTAAAATTTGGGTTCCTGTAGACCAAGAGATGACACAGGAATTGTAAAGTTGAATTCAGATCGTGACGGCAAAACAGGGATCTCAGAGCTTGGCAGGTTTTTGCAGGTAAACACAGTGTAGCGAAAATTAACTACAATTGTCTAATGGGTAGTCTATCTTTTGACCAAATGGTTCAGGTTTTTGGGGTTTGTTGGTTTGGCTTGGCTTGGGTTTTTTATTTGGTGGTTTTTTAATAGAAGCTTTGCAGTCCACTGACCAACTGCAACATGAGTTTAACCTTTATTAGATTACAATTTACATATATATATAGAGAGAGAGACAGAGAGAGAAATATATCTATATCTATACCTATATCTATATATCTATATCTATATATCTATCTCTATATCTCAGTATGTATATGTATGTGTGTATATATATATGTGTGTGAATCTATATCATCTATATATAAGCTATATATCAATATCTATATCTAACCTATACCTATATCTATATCTAATCTATACCTATATCTATATTGGGGGGGGGCACCTCTCCCACCAGTCACAGTTGTGTAAGATATAAAAATATCTTGGGTCCAAAGATTTCACAGAACTCCCGTTCTTACCATTTCCCTATTTCCCTGCAGGTCAGGGCTCTCACTCTTTCACCCACTCACTCTACTTGAAGACTGGAGCATCTGTGAGAGAGGTTCACAAACCTGCTCAGATCACATGTATCTTATACTCAAATATGTATCAGTTTTAGACATGAATAAGATTTTGAAATAAAAATTGCCTATTATTTAGACTCTCACACTGGTTTTGCTAATCATGTCTATTTTGCAAAAGTTTCAGATGATTGCTTCACAGAATGATTGCTTTGAGGGTTTTAATTTCTTCTACTTGCCGTAGCTTATATCTTGTTTTGTTGACTCTAAAGCAGCGATAATATAATTGCTGTATTGTAAAATAATATTCTATCTGACTTTTTTTGACCTACCTGGATCACTACAAAATTCGAAGTGTAAAACATAATCTTCAAATATTTCCTGTTTCATTATTTTTTTATTTTTCACTGGGGTTGAATAAGTGATTACTGGAAGACAAAAAATTGAAAAATCATCCATTCCGTTAATGAATCTCTAGACCATATCAGGAAATAAAAAGAAAAAAAGACAGCATCAGAATTTGAAAGGAGATTTTTGTGCATTGATCCTTTCACAGTGATTTCATGGCAATGTGTAAATAACCAACCTGAATATAATACTGTCTAGGTTTTCCAAACAGGAAGATGAACTTGCCAACTTTCATGATGTCGGCTGATGGTTGTGTAGCCTTTAATATTTTAGGATACGTCATCATCAAGCTTTTTATCATAATTGTTTCCCATGCTTTAGTTAACATAAGGGAGTTGTCTGGAAGAGATAACTTACATTCTTTTTGAATGAAATTGCACTGAATATCTTTTCCTGTCATTAATAGGCATTCAGTTCACACAAATAGTTGGATCTGAAACAAACCTTTGCATTCCGTGTTCAGGGGTCAGTGCACTTCACTGAAAGACTTCACTTTTTGCAGGATATAAAACCAAACTGCATTATCCCAGGTGAATGGTTTCAAAATTTCATGTTTAAAATGCATAACTATGCAATGAGAGTCTTTATCAGATCTATTGATTGTTGATCTACAAATCAATAAAACTTGAAAGATGGATACTTTATTACTGATCTTCCTTTATTCTAAGAGTGGTTTCTGATAAAATACCCTTTTATGCTGCAATAGTTCCTGTACAAGAGGAAAAAAATAATAGAAGAAAAAATTTTAACAGATTGCAAAAAACCCACATGAAAACTAAAATTTTTGTCTGGGATACTCATTAATTCTTGTATTTTCATGATGGGCTTTCACATTGAGATTTTGACAGAACTAGCCCTGTATATTAGTTTTTTTGCAGTGCTTTAACCATATATTTGAAGCAGGTTAACATTGCTTTGTACGGTATTCTAGTCCAGCAGGTGGGACCAGTTTATCACTGTGTGGGTATGACCAAAATTGTGTATTCTACACCCTCGATTTATTTCCCATGAACTGGTCCCAATGGCCCATTGGCAGCAGCTGCCCAGGGCACAGCTGAGCCCTCAGGCTGGGAGCTGGCTGGGAAAGAAACCTGGCAGAGGAGCTGGGAGAACTCCCCTCCAGGGACTCCTTGGCACCTCCACATCCACCTGAGGGCTCAGCTCTGCTCATGGGCCAGCAACCATTCCAAAATCCCCCCTGACTCCCAGAGTCACAACCCCCCGTGTGGAACTCCCTACCCTGGGGGAGGCACTGAGGGCTCCCACCTGCACCTGCGGGGACAGAATCTTGGGAGTTTGGGGACTTGGGGACGACTCATGGGATCCAGAGGAGGAGCAGAACCTGGACAGGAGGAGCCCACCACTCTCAACCAGACTGTGACATCATCTGCACCAACAGGTTTGTCCCTTCCTTTTCCTTTGGAGTCGGGGGAACCACGTGGGGCTCAGTACAGGGGCCACCAAACCCCACTGTGTTTGTGCCCCACGGGGCTGAGTTTTACTGCTGGGGTTTGGGTCATTGCATTTAATGTAATATTTTTATTAAATGGTATCTGACTTATAATCTCTCCTGAGCTGGGTTAATTTCTCCTGCCAGTTTACCCTTAAACCAGCACATACAGACCCGAGGAGCAAACCACAGAAATATGCAATATATATTTTTTTTTTATTTTTTTTTTAATATATATCTCAGTGAGTGAGCTGCAAAAGAAAATAGACTTTCCCTGGAGAATATTTTGAACAGCTCCCAAGTCAGTTCACAAGGCACTTTAGGAAAGTACTGATAAAAGATCTGTTTATACACCTAAAATCATCATTACTGTCTTTCTTTAGTAGCATCGGAACAAGTTGCTGGGGTGACACCTCCCACAAATTCAACATTCAAACATCCAGGTATCAAAAAGATAAAAAAACTGGAAAATATCATTCCCCTAATACTTATTTCCTGAGATAGAAACTAAAAAGCTTTTGATATATTTTTCTCCTCCAGGGCTTATTGCCTTGGATTTCTTCTCATGTGACACCACAGACGCACATTAATCCAAACAGATCTGAGCACATGACAACCCTTTTTGTCTACTTTCTGCACTGCTCCAGATGTATTTTCTCATCCACACATGTAAAAGCAGAGGAATTGGAGTCACTGATTGAGCCAGGGAAAGTTTTGTTGGTTTACTGTTGTGTTTTGGTTTAAAAATCAGTTGCATTTTTTTGTGTTAAGGCTAAAAAAAATAAAATCAGGAATTTGCAAAAGATGTTGGAAAATAAGATAGTCAGGAGTGTTGGCATGTGGCTACACTTTGCAGCACAGGGGGGAAATGGTGATTCCCATAGCATAAATGCTAACGTAGGAGAATGGGATGTTTTAGAAAAGATAGAGAAAAATTTAGTTATTCTTTACAAAAAAAGTAAAGGACATGACTAATAAACCTTAAAATTATGAATATATAAAGTATGGAGTTCTACATCAGTTGAAATATATAAATATACCAAGTTGTCACACAAAATCACCATTTAGAACCTGGAACAGTATTGATTTCAACAGAACAGGTGTGCTCAATTAAATGATGAAGCAGAAATAAAGATTCATCTCAAGGCCAAATAAAACTTGAAAAAACACAGGAAGTTGTTTCTTCAAATCAAATCCTTGCTTTTCCAATGCCTTCTTTATATGAAGATTGCTGGGCATTATTTCTTCCCCTTTGATAGTTCACTGAATACAATGAAATAACTTTTAAAATCTCTTGAGTTTAGTTTGCTTTCCTTCTTTTTGGTATTGGGCACTTTGTCCTGGGCACCAGAGGAAGAAACATAAAATATGCCAGAACCATCACTGGAGTAGACTACAGATTTATTTTATTATATCCGGGAACAATCCAGCACAGACCTTAATCGATTTTATAACCATTTCCTTATGGTAAAGGCCTGTTCTCAGCTACCATCCCCTCTCCCACCTCCAGTCTGTTAATGTGAGCAGTTTTTTAATACCACAGATTTTCCCTTCATATTGTGACAAATGAGAAAGAAAATTACCAAAACCCTTTAGCATAATAAATAATAAATTCTATATGATTATTCCCACAGTACTTTCTGAATTTTCCTGTTCCTGTGTTGTTGGTAATGTCACTCTGGTGAGGAAACAGATTGCCAACTGAATAAATACAGAAAATAAGAACTTGCTGTCTTGAGAAAATATTAATTTAACTAATTAATTTACTTAATGTAGGAAAAAAAATTACTTCAATATATTCTAGTAGTACTCTTCTAGGTTTGAAGCATCACATAGTGTGAAGACCACAAAAAAATTTCCAAAGCTCAAAATAAAAAAATAATTTAAAAATCATTTAAAAATACTATCAAATGTTTAAGATAATTATCATATCAGAAAATGTTACATAATTCTGTCACATTTAATAACAGAAGAACAGTTTTTACAAAATACTTATTAATGTGTATAATTTACAAATAATATCTAGTAGAGATATAACAAAATACAGATATTAACATATTAAAGGAACTACAACCCAATATCTAAAATGATAAACAAATAATTTTTTTCAGGGTTTTTGATATCATTTCTGAAGCAAAAATATGCAGATGAAAGCCAAAATAATATTTTAACTAAGGGATATACACTTAAATATTTCCACATAACTTACAAGAGGATGAGGAATTAGTTTTTAAATTACCGAATTGATGAGATTTTTCTGTCAGCTTTTCTGCCATTCAGAAATATAAATATATTAGTAGAGAGGAAGATAATCTAATAATAGTTTACTGATGCTCTATTTCAGGAGAACTAAAATAGAAATATATAATTGCCTTAATAGGACATAATAAGATGTAAGACATATTTAAGATTGTTTGCTGCTGTTTTCTTGAGTTAAATAAGACATAACCTGTGAGAAGTGACAGTAGGCCACTTTTTGTTGTTGTTGTTGCTGGTTTTATAAAAAACAAAGAACTGTAAAGTTTTGAATCCCTGCACTTTCATTCCATTTTATCACACTACAAGCAAATCAAATGAACAAAATCTCCAGAAGGAGAATCAACACTGTTCTAATTTCAAGTGGAAATAGAATTTCACACAAGGCATGAATTATTTTTCCAAGTTGAACTGCGCTTACTGCAAGCCATTTCCTGACTAATTTATTAATCCAGAGTTCACAGCATCTGAACTCCCCTGAAGAATTGCTCCTATGAAGTGTTTTATGTCTTGCCTGCACTTCAAAATGCTGTCTTCATCATGAATTACCCATATCTGCCCAGCTGATGTGGAGCTTTTTCCCTTAGAGTGTGACAACATCTCCATTTGCAGCACATCAGTACCGAATTAAAAGCAGATTCTGCCAATAGCTATATGAGAATCCTCTCCAAATGTGATTATAAATGATCCTCAAATGCTGACTTTACTAATAGTAATCAGCTTATACAAGTGAGGAATTTGTGTTCCTTTCCTGCATCCTCTCAAGATCTTTCAAGGTCGAAATATGTCAAGGCTGTACATTAGAGATACTCTCTCAACAAATAGGCAACAAAAATGCTCATTAGTGGGCTTCAAAATTAAGTTATGACAAAAGAACCCTCTGGACTAGTTGAAGTAAACACATTGTCAGGGGTGATGATTGTAAAGCAGCAAAAAAGCACGTCTGTGTGGTGGTATCACAGAGATTTGAAAGCACTTTTTTTTTTCCTCTCTCAGAATTGTTTTCCTTTTCTGCAATGTCTAGATAGTCCTCTGCCTCAAAAGCACTTGGAATTCTTCATAAACATCTGTCCCCATGCAAATATTGTTATTTCTGGAAGCACAGATAGCATGACACTATATTATTTACAAAAACCTCCAACAAACCAAGCACAAAAAACTTATACATACCAATGTCATGATAGTCCAGACCCAGTGCACTGAGAAAGAACTCATTTTGAAAAAAATATTTCAGCTCTCATTTTAGAAGAGTGAAAAAAATTATAAAATTGCACATAAAAGTCAATATAATTTTGTGAATTTTTGCAGTTCTAACTAGATACATCCTCATCTCTATATTTCTGCAACAGTTCTTACCATTTTATTTCTGTCCTTAAATACTGATGACCTGATATTCTTCAAGATCTGCCTATCACAAAACCAAGATCCCTTCCTTTAATAGCAATATTTAGTTTAGATGTATAGTTTTATCCAAAAGATTGTTGTTTTCCCACCTTATACTCTTTAGATCTCTGCAATTACCTTCTCCCCAGTAGGAGAATGAGTCATGTCTCCTTTAAACTTCATAAAAATTAGTCAAATTTCCCATCTTTAAAATTGACATTTTGTCTGTGCCTCTACCAGTGGGATCTCCCATGTTTACTGACTCTTCTGAAGAAATTCAACAGATCTGCAAGGCATTTGTTTTTCACAAAGGACAGTCTATTTTCCCTAATGCAATTTGTTTGCATACCCATTATTTAATATTATTTGAAATAATTTAAATTTTCTTGTCATTCTTGCCTGTTGCTAGTTGGTTATAGAAGGACTTTGGGGTACTGTTTTTTGGGCAAAACCAACTGGAAAATAAACATTCTATTTAGAAATAGTGAAACAAGAGTTTGGATATTGCCACACAACAGAGCAAGATATACACACACACACACACACACACATATATATATATATATAAATGTGATAAGCTTTGGCACCTCTGTCACAGGAAAATGCAGGATGTGTTTCAGCTGTGAAAACACACATCATATACTCTACCTTTGCTTCATTTTGTTCTTTAGATAAAAGATTTTAGATACACATTGCTAGCAAAATTTCCTATTTCTTCATAATTTATTGAAATTGACATGATGAGAAAGCTCAGCCTTTTCTTTTCACTGGTGTTGAAGTGGGTTGGTGATGCAGGACGCCATAAATGATCCCAACGCAAAACTTCAGGTATCTGAATATTTCAGAGACTGATATTTCTTCTTGGATCACTCACAAAAGGAGTGAAATCTAAATCACAAGCTCTTATTAAAATGAGATTGTTTTATTTTGGGTACATATTTTGTGAGGATAATATTTAACACTGCATTATAGGCTATAAAAGCTCTTTCTGAACAATAAAGAAACAATAAATGTTCACTTAAAATAAGCTATTCCCCGAGCACTGTTGATGAGACATTTACTTTCTACAGACTATGGCAACTGCAAGTAATATATCAATATGAAATTATTTTAAAGTAAATAAATAAATAAAAATAAAAATAGGGGAGTGCAAGAAAAATGCGCTAATAACAGCTGGGACAAACTCAGAGTCATCCTACTCCTTGCTTCAGAAATATTTTTCAGAATTAGATTCAAATTAATTTGGCCTGAAACAGAACATGTGAAAGCATAATAAAAGGAAATTACACAGAAAAGGAGAAAACAACATCTACTTATTAACAATTAATCTAAGCTTAAAATTAATGTATTTCAGCCACTCTGAAAGTTTCAAAAATATCAACATCAGTAAGTTTCATAAACTTGATAAGAATTAAATTAAAATAATAATATATAGTTAAAAATATCTAATATTTTGCCTGTGAAATGAGAAAGAGAGCAGTATTTTGTAGGGGAATATTTTGTATCTCTGGCTTTAGAAAGTGATCAAGTACAACTCATTTCAATGAATTAGAGTTGGATAACTTAAGACTAAATTGTCCCAGAAAACTAGAGCCTTGAGGTAAGAAATAGGCCCTATCTCAGAAATGTTTCTGGCCTTGAAGACTTGACAAGACTAAAAGTACAAGAAATGTAAATCAATGCTGTTATATGTCCAAAACATTGGATTTGATTTCTTTTTGAAAGAATTAAGAAAATATAAGAGCTGATGAAGCATATCTGTATTTTAATAAGGGAGTTAGCTTAATTCCTCGTGATATATTTATCTAAGTTTTCACCTTATTGGACAACTGCAAAAGAAAAAAAAAAAGAGTTCATTAAATAGTCTAAGAAGTGGTTTGTTAGTGAATCTAAGTGTTACTGGGGCAGTGACATCAAATGTCTGTCAGCAAAATCAGTTTCACCGTGTTCCTATAGGAATTGGTTCATAGTCTAATATCAATACAATCAAACCAAATCAAAGAAAAAAAAGAATAACAACAACAAAATCACACAAAAAACCCCCCAACCAATACCAATACAAGAGAACAATGTTATCATGACCCATTTACAGGATGAGAAATTTTATCCTGAGTTGTGATAGATCAATGGAGGGGTCAGAACAGAATGCTGATTAGTCTGTTTCTTTTGGAAGATGACCACTCACAGGACGGAGTCAAGACACTGAAAGAAAACAGGAACATAGGATTTATTCTCTGCAAAACACTAAATTGTCACAGAGAAATGATGACAAAAGCTAATTGGGTGCTTGCATTATGAAGAGAGATTGTGTATAATTTCTGAATGCATAAAAAGGGAATATTTTATAGATATTGGGAAATTACATTTTTACCCCATAATACTTAATTTAACTGATACTCTCTAACACCTTATTTTTAATTTCTCATCTACAACATAAAATATTATCCTTGACTTATAAAACACAACACTACAAGACCTTGTGATTCAGGGGTGTGTTGGTACCTCCTACTCTCTGTCCCTAGAACATATTCAGACTTTTAAAGACCATGTTCTTCAATGCAAATATTTTAGGCTCAACATATGGATTTGAAATAGTGACCCATTACACACACTCTAAGCTGTCCTAATGAGTCTAGTGATCCCTTCTGGCCCTAGATGCTATGAACTATTAAATATTCTAAAATAACTGCTAGCAGAAATAATTTTCATCACTGTAAAATTTATCAAAATATTGAAATCCCACTTGCAGTTTGCTGTAACAATGGCTGGAGCTGCCAAAACCACTCTAAGACAACAAAACAAAGTGTGATACAAAGACAATTTTGTATAAAGCTCTTTTGTGGGGGGATGATATTATTTTGAGAGAAATTTCAAATTAAGTATCACTACTTGCAATACTGATTATTAATTTAGTAATCCCTCAGATAAGTCTCTTCAAAGAGCTTTGGAATTAACTCTGGTGGATTTATCCCCCATTTCAGAAAGGAGAGTGAGAAATACACAATCCAGTTCCCATTTAGAAGGAATTTTTGCCACATTCAACTAAAACTGTTTGACACAAATTACTCCATACATTTCAATTTTCAATTATAATTTGCTCGTGTTCCTCCAGAGACCATCCTGGAAGAAGACAAACTGTATGGACTGGACTTAATTTGAAAAGCAGAGTAAACTTTAACAGGGTAAGGAAAGAAGTCACTCTTGAATGACTTAATATACCATGCTTTCAGATTTTGAGGGGAAATGTGACATTTGATTATGGAAACAAGAGAGATGTAGAATGTGGTCCAGGGAAGACAGAAGCTCAAACCACACAAAATAATGTGGGTTTGTTATAATTTATAGTGTACTTAGATGACAATATAGATTTCTTTAAGTCCAACACTGCATTTCTTCTCTCTCTCTCTCTCTTTTTTTTTTTTTTTTTTTTTTTTTTTTTTTAAGATTATAAAACTGTGAAACAACTGGAAGGAAAAGTGGATACAGAATATTTGATGTTGGTTTTTATACTTTTCTATTGCAATCATTAATTCTGA
The DNA here is from genome assembly GCA_035041215.1 of Gymnopithys bicolor. Lineage (NCBI taxonomy): Eukaryota > Metazoa > Chordata > Aves > Passeriformes > Thamnophilidae > Gymnopithys > Gymnopithys bicolor. The sequence goes on from JAWWLY010000089.1 coordinate 10,545,109, forward strand.
TTTCTAGAACATGTCTGATTACAGGTTCAAATCCATCAATTAAAAAATAATTACTTTACATGGGGAACAAAAGTTCAAGCATGAGAGGTACAACACTTCAGGAACTTTACCTGTTTGACAGAACACCTAATTCAGGAATGTATTTCAGTAGAAATAACTAAGATTTAAATGAAGGGGTTAGTACAGGAATTATTTATTCTTATCATTAATCACAAACCAATGTCTGGTTAAATAATGAGACTTTAAAAGCAATTTGGCCAATAAGATTTTGAGTTTGATCAACCTTTGTTTTGACAAATAATTTTGTCTTAAGGAAAAGATTTTGCTACTTATCCTCATGACAACCAAAGGTCTTAATTTGAAATTCCCTTTCTCTGTTATTTTAAAAATGAAACTTACTCCACACTACAATAGCAGGCAACTAGAAAACGTGCCTTTGTCTTTTTGGTATATCTATAATTTACCTTATTGATATTTCAGTCCATATAAGTACTTTTTTAGGTTATGCTCAGACATTTACCTAAAAACACTGCATAAATTTCTTTAGGAAGTTGGATTATTACTGGAGTGTAAGAATGACTCAACTTTAGAAATTAAGCAAAATTCAGTCTACATTCTCACCTGTCCCCATAATAACAAAATAAGTTTTATCATATAATTTAGTTTCTGTTCAGGTTAAATTTTGTAAATTTTACTCAAGGCAAAGATGATAAACATATTTATTCTGGAAAATAATTGTATAGTTCAAATTATTAATTAAATTATCTCCTTGTGTAATAGCAGTAATAATCTGAAAATAAAAAATACCTCTGTTAAAAACGCTCACCATATCTCAGATTCTTTGGCATTTCCAAAAGTCTGTATCTTTCATCTAAAGCATTAATACAAACTAAGTAGAATAACTGTAATACACCAATTCAGCATTTTCCTATGGAAATTTTTTCTCTCGCCAAATGTAAATTCTAGTGCCAAAGTCAAACTAAAATGGAATTCCAAAAAGATTTAAGAAAGTTCATTTTAATTTTCTTATTTTGAGAAATGTAATATGCACTGTGCTACATTTTAAAACCAAACAAAGAAGCATATCACAGGTGGAGAGGAGGAAAAACAAGAAACAGGAACGATCAGAAAGAAAGAACCTACGGCATATTTTCTTCTCAAAACAAGGCACTGAACACTGTCTTTCATTAAGTTTCTGTAAACATTGTATGAGTCAGTTCAATAATAAAGTGCAATTTAGTTTTACTAACAATGTACTGTTTCCTAAACAATCATCATGATGAAAATAATGTACATTGTTTATCGTGGTGACTTTTCAAGCAGGTAAAGAGTTTTCAAGCACTGGTCATCGTTGCTCAACCACAAAAAACACAGCTGGAAATTAGCAGAGCCATAGTATTGGATGAGGAGAACCTGGGGTTCATTATGCTCATTTAGAGAAAATGCTGTAATAGTTATTCCATTTGTTACTGAAAACTGTTTCAAAGATAGTTTTGGATTTAAGCTGCCTCAGTTTTAAAATGAAATAGTCCAGGCTTTCAGAACTGTTATATTGATTACCTTTCAATTTTTGATTATTTACATAATGCTGAAGAAATTACATGAAAAAAATAAAACCTAAACAAACAAACAAACAAATCTTCTGAATCTGAGAAGAAAACAGATGTTGCTTTCAATTGACCAAAACAGTCAGTAGCTTGGGAAGGGAGGTAGGTTTTTAATATGTAGCAGTGTGGGCATTTTCAGCATCTGGATAAGCTACACCACATCTGCTGAACAGATGCAGCAATGGGATAATTGTGAAATTCAGCAATAGTCAATTTTAGGATGCCTTATCCAATTCATTCCACACTCCCTCAGGGATGTGAATGCTATTTATTGGCATGATGTGTAATTAAAGAGTGGTATGAAGTTTTACCTTTCTGTTATTCTAAATTCTCTTTCCCTGCACCTGGAATTTCATCTTGGACAAAGATACATTTGATTTTGGAAACAAGATTGAATGACATGGAGTCAAACACAGAGTGATGAACAGCAACTGCATATGAACTTCTGGTTTCATCATCCTCACAGCCAAAATGACCTTGGAATAAAGTTACATTTACGGGCAGTATATCTGCCCAGATCATTTTAGAGAAACATTCTTCAGACACCACAGAAAACAAAAGGAGCAAAACAAAACAGAAAAACAAAACCAAAAAGCCCCTACCAACACAAAGGAAAACCAAATTAAAACAAATAAACAAACAAATAACAGCAATGATAACATCAAACCCCAAAATTAAAAATCAGAATAGAAATAAAACTGTGATATCCTGCTACATTATCATTATCATTACTATTGGTATTACTATTTATTATCATTATCATTATTATCATTATTATTATTATTATTATTATTATTATTATTATTATTATTATTATTATTATTATTAT
>JAWWLY010000089.1:10571123-10599345 GCA_035041215.1 Gymnopithys bicolor
ACTGCCACTCTTGACCAGACTACAGCCCTTGCCTGCACCAACAGGTTTTTCACTTCCTTTTGCTTTGGACTTGGGGGAATCACGCGGGTCTCAGTACAAGGGCTGACAAACCCCTTTGGGTTTGTGCCCCAGGACACTGGGTTGTACTGCTGGGTTTTGTGAGTTGAAAGCAATTTTCCTTTGTGTCAGTGTATTTATTGTAATGTTATCATTAAATTTTAGCTCTGATTTATAATCTCGTGGTGAGCTCATTTTCCCTGCTGGTTTGCCTTTAAACCAGCACAGTGGAGAAGGGAAAAGTCACAAATCCCTGCTTTCCATAAGGAATGTCTTATTAATCTAGTATGTATTATACAGCAGGGTTTTGGGGTTTTTTCCCCATGTTGTTCTTCATTGAAAAATTAACAAAAGTTATGGCCAACTTTATCCCATAGAAATTTGTTTCTCACTGGAGCTGATTGAATAGACAGTAATTTCAGTGACAATAAACTCAACATCTCTGAATTTTGGATTGTTCTTCTGTTTCCTTGTCACAAAACCCCGGACACCGAGCCTTGATATCAACATTGTGTTCCTTCCTATAGATGCTGGGCAGTGTACCATTTAGTGGAATTTTCATAGTAAAGGAAGGCCATCTTTCCCTGAAATTGACTTTTGTCTAATGTCAAGTTCCTATAGAAATACAAAGATAATTTAAATTTACAAAGTTACTAAGTTTATATTATTTTTCTTTTTCAGTTAGACCTGAACCCTTATTGAATTGGACCTTGCAAACACTTGTCAATATTCTGTTTGAGAAAGGGGAAAAAAAAAAAAAAAAAAGAAAAAAAAGAAAATAAAAAGAAAAAAGAAAAAAAAAAGGGCAATGACTAAAAAAGACCAAAAAATGAAAACCCCAAACCAAACAAATGAAAAAAACCAAAAAAACAAAACCAGAAACCAAACCCAAAACCAAAATAGCTCAAAACTTTGTAATAAAAAATGTTAACCATCCTTAACTGTAGATACTTTTTTCTGTTAAGATATTTTGCTTTTATGTCTGTTTCAAACAATGTACATTAATCTCTACAGTTTTCAGGTTTATTGTGAAATATTTTATTGCTGCAATTTTACAATGCATTTTTAACACTTATAGTTGAAATACAGGACATTTTATTTTCCAGGCACTGCAGGGGGGTTTTTGATAAGTGGTTAATTATTTGTTCTGAGCTGACTTAGGGGAGAAGGGCAGAATTTCTCTCTGCTTTTACTGTAAATCTAATGAGACATTCTGATAGTGTATATTATATCTATATATATGTCTATCTATATCTAGATCATCTATATTTACATCTATCTCTCTATATATTCACAGTTTTTCTACTAAAGAGATAACATATTACCAAAATAATAAAGTGCTGTACTGCAAAATGGTGAAAGCAAAGATTCGGACCAGCTAAAATTAGATGACTTTGAGAGAGCTGAAATAAGAAATTGCATTTTCTGTGTTTGTCTGGGACAGCCAGGGCCACATATGAAAATGTGAATAATAAAAAAAACTTGGTTTAAAGTTCTAAGGTGTTTTAAAGCTAGACAGGGCTTTAACAGGAGGGGCCTCGGACTTGGAAAATCTTGTTTTCATTTCATGCTCACAACTAAGTTTTAATCATTGATAGAATTGCTTTCTCTTCCTCTATGTGCAAGTTTTTGAGATTACAAACAGAATAAGGCTTGGGATTTTATTGCTTTTCTGTTGTGCTCATAATTTTAGTCTTTTAAACTTGACTACAGATTCATCCATCTGCAAACCTCTATTTTTAAAATCCCCATTTTTAACATAGATAAATGAGAGGAGAAAGCCCAACCAAAAAGATAATTTTGGATCCAAATTTGGCTTATCAGGTCCACATTTTGGTTCTTTTCTTGGATAGAGACCCCAAAGTGGTGAGCTCTGTAAAGGCAAGGCAAGCTTTATTCTCTGGTCAAATCCCTCTAAAAGTTTTTGTTATGCAGCCAGGAATCTACAAGTTAGCACTGCTGTTCAGTGGGAGGTGGAGCTTCTAAAAACCATATATATCCATTTTCCACAGTTTACTGGCAAAAAAACAGTAGAAAAACAAAACTACTTAGCACAAATTAGTTCCCTAAAAAGGATAAACTAAGCGAGATCATATTTGAAAATGGTCTATTGTCTACAAAATTATTTTTGTTTTTATTTCTCCAGGCAAGAAAAACAGTTTTTTTGGTAATATTAAGCAATTTAACTAAATCTGTAATACATTTCTGTTGTGTCCAGATCTACTGCACACAGGAATCTTCACTCTCTGGAGATATCAAAATGCCAGGGTGATGTACAGAAGACACAAAACCAAATAAACACCTTCAGCTTTCTGTTCTGCCTAGACTCAGATTGATCAGGGCCTCTTCTAGGATTAAATAGAAATTGCCATTGTTCTTGAACACAGAATTTACAGAAATTGTGAATCTTTTCCAAGAAATTTGCCTCTGAGACTTAACATGCTCCCTCATGGCAATCTGCTTATTGAAACTTCTCAGCAGGTCCAGAATTTACCTCTGAGTCAATAATTTGATGACTGCTGACCAGCAGTTTTCCATTCTAAGGTGAAGAGTAAATTAATAGGATAAACCAATTCTTGAGAAAATACAGACTTTATTTTTAAAAGAACTCTTGGAAGTGGTCTGGATTTGTCATAACTATTTTCTGCTGTCTTCTACCTACCGATCTGAGGTGAAAAGATAAAAATGAGAGCAATTCCAAAGTGTAAAAGAGAGAAAGCCCATCCGAACCTGGAAGTGTAGGAAAACAAAATTCCTTAAGCAAATTCTATTTTTCCATGGATTAGAGTGCCCTTGGAGAAAAAGAATAGCCAGCATTAGTCTGGGTGGGTGTTCTGCTTTCCTTTCCAAATCTGATAAATGTGCCTGAAGGATTCAAATACTGTGAAGGCTCTTCTTAATCATCAAATTGTACCTGCTCTTTCCATGGCTGGAGAAATTTGTATGGCAGTATATCCAGTTCACTGATTATGAGAGAGAAAGGAAGGATGGCATCACCTGGGGAAGGAGTTAAGAGCTGTAAAGAGGTGAATCCAGTTTTGTTACAGGAAAGCAAAGGCACAAAATGTGGGCCAAACCTCCATTAGATGGTGGGTGCTGTCAATATATGGAATAATTTCAAAAATTTTCCATCCCTTTTCTGGTCGCTTGGTTCCTTTTGGTCCCTGAGTTTTATAATTGCTGGATGTCCATGAATAATAATTATTTTTTCATCTCCTTATGTTCTCAATATGTAGTTCTGTATCTGCCATGTGTTTGACAGGCATTGAAGAGATTTGCTCCAAAATGTTACACTTCATTGGAGTAAAGAACATATACAGACCCTTTACTGTGGGTTCATGCAATTTTAATTTTTTTTCTTTAATTACTTTGGAAACTCAACAATTCTGTATGAGCACTTAAAAAAATGCTTTTATGTTTTTTATCACTGAGGCTTAGGCAACTTGAGAGATCAAATGACTCATAATCTGGAATTCACTAAAGGCTTTTCTTTCTTGTTTTACCATGGCAAGTAATGGAAATTTGTGTCTGTTTAGCTAATGAAAAATACATTTCAAAAGAATTTAAAATATTCATTGAAGCAATATGATTAAATGCATATAACAATTTAAAACAAGTCATGCTGATTGAGGTCTAATATTACAAAGTGCTGCTTCCCAGCTTACTAAAAAACTTTCTTTAAAGTTAATTCTTGTCTATCATTTCAGTATAAACTTTCATTATTTTTGATCAGTGTAACTCTTGTAACCATAAAATCACTGCTTCTTATGCAAAACTTTATATACTCTGAATTTTTGTATTATGTATTCACTGATATTTATATATTACATTTCCTGGTTAGTCTTGTTTTCATTAACAAAAAAAAGAGTTTTTGGTGTTTTGCTTGACAGAGTGGCCAGGCACACAAGGGGATGTTTTAAAGACCAATTTTGTGTTTGCTACCCATCTAAGTACTGAAACAAAGTCCATTCTCAGTGTGGACTTAATTTCCTTAGAGCCCTTTGCTCAATCAGCCCTGCAACAGTGATGTGGAAGCTTCCACACTACACATAACGTGGCGATTTATTATTTTATGGAAGCTCTAAAATAATGTAATATTCCCTTATTGAAGGATTCTTCTATTTTATAATTCAATATTCCCTTATTGAAAGATTCTTCTATTCCAGTTGTGTGAATTGAGAAGAGTGAAGTGGCAGCTGAGAAGTCTCAGCCCCAAAGTTCAAGCTAACAGTCTACTTCCAGAATTTCAGACCTAAGCAAGGGTGTACATCACATCCCTAATTTCTCCTCTTTCCAGGTCTACCAATTCATCTAAAAAAAATATATATATAAAAATTTTATATATAATATGTAATATTATATATACATATAAGATATGACATATGTATATATACTATATAACATATTTATATATGATATATAATATATAATTATATGCAAATATATGTAATATACATTAATATATAAAATACTTATCTTTACCTTATTGTCTCTTGTCTATGGCCACAATGACTGATGTGGCTGATTGTACAAAGCCTTTTGACTCAATCACAAATGACATTTCAAGACCCTTTTTTTAAGCTTCCAACCACTCAATGAAATACCCATCTGCAGTTACACCCACCATAAACAACATTGTCTATGAAATAGGAACTCCAAAACACCAGGTAAAATACAGTTTCCCATGAAGACAAAATACTTTAAAAATAGCTATTTATTGTCTAAAAAAGAAGATGTATTTTAAACAAGCTCAACTTTTCTGTTGTCATGTGTTTACAAGTGGGTGCTGGAGAAGACAAAAAATATCTGCAGCATAGTCAGGTTAGAGAAGTACAAAACAGGCTTGTTCTTGCCATTCTGGCTTGTTCCTAATGTGTAGTCACAGAGTGTCCACCAAATATTCTGCAGATTTTGTATTCTCACTCTAGTTTTTGGTTGGGTAGTAGCAAAAAATGGTCCTAACTTTAACTAAATAATCAAACAACTAAGAAATGCAATTTTTTTCATTGTTAGTGTCTATATTTCCTCATGTGTTTGCCTATGTCATATTCAACCATTTAAATTGCAGGTGATTGCATTTGTGTTTGTAATTCTGATCCCATCAGAGAGAATGTCTTATTGAACAGGTTTGAAACTGCTTTTTATTTATGAAATAGAAGCTTACAGATAAGGGGGGGAATTTTTCTCTATTACTTGAATGGGGCAATTGTATGAACAGTTTGTCCTATCAAGTGAACTGAAATGAACTGGAGGAATTTTGGATTCATTCATTAATGATTTGGTAATAGTAAAATAAAGTTATCATAAATTATACCCAATTTGTTCTTAGGTGATAGCAGGCAAAAGACTAAATCTGTTTCCAACATTCACTCTTTGGTGGGTATCAGAAATACCTGGATGTATAGTTCTTACTGCTAAGCAATTGTCTGTTCCTTCACATTTAATTTTCAGAAGTGCTAATATTTGAAAAATATGCTGAGATAAATTAAACTTGCCTCTTGCCACTAAGCAACAAGCACTCAGCTCACTTACACCTTCTTATATTACTATGACATCCAACCTTCTTTTCCAGTTGCTGCTTGTAAAGAAATATTAGGAGGAAGGATTTGTCTGAAAGAGGACTTTCCTGATCACAAGCTTTCCTTAAGCCCTTGGAATAACAAGTGCTCACTCTTTTTTTTTTTTTTTCATTTGCAGAGGATGAGCTTGCATGGTCCTGACCTTGAACTACTAAAAGTTACACAAGACACACACAAGCAGCAAAGGAAGTATCATAGATAACTTTGTATACAGAGAGACATTGATGCATGTGTTACTTGGCACTGGGGAATTTAAAAGAATAATAAGGTGCCTGCTTTTAGTTTTAAGAGACAGTGACATGCAGAAAATGATTGATTACAATGGAGAGAATTGCATAATACAATGTCCTCCTGACTAGATAAGTGTATTAAAAGTGTGAGAAAGACCAGTGAGTGATATATAGCAAAATGAATATGAGTTCACGGCACAGGAACACTGGAAAAGAAGCAAAAGCCTCTGCTATTTTCAGATATGCATACAGAGAGAGTTTCAGTAAGAAATGAGGGGAAGAATAGAGCTATACTGCTTTGGACTGGTTATAAATTCACATAAATATCATCATAATTATCTGCAATTTACATTGTAGTGCACATCCTTAATCCCAAAATAAAAGGCTAGATCCTTATTCCAAAATGGAACATGATATAAGGCACTGTAGGAAATGTTAGAAGAATAATAACAAAAGAGGAGCTTAAAAGCAACCATCCAGCCCTGGCTGCCTTGGTGATAGGTAGTGATTGCAACAGCAGGATTTCACATTTCAGTGGAAATTATGGAAAAGGTACTTTTACTTTCCTCCCCACAGTGTTTCTTGGGAACCATTCTAAATGCCATGCAGGGAAAAATGTAGGGATATTTGACTGGCCATAGTTTTTTTGTGGTGACTCAGATCTGATGGATTTGGATGGGCTGTTGTAAAATAGGGGAAAGTAGCCAATATCAGTAATGTATTGCTGGAGAATTCATCCTTTTGTCTTCTTTGTAACAAACAGTGGGTTATGTGGCAATATTTGAAATTGGTGTGCATTGGTGTTCTGATTTGGCTGAGACAGAGCCAATTTTCTTCCTAGTAGCTGGTACACAACTGGTGCTGTGTTTTGGACTTAGGATGGGAATAATGTTGGCAACACACTGATGATTTTAGTTGCTGTTGGGCACGTTTTACACAGTTAGGGACTTTTCTGCTGCTTCCCACATTGCACCAGAAAGGGGCTGGGAATGCACAAGATGCTGGGAGAGGGCACAGGCAGGACAGGTAAGCTCAGCTGACTCAAGGGTTAATCCAGAACCTGAGAGACCTCTAAGAGAGCTGGAAAGGGACTTTGGATTAGGCCCTGCAGGGTCAGGACAAGGGGAATGGTTTCACACTGAGAAAGGGCAGACTTAGATGGGAAACGGAGAAATTCATGGATGTGAGGGTGGTCAGGGTCTGGCACAGGTTGGGCAAGAGAAGCTGTGGTTGCCCCATCCCTGGGAGTGTCCCAGGCCAGGTTGGATAGGGCTTGGAGCAACCTGGGTTGGTGGAAGGTGTCCCTGCCCATGGCAGGGGTGGCACTGGATGATCCTTAAGGTCCCTTCCAATACAAACCACTCTGGGATACTGTGCTGAACCAAAAATCTAGGGGGAGTGAGCTGGAGTGAGTGTATGTTGCTCAGCATCTGACTGGGCATCAACCAGTACTTATTCTGTATTATCATTATTATTGTTGTTGTTGTTGTTATTTTCCCCTCCTTTTTCTGATCTAATTAACTGCTTTTATCTCAACACATGTGTTTTCCCTATTTCCCCCCTCAGAGAGAGCAGGGAGGGGAAAGTGAGCAAACAGCTGTGTGGTGTTGAGCTGCCTGCCTTGTTAAATCACAGCAGCAACTGGTCAGCTTTGATTAATACTCCTCAATGAATAGTAACAAGGGACAAGATTAATGTAAATTATGGGAATTCTGCTAGAAGGGTTAACTAGACATTAAACAAAGAGAAGTGACAGGCAGGATCACCACTTTTTTCAGCAAGAAGGAAATGTGTCTGTACCAAGCAGAGAGATATTTTTTAATCAGCATGAAAAGGATACCTGAGCTCAGTGGTAAATTAGGTTACCTAGTGATAATGAGCAAAAGTGAAAAGGATAATAAATCAAGCAGAGTGCAAGTAACACTGTCTAGATCAGATTGCAGCTTGGGGAGGATAAGAACAAACTGAATTTTGATGAGAGACATTTTTGTAGAGTACAAGAAGCCATACTGAAAAGCTTCTAGGATACCACTGAATTCTAACTTCATTAGTAACTGAGAGACAGAAATACAGACAGTCATTTGTAGGCAACATCCTTAATAAGATATGGAAAGGAGATAAGACAGTAGCATATACTGGGAGATTTATGTTACCTCTCCATCCTTTTCGATTACTCATGCACGTTCTCGGATTGAAGGAGAAACTTTCATTGCCACCATAAATTATAACCTTACAAAAGTATATATCCTGGCATTTATACACCCTGAGCAACCCTGCACCCTTGGAACAGTTCCCTTTGTCTCCTTGAAACTTCTTGTGGAGTTAAGTTTGTCCTGGTGTCAGTGGCAGACATGGGATGAGAAGCATAATCCTGAGTTAACCTCCTGAATGCTCATGGCTTGGCCTGCAGCCTCAAATCCTCCCCATCAGCAAGGAGACAGGTACCTAAGAATCCAAAGATACAGGATCCTCAGAATACAAGCTTCCAAGCACTGCAGAGAACACTATTCAACCGTCTATAAAGTCTATAACAAGGGTTTGTTACTTTCCAGTGTAGAAAACCTCGACATTTTCTCTCCTTAACCACAGAAAACATTGAGGTTTGAATGCTTTTATTGATTTGTCTTGGAGATCTGTCTTCTTTTAGTGTTTATGTACATGATAATTCATTTTAAGGGCATTTTTTTTCAATCAGCATTACCAATAACCCCCTGAAATCTATCCCTCAGGTGGGAAACAGAGAGATAAAAAGCAGAACATTATATTTATTTATGTATGCATTTAGTCATTAATTTATTTAGAATCACATTTAATTATTTAAATATTTAGGAACATATTTTGCTCAGGAAAAAAATTTTTTTTCCAAATTGCCTGGAAGTAAATCAAATATTGAACAACTAGAAAGATCAGCTACACTTTAAATAATGGATAATTTAATTTTTAAATAATTTTCTCCTTTACAGAAGCCTTTGTAAAAATTTTTTATAGTTTTGGGTGCAGGTAGTTCACAAATAACTCTGTATGTAATCGTGAGAATGATTGGAGAGCTTTAATTTTATTTTCAGCAGGTTTCTTGTTCAATCTTTGAGAAGAATGTAACTAAATCAATGTGGTTTTATATAAAGTTTTTAAGATTATGCAGCTGAAGCAAATTGAGAGGAATGGTTTATGATTTGACAGAAAATCAAGATGTGAAAAAGTCCATGAATGAGGATGTTTATCAACTGCTCTGCAAGTGCAGACTGCATTTCATCTGTACTTCTCCTGAAACCTCAGAGCCTCCTGCAGCTACACATTGCTTTGAGTGTCTGACCTTACCCCAAAATCATGAAATACTATTACCTTTAGCTGCTGCAGAGAAGAAAGGATATTATTTAATTTCCTCAAACTCACCAAGGAAAGTAGTCAGGCTTCAGGAAACAGCCCAGGAGCAGAATTCAAGAAAGAGAAACTCCCCTTTTCAATGTGCAACTTCTCTCCACCCCTTCCAAGACTACTGTAAAATCTTACTCCCTATTTTTCTAACATTGTGTTGGGGTTGGGAAAAGGAGACTAGAAAGGAACAAAAAGTTCATAATAAGTTTCTATGTAAATATTTTACACTGGAAACACTAAATTCTCTCTTTCCTGGGTGTCTGAACCTTCAGAAGCACCTGAGCACATTTGGTTTGTCATATCCACTATGACATAGGAAAAGAAATCAGAATATGTGTATGATGCTCAATGGTAGTGACATCAGGCCATGAAATGGTAAAAAATTGAAAGTAAGGTTTATAGGAAATGCAGGGAAGGATTAGAAATCATAGTCTCTCTTAAGGCTGATAAATTTTGCAACACTTTTCTAAGGGGAAAAAAGCACAGAAATATTGTATACAGTCTAGCCAGTTATTAGAGACAAAGCGAGTAATAAAAAATTAAACTTTTTGGGTGTTTTTTCCTGTTCTACTTCCTTCTGCCTGATTTTGATTTAAGGTCCCATCCCTTCCTCCCTGGTTCAGTAAGGAAAGATGTCAATCAAGCTAGATTTAACAGCTCAAACTATGTACTCTTCACAAAAGGTTACTAAAAGGAAAGAATATGTATTTTAGTTAAAGTAATTAATTAAGGGTGTGGAACCAATTGCTTGTATAAGAGAATCCAATTATTTTTAGTGGGATAAATTCAAAAACATACATTGTATATTGGGGGAAAATAGCAGAGTTTAGATGGAATTATTATTATTCTAACCAAAACATTACTATTTTTGTTCAAGTTGTTATAGTTTATTATTCCAATACCAACAGATAAATAATACTTAATAAAGTAAGGATAGCTTATCTCCCAAATATCCAGGCTCTTTATTCCATCATTCTTCCTTCAAGTTGTATATAGCCCTTCCACTGCTGTCCATAAAAACATAAGAAGCTGAAATCACACACCAATAAAGCAGTTTCTGCATTTCCAGGGCTGTAATGTTTTACTGCATTTGATCCATGTGCTCCCTGTCTGTCTGCCCTTTTTAAATAGTGCTGACCCACAGACCTGTGTTATTGAAGTCTCAGCCTTTCCAAGACTCTCTGAACTCTGAGATATTCTTTCCTTATCTCTCTGCTGGTTCCTCATTCCTGCAACAAGATTTCTCTTCTTGAATTTTCCACATTGAACTTCTTCTTGAGCTTTTTGTTCAACCTGCTCCCTATTAAGGAAGAGAAATTGGAGTTCACAGAGGCTTGTTTATTTGCAGAGGATGAATTTGAGGACAGAACCATCCTTAGATGTTAATATTTTTTTAGGTATTCGTTCTTGTATTGATTATCAATAAATAAAATACTTTTAGCCCTGAAGAGTTTTTATATCAAGAGGTTTTTAAAACCCTCTTTTGTTTATATTTTAAAAGTAATGACCAAAACCAGGAGAATAAAACTGGTAGAAAACCAAGTTAGTAATGAAGGCTTAACACAATTTGCATGTTAATGAATCTATTGGTCATACTTTGAAGGTTTTAGATTTTCTGATTTGAGCCTGTGGAACAGCTCATAAGGAACTAGATAGTATGTTTGTATTTGTTGTGCTTTATATTATATTTGTTCCTGTGTATCTCTGAAAAAAAAAAAGGTGATTGCCACTTAGATTTTCATAATGTTTTTATTATGTTCTTTGCTTCACCTCTTTTAAAACTTCTCTGGAAATTAAAGGGTTTCATATACTGTGATATGTCACAATTTACATGCTCCCTGGCAGGCTAAACGATATTTACCTTGTCAAATCTGTGAAAAACATGCATCTCAATTCACAACACAAGGAAATACTGACAGCTGTTTAATTTCATTAGTCAGTATTGTCCACCAGAACAAATATGAATAGAAAAGAACCAGAAGCACAGGTAAGAAACTAACTTAGTAACAGGTTCTGCAGTAAATAAATATTTTAAATTTTTTTCCCACAGTCCTATATTTACAAAATAATTTGCTATCTACTTTATAGTCATGTTTTGTGAGGAGGTTTGTTTTGGGTTTTTTGGTTGTTTTTCTTTTTTGTTTGTTTGGGTTTTTTTGTTTTTGTTTTGTTTTCATTTTTACTAGTCCTGTAGTGAATGATTTTAAAAGCAGTATTTTCTTTTTAAAGGATTAAGTTTGGTTTTTTAAGGAATGATGCTGAAAATTAGAACATGACTTTATAGTACTGTAACTTTAATAATGAGAATAGGCTGTTAGATCACACTTCTTATGATAATCTGTATTTAAAACCCAATGATTTTACCAGATATAGCTATTAACAACCAAATAATTAGGAGTGTGACTCTGGACAGATGTGAGATACTTTTGTTACCTTAAATATTCAAAAATTTGTACAAAAAAGGCCCATTTCCTCAAGGTTAGGAGTTGTTTTCCAGGAAGTTCCAGGCAAAAACTTCAGGCAAGCAGGTGAACAAGTTCCCAACCCTTCACTTACAGGTTGGAAATTTACAAGATGTATTGCAGGTGAATTCTCTGGGCATCCATCCTTGTTCTGCAGGTGGCTCAACACTGTAAATTCTCTGCAGCCAACAGCATGATGTGTCCCATTAACATCATTTTAATTGTGATAATTAAGGATGTTGAGTGCTTTTCACACCCTGGAATAATGATTAGGTGGTGGTGCAGAAGTTTTACTTCAAAGCAAGTGTGAAACGAGTAGTGCTGGTTCCCAGCTGAGACACCTTGATAGGGGTTTATTTTACAATCCTTTGTCAAGTGTCTTTCCTTCACCCTGGGGAGTAGGAGCAAAGAAGTGAAGAAATGAAAACGAATCTGAGAGAAAAAAAAAAGACAATGGCAAATACGCAAGGACTTGCACATTTTTTCAGGTCTTCTGGATGTTTCCTTTCTTTCCCCCAATCCCTTTGTTTTGCACCTTGGTCCATTTCCAAATCCAGTTTTATTCCATCTGTGTCTTCCCTTTCTGTGGTTAAACTTTTCCGCTTCTTGGGATATACCCTGTGAGTCTCTTATATGATCTGTTTTGCCACATCTACTTTAATTTCAGGAAAGCATTTCCAGAGGATTGATTGTAATCTGCCTTTCAATGCCAGTAAGATGTATGGCAATAGTGATTGTGAGGGATTAAAGCATACTCAGTTAAGAAAGACTTTAAAAATTAAAGTTCTAAACAACACAAAGTCTGTAAAGAGTATTTAAAACTTTTTTTAAATATATTTCATTTTCCCAAACTCACTGAACTGGCAGAATTCATTTGAATAGCAAGAGTCTCAGGGAGAGGAAATTTCTTTGAAACACAAGATTCTTTCTAATCAAACATAACAGTCTGAAGCCAAGGGATTTAAACTGCAGCACAAAGTGAGTGTGAGTCTCCCAGATAATTTGTAGATGAAAACGCAGTACATGTGGTATTATGATGGCAGATACAAAGACAGGCAAATTTCCAGCCCAAGCAAACACATTTAAAAGCTTATAAACCACTGGTAAAAAGGTCTAAAATAGAGCTACTGCTTTTTTTTTTTTTTAAAAAAGTCTTTGTACCTAATAACATGACAAAATCTAATTATTTATTTAAAACAAAACTAAAACCACCAATGTTCTGAAGTTTGGAAAACAAATCCCGAAACCTGGAACAATTCTTTGCATTGAATAAACTTATTTTTTGAGATCCCGTTAAGCTGAAACCCACTATTGGCAGCTATTTATAAAAAGTGTCTCAAGGTATAACAGCTTGAAATGTTCAGTTGGAAAGTGTTTTCATGAAGAATTAAAATTTTTGGAACTTTTGTGATAAATTTTCATTTGCAAAAACAAATAAAAGCAATAAATACTGAAACTGTGAAAACATTTTTTTTTTTTTCAAATTTTGAGGACTCTTTTTTTTTTTTTATTTGTCTGAAGATATGTTGCTTTGGAACATATCTTTCATCATGAATTTCTATACATTTTAGTGAAGCTTATTTACTCTGATGCAGGATACACAACCAGATCCAGATTCTGACAGACATATTTCTCTCACTGGACATTTTAATTTTACATTGAAAATAAATTAGTGAAATGTAGGCATTTTCTAAAAAGCTGGACCTCTTACTTAAGCCCAGATCAGGCTAAAAGTCCCAGGAAATTAGCTGTAAAAAATAGTTGCCTGTCATTGTGTTTTGTATATTAAGTGCATGAAGCAACATGATCTTACACAGTCCAAGACACTATGGATGAGATCTCTGCTTAATATATGCATGGTAAAGTATACAAATATATTCAAAGTGAATATTCTGGGCCCTAATAAAGTAGGGAATGTGCTTTGCAAGGAAGGGGCCTGAGGAGTCCAACTAGTCATGGTTGTGCCTGGGCCTGTGAAAACCTCTGAACTGCAATAATATCCAGTTTGGAGAGTTTTCCTCTCTACGGAGGTCTGTAAAGGTTTCTCTTCTGCCCATTAACCACACAGAAACAAGAGCACTAATTTCACACAGGCTGCTTCATTCCAGACATAAAAGTAAATGGACGTTGGATACCAAGATTAGATGCTCTGGATCGTGTTACGCCTTTACTTTTTCCATACGACTTGTATCTACAAACCCAGTCTTTTTACTACAGCCTGTGGGTTTACATCACTAATGTAGAAAGGAGATGATGTAAAGGAGAAAAGTTAACCAGTTGCGATTTTTTTTGTTTTTTGTTTTTTGGGGTTTTTTACACAGTGAAATTGGTGGGTTTGGGAAGTGGGGTCTTGTTTATAGCAAAGTATGTACCAGAAAGGAAAATCATCCTTCCCTGTGCAATCCCTGCCTTCCCTCTCTCCCAACTCCCAGCAGAGGGAAAGGCAAAGCAAGATGACTGTGTCTGCTAGTGGTGTTCTTTAGAAAGTCAAACTATTAAAAAGATATAACTCATCTTTGTCTGAATGAATTTTGTAATAGGTCCCTGAGATGAGAACAAAGCTGGTTTTCCTAAAGGGACTGCCTAAATAATGGCACTGCAGGTGGGCCAACACATACACAGGGTATAAACAGCACTAAAAATGTATAAAGTGTGGAGGCTGAGTGGTACTCCTTGTACTCATTCACAAGATGAATTGGTGAATTAAAATCTCATTACCTGTGTTACATTGTGTAGCCTTGTTATGTGCAATTATCAAAGTCAATTTGCTGCTGTAGCTTGATGATCAAATCTAAGGAGAGATCCTTCAAAATAGAAATTGTTAATACCACGAGCTTCCGGCTTATAAACTAGGTGTAATTTTCCAATGTTGTCGTGGTACTGTTTTCAAATATCTGTCCTTTCTTATGCAGGTGTGCAGCCATAAGTCAAAACTTGCATTCACAGAATTGAAGGCAAAGAAGGAGATTAATCTTTCTATTTTTGTGTTAGCTCAAAATCTCATTTAAGACACTTAATTCAGTTAGTGAGTCAACATTAAAGAATGGGAAACAGAAGTCCTATTTGAAATCTGATTTTTATTTACACTAACTCTGAAGGTCCTTATGAATACTCAGAGAAGGTACACTGCCTTTCATAAAACTGGCACTTGAACACTTTATTTAAACTGTAGGACATCTATATTGGTGTGAGAATAGTCTCAGGTCTGAATTCAGAACAAGACCAGAGAAAAGAGTACTTTCCCACCATCATAACTGGCTTCTGAATGTAAGGTTTGTAGAATGGAATGGGTTATTATGATCAGAATTGCATGATTTGAGAAGAACATCTTATCCTAACTCAATATCCTTCAGAATAATAACCTTTGGAGTTACTTCCCTTTAATCTAAAAAAAAGTAATATTGCCTGAACTATTATATCAAATGCAGGAAACCTTACAAAGCACATCCTCATATACTTCTCACAAAGGCATTTTGTGCCTTTCTTTTTTTTTTTTTTAAATCAGCAACGAGCTGTTAGAGTTTAGGAAAAGTCTTATATGCAGGAAGAAAACAAGGTTCCAAGAGAGATGAAGAGACAATTTTTACAAGGATGTGGAGTGACAAAAAAGGAGGGGGTGGTTTCACACTGACAGAGCACAGGGTTAGATGGCATATTAATGAAAAAATTCTTGTCTGTGAGGGTGGGCAGGCCCTGGCATAGGGTGCCCAGAGAAGCTGTGGCTGCCCCATCCCTGGAAGTGTCCGAGAGCAGGTTGGATGGGGCTTGGAACAACCTGGGATAGTGGAAGAAGGTGAAACAAGATAGTCCTTAGGGTCCCCTTCAAACCAAATAATTGTGATTCTAAATAATAATAAAGGGACTTGGTTGCTCTTGCAAGGTCAGTCCTGATCCTTTCTTGGCAGCTGGAGAAGCTAGTGGGCAGGTGAGGCAATGTGCAATCCAGGTGAGCAATGAGTGTACAGTCTGCTGCCACTGCACAGCAGCCTCTCAGCTCAAATCTGACTTGGACCAGCTGGTTTGGGTATAATGGGTGCACTGTTTGCTTTTAGAGAAGTCATGTTGTCAGTATTGCATTTATTACTCTTTAAAGGGCTTTGGAAGAGTTTGACAGGGTAAAGGTAAATGTGTAAAAAGTTACCTTTTATTTTTTCCTGCTACACCTTCATTAGGAATTACTGAAGCACAGAGAAGGAGAGCAAAACTGACACTGATAACTATCCCTGTTAAAAGTTAATGGAGATAATTATCTTGTCTTTTTCACTCTAGTTTGTAGCTCAATATGCAGTGCAGAAGCTGGAGACAAATCTATGTGGTGTAGTAACTATTTAAGTATTAAATTCTCCAGCTTTCATTACCACAGAAGACTGCTTTACTCTTCAGACACACTGTCATAGCTTTCATTAGGGCCACTTGCTCACCAACCTAATAAAACTTTTGGTGAAAATGGAAAACCATGATGGGTTTTCTCAGGAAGAGGGCTCTTGTGGAACCTGTGGTACTGTGCAAGCACAATTCCAGTGATTTCAATGCAGTGTGTATTGTTTTGACTTGGCTGCCCTGCCAAGCCCAAGCTGTCCCCCCTCTCCCCCTCCCTCTCCTTTAAGCGAGAGGAGAAAAACTGGAAAAAAATTGAAACCCAAAATGAAAATGAATTATATCGGAATCTATATATATATTCAGATATTTACAACTATACATGCATTTGTATGTACAACAGGGAGTTCCTAAGGGGAAAAGGGAAAAAAGGAGGGAGAAGCAGGGATAAAGGAGGGACAAAAAACCAGAATAGACAAGAACAATCAAAAAATCCAAAAACTAGCACAATAAAATCTTATCAACTTCCCTTAATAGAAAGACAGCTCTCCCTCTGATCTCTGGCCTGGCAAATAAGGGCAGTCACTGAAACAGGTCCCAGGTTCTGATAAGTAAGACCAATGCAGGAACCAGCTGCTTCCAGACCTCACAAGACGAACAACGATGGTTCTAAAAGTTCTCTGAGATAATAAAAACCTTCTGTTTCCTGCCAGGGATGGTGGGAAGGAGAGTGAACACCCCCTTGGGAAGAGGCAATTGGCCCACCTGTGTGCATAGGCGTGGTAGCCACCACACCTGCGAGCTGCAAGGTTCAAACACTGAAACCAGCTGACTCTTGCTGAGTGGGAATTCCACACTCTTAGATCAAGAGGTGAGATTTTTGTGTAGTGGATGGAAAATAGGTGTACAGAAGAAAAGACATTTCTGTTGACAAACAGGACTCCAATTAAAGTCCTATTTTACCTCATTCTTTTGGCAGGGGAGCCTGACTTTGCTTAATTCTGTTCATGGTGCACAATCACAGCCATGTGATTTATACAAGGTATGATATCCCAAGTGCTTATATAATCCACATCAAAATATGAAATTACTAAACCTCAGCATAGTGGTCTACCTTTTGCACCACTCCCTCACACCTTCCATCTACTGTTCTCAGCACCAGTCAATCTCTGCACTTGCAGCCAAAATCAGTGTAATTTTGAATATTAGTTTTTACCAGAGGTTTTTAGGAAATTATTTCACTTTTTGATTTAGTGTGGAAGCAAAACATGTATGTGTGTCACTAAGTAGTCAGCACCTGTGTCTTGGCATGTTAGAAACAAACCAAGGTCCATTAAATCTAGGTAAAAGACCTAACCTTTGCAAAAAGCCCACTGAAATTATGTGTGTTATCCAGAAAGGGGAGCACTGATGCTACATTTACCACATGAATTCTTAGGTTCAAATTACTCGTTCTTTAAGTATTTTATGATCTTTGTGACAGTGGCACCAAGTTATCATTTCAACTTGTACCTGTAATTAAACTCTTTATGGACATATTGACATATTATTATTACCTGCAGTTTCCAGTTAAAATTAGTATCACTTTATTTTAGTCATTTAGCACATACATTCTGTACGTTTTCCAGAGGAGAAAAATGTCAACTGTTTTGCAATGAATTTATTAACAATGATTGCAAGAATAGGGTTACTAATATTGAATTACAACACTTACATTTTACATCATTAACCAGTCTTTTCTACTGTAAAATTGAGGTAGAAGAATGATGTGATGCAATTTTGGCAATATCCTTTTATTGTAACCAGAGTACCTGCTACTGCATTGTTTATGAAGTGATGAGCCTTGCACTGAAAGAAATTTACATATAATAAAACATCCTAGGAACTGCTTCTTGCATAGTGAGAACAAAGTGGTAGAGGAATAAAAGGAAAAGCTTTCACTGATGTTTCACTCAGACACTGTTGTTTCAGGAGTATACCCTCATTACTTCTCTGGAATTCATAATTTAACTCAGACTGAGTGAGATGTAAACTAGACCTTTTCTTTTTTCCTATGTGAGGTAAATGTATCTCAGGAGTCATTTGCTCTGAGATATCCAGAGAGAGGTCACATTTCTCCCAAGGCATCGAGTTTGTAGGCATTTCCTCTGAGAGTGAAAGGACTGGCCAAAGATTAAACAAAAATTTGGCCTTACTTTCATATTTGTCAACAGATAAATGCACTATTGATTAATATATATATCTAAATGTAGCCATGCAGAGGGTCAGGGCAGTTCTTGATGGACACCATCTCTACCCAGAGGCTGTGCAATTGCTTGGATTTGACCATTCAATGCCAGTACTGCAAGAGCTCAGTGGTTCAACCTATTGAGGACATCCGATAGTCCATGAACTGAGAGAGGTGACCTGTCATCTTATCCACTGCAATCCATTTCTTCTCTGCCCTTCTATCTAGTTCTAAACATTTCAAGTTTTATCTTGAGTGCTTCTGTCACCTTGCATGCAGTTTCCACATCCCAAAGCCTTAGAGATATTCATAAAATGAACAGTAAATAGGTGTATAATATTGAGGCTAAATTAGATTGCAGTTGAAATACACTCATGTAAGATGTGATTTCAGTGCTCATGCCACCAGACTGCTCTGACATAAATTGTGTGTGACTCATAAATCGACCTGGGTCCCCCAAAACAGTTTTGTGAAAACAATATGTCTATTGCATTCCATCAGTTCCTCTATAATAAAAGGTGAAACAGATTTGATTGTTTAAAATAACAACGGAACCAGTGTGTCAGTTCCATTACTGTCTGCATCTCTAGCTGACATATAGATACACACTGAATTCTGAATAGCCATTGTTAATCTACCAGATAAAAGTCAAAGCTTAAATAGTGACATCCAATTTGTAATATGCCACTGCAGAAGTATCCTCCAAAGTTGCTACTGGAGTTGTCATCAGGTTTTCCTTCTGATGCTCCAACTGATCACTTCTCTCCAAAAGATGTTTTATAAAGCACCATCATTTAGATGTTCTGTTCTAACATATTTTATCACTTTATGAATGTGTATGTATGTATAATAATAATACACAGAAGCCTCAAACCAGCATTTTGATAATTATGAATTCAGAGAGTTTCTAGTCCTTGTAGTTCAGCAGTTAAATCTCTGACATGAATACCAAATAATAACAAATAAGGCACTGCTGTGACTGCAGATGTTGCTGACTGAAAGGCTAACTGCATTTTATAATTAAGATTAGAATTTTTACCATATAATTTCATATCTCTTTTGTGCTTGTCTGGAGCACAGTATTGTTCTGATGACACTGATATTATTCCTTGTTGGATAATTATTACATTTTTCAACTCTGCACAGCATAATGGCTCAAACTGTATACAAAGAGAGTAAACTAAGATCTGATTTACATTCCTATTAATAGCAGTTTGCTTTTCTGAAGATAAAAAGTTTCAAACCATTAGTCTTTGTTCTTTCATTCTGCATTAGTAACCACTGCAGTCTTAAAATCTTCAAACAGAGTGAGGCACTACTATATGGCTCATTTTCTTTTGGTGTTCATTTGCAAGGATGATGATGAGTTAATTTCATGTCGACAGTGGAGAAACCCTGCTGAGATTTGTTTCAGTGTAATTCCTGACAGGGCTTCTTCTATGTGCCCTTGCCAAAATAATAACTGCAGCTGATTCCCAAATGTGCTCATCCTGAGTGAACTTGCAGATTTTCAACAGTGCATGCAAAATTGAATTTTCTCGTCCCAAAGGTAGAAGTCTAGCTTGGCTGAGGCCAATTTCTGCTTTTTGGGAAGGGAAAGGAGAGTTAGTGTGGGAATGGAAAGAGGAGCCAGAGTCCCTGGCAAGCTGGGGCTGTTTCTGGTGATTCCAGCAGAGCAGCAGCACAGACTAGTAGGAAAACAACAATAAAACTATTATAAAATAAAATGAAAAAAATAGCTACACAATTGATAATAATAGTGATAGTAATGATGATGGTGATAATAATAATAACAATAATAATAAAATCCATCCTGGGTTTGTGGACTGTGTGTAGACAATGTTGAGGAGCTGTGACTGCAGGAGCCGCTTCCAAAGAGTATCATGAACTCATGATCACTTCATTGCCCGAGCCCAAAAGTGTGGATGCACAGCAGCAGATAAGTGTTGGATCCCTGAGAAGGGGAGAGAATATTTCTTGGGACTATTGCAAGAACTGGGGTAATTTTGATATTGTAAGTCAGAGAAATACTAAAAAAAGGAAGTGTTCACCCACATATAGTTTTATTTATCCCATATACCAAAGAAGTGAAGCAGAGCAATTCCTGTTTTGCATTTTTCAGATGGAGATAATTAATTCACTTTCCCAGAAACACAGTCAGAAAAAGACAGATGTTATCAGACCAAAATAAATCCTAAAAAATTTTGCACTGACCTCAGTTGGAGAAAGCATCTCCTTCTAAAACATCTTTTATTTAAAGGTTAAAATTAAATTCCAAATAAACGTATTTCTACAATGAAACAAACTAAAACACTATTTGGCACAGAACGATTTTAAATTACTTGGGAGGCAGGGGCCAGCTAAACCACAAACATGACAGGTAAACCACAAAAGAAATCTCAAATAATACCTATAGTAATAAATGATATCTGGCACATGTGACATTTTTTCTTTCTTTACCATGTTTCAATAAGACATTGATAAGATCTTCAGAGGTGTGGGTGTTTACCAGGGACAAGGCAACATAGGCTTTGGTGTTTTTATTGCTTGGATTTTGTCCCAGTACAGGAGCTTTTAAAGGTCTTAATATAACCTTAAAAGAGTCACCTTCAAGGCTTACAGGCAGAAACCTTAACTTTCCCAGGAAACAATCTGTTGTTCAGGGTGTTCCTCCCCGCCCCCATCCCCTCCCCCTTCCTCCCCCCAAGTACAACATGCTGATGCTTTTTTTAAAAAGTAGCATTTATTGTTCTTAAAATATCATGCTGTTTGATGGGGGTGAATGCCTTGGCAGAGTCCCTGGGATTCAGCTTGGGGTCAGTAAGAAAAGCCTCTTGTTTTTAATGTGAGGTGGGTGGAGTGTGGGGTCTGTTAAGCACAGCAAATGATGCAGAAAATAAAACTACTTCAGCACAACCAGAAACTGTTCTTAAAGCAGATTAAAGACCTTTGCAGTGTCCCTGTGTACTCCAATGACTGGACTTGTTCAGGCACGAAGGTGAACCTTGAAGGGCTCGTTTCATATCAGATCCCATGTCTGTCTGTGGAAAATCCTGTTTGTTTTCTGCAGGTACCGTGCAAAACGTCCACATTATAGATGTGAGTGGTTACATGGTACAGCTTCAGTGTCAAAACCCTCTGCTGTGTCTCTTGTCCCTCTTGCAATGTTTTGTGCTTACAGATGTACAAATTTCTCAATTCTCACATATGCAATTGACATCTCCTCTTATTTGTCCTACTCCCTAAGCTGTATATTTGTTTTGAAAACAAGTTCTCAGCCTGTTTTGATAACCAGAAGAACTGCTATGTGGTTCAGGTCAGGACAGCATGAATCCACATTGGTCCACCACGTGGCAAAGATTAGAATTTATCTTGGGCTTTTGCCCCTCAGAAATAACCAACTGTGTAAATACAGTGTTATGTTGAGTACCACTACTAGGATGCTCATAGTCCTGAGGGTAGTACATAAGTGAGCCATAAAACACAGTAGTTTGGTTAAATATGTCTTTTTATGCACAGCAGGCACAGGACCCACACTGTAATTGTGATGTCAATATGCAAGACTTCATTCCAATTTTCTGGTGACTGTGCAAGACTAATTGAGTTGCTCTGTGCTGCTGACTGATATGAGTTTGTCTCTACCTGTGTTAGATCTGAGACTCTCTGGCATCCAGATACTACATAAATGTGCCTGTGGTAATTCCCTTCTCTGGTCAACCCTCCATGAGGTAATTTCAGAATTTTGGGCCAGATATCTTCTGCTCTTATGCCTCTTGTTCACAAATCCAAAAAGAACAGAAAGTCACCACCATTTTTCTCTTACCTCAGTGAGGGCTAATGTGTCCTCATCCCCTTCCTATAACTCAAATGCAGCTGAAAACAGGTAGAGAAGACACCGTGAGAATTGGTAGAGAATGAGGCAAACTTTTTCTTTAAGCTAAATGTAAAATTTAGTGATTGATATATTCTGCCTAATCAGCAACTGTGCCCCTTCTAAACAAACAAACAAATAAACAAACCAAAATTGGGAGAGAGAAAGTTGTTCTGAAGAGGAGGAAAAAGCTGATTGGGAGGCAAGAACTGGAGGTGTTGCATCTAGTGGCCAACATTTTTAAGGCATTCTACACATCTGACGTGGCACACACACCTTCCCAGCCAGCCAGGGAATGGCAGTCTCCTAATCCATCAGGCTGAACTCTATGAATATCACTGACCTATAAAATAATGTGGCAAGTACACAATTTTTATCTGAGTTTTGTTTTATATATATATGGGAGTCAGGAATTCAGTGAGGAGAAACAGGAAGAGCATTTGGCTGCTCTGAGTTTCTGGGAGAGGATGGTAAAGTACAAAAAACTTGAGTGCAGAAATATGTGTGGTAAAACCAGTCTTATATCAAGCTTTATTTCTACACAGGGAGAGTTGAGTACAACTCTTAGTTCATTAAAGCTTTCAGCAAGGCCATTGGCCAATCCAGAAATCAAATAGTACTGAGAAGACAAAATAGGTTGTCTGCTCTTCTAACACCCATTTACAATCCAGTCAGCAGCTTCTATATTTTTCATTATGAACATCTGGAGTGATTTATTTGAAGAATGAAGAAGAAGTTTAAATAATTTCTTTATCTCTCACTGAAAATATGGAAGGATGAGCCAAAGACACAGTCAACACATATGCCCATAATTGGGGGAAAAGTTTTGACAGTAACCAATGTATCAAAGAATTAAATTTCTGGAAAGAGATTTTAATTCAAGTATTTGCAAGACTGTCTCAAGGTCTTTGCTGTAGCAAATGAGTTTTATAGTACAGTCAAGGCTTAATCCGATGAATTTTTTTAACAGCCTCACCTTGACCCTGACCATTTCTCACTTCAGTGGGTTATTTCTGCAGGGGAAAGCATTGGGAAAGCAGTGGAGAATGCTTTCTAATATTCTGTGTGACTATCACTTGTGTCTCACAACTTCCTGACACCAGAGATATTTGGCAGCCAGCCACTATGCTGTGGGTGTCTTATTGTCTGTGAAATTTTGATCTTCCTGTCATCACTCAGGCAGCACTCACCCCATGTTATGCAGAAATCTGAGAATAAGTACAAGTGTATACAGTGTATACATCCCACGACTCATTAGTTCAAGTGTAAGCACAGATTTTTAAGCAGTTCTCATGTTGTCCAAACTGATTGATACAAGATGCAGTTCTTTCAGTGCATACTCAGTAGCTGTTTCTGCACATAATGATTGCTACAATGCTCTCATGCAGGGGATATGATGCACTGCAGTATTCACATAGCACATTTCAAACCATTACATGACTTTATATTCTAATATAGAACTCAGAATCACGAAAACGAGGTATTGAACCCTAATCAAAACTAGACACCTTGCTCTATGGCATTCAATTCAAAACATAAATACAAAACACAGTAATTCCCAGAGAAAGTATTTTATCAAGCATGATCACTTCTAAAGTAATTATACTAAATACGCTAATTACCTCCTGAGTATTCTAAATCTTTTAATTTGGTCTAAATTCTACTTTAAGTAAGATGTAATTCTTCTACTTTGTTTGTGCTAAGCCTGTTAAGGGTTTATACACCTGGAAACACTCAGGACAATAAAATTACATTGGCTTTCACTAATCACACTATCAGCTTGTTTGGAAACAGTCTTGCTGTTTCTGCAGTGCTTCTCAATAAATAATGTTCATCATAAACTACAGCAGAGAAATCTGCCATTAGGCAAATGAACAGAAGTTGGTAAATTTTTGCAAGACACAATAGAGCTTTTATATAGCAACAATACGAGCAATTATGGTGTGAAAAAGAGGTGTCATTGCTAAGTCATTGAACAAATTTGGTATTAAGAGGGACCTCAAATGTGATTAAATAGGTTACTCCATTTAAAAGAAATTACTTGACCTAAAACTTCAGTAATTCTGAGATTTTTGTGTAGTGTTTTGTGTTATTTTGGGGTTTTTTTTGTTTTCATTTTAATTTGGGGGGATTTGGTTTGGTTGATTGATTGTTAGTTTTTTTTGTCTAATGATTATTTTTTTCTTATCAAAAGATGCAAAAGTAAACAATGCAGAGCAACCAGTAGCTGTTATGTCTGGAATGCCAGGATTATCAGAATCTCCAACTTGGAATTCTACAAGTGAAAAATTGTATTGTGTTGGGTTTACTTGGCAAAGTCTTGGTAATAGGGAAGCTGCAACCCCCAGTCCCAGTCCCCCTGTGGGGGAAGGGAGAGCAGCTGGGAGGGAAGCTGAACCCCTCAGAAGATGGTCATTGGTAAGGATGTCCCTGTTCTTATCTCAACCCACCAAGTTTCATCAGTTTCTATCCCCTCTTCCATTGTGAAGGAAACCTGATGGAGCAGCTTGGTGAGCACCTGGTAGCAAGCCAAGGTCAACCCACCATATGTATTTATTCTTAATTACTTACTTAAAGACAGGATGGACAGTCTTCACTAGTTCTGGTTCCTTTAATCACACTCTGCATCCTGTTGCAGTTCACATAACCTCATCCTACTTCTGACAATTTGACAGTAACTCAGGTCCTGATTTGGGGGAAGCCCACGTGAATTACAAGTTTGTCTTTAATCACAGAGAAACCACAGAGAATACAGAGGAGAGAATGGATTAGTGCTGCGTAGATTAAGCCAATCTCCACCACAAAGAGCTGAGGACCACTGGGGAAACTTGGAGTTTCAGGACTTGTTTTATTAGGCAGAATAGACCTCAATGGTAGAAGAGCACAGGGTGATAAATGATTGCTGGTGCTCTCACATCCAAGAATTTGCTGCAACTCCTGTATTACAGAACTCCTGTATTTGCAGAAATAAGAAATTCAGAAATGCAGACACAATGAATTATTTGCTCTTAGGAGGCAGCAAATTAAATACCAGTCAACATGGGCTTGTCAGGAAGGAATCATGTCACACTGTTTGTATTCTCACCTTTATGTCCATGACCAGCCTGCAGACCTTATAAATAGGGATGAAACAGCAACTGAGACTTCACTGAGGCTTTTGACTCCCTGGTGTGACATTTACAAGCAAACTAGAGAAATCTGATCTGTTGAAACAGCCATATATGTGGTATAAACCTTCTTCTAGAATTTTATTTTTATAGTAATTATCAATGATTCATCATCAGACTTGAAAGATGTCACAGATCTATTTTGATCAAGGTGCAACCTGGTATTTTCTGGATTATCGAATTAAGCATTATAGATGAAGGGAACTTTCATGCAGCAGTTGAAAATCAGAAGAAGTTTGGAAGACCAGGTCAAGATCTACAGAAATCTTCAACACGGGAAAATCATTCAATAAGAGAATGGAACTCAAAAGACAAGCTAGGAGCTGTATTCTTAGCAGAAATAGGATGATGTCCATAGATAGGGTGAGAATCAATTGCTAGGCTGTTTGCAAGAACTTTACCTGACAAAACCAAACAAAACAACAACAACAACAAAAAAACCCCCAAACAAAAAAAAACCTAAAAGAAACAAACAAAAAAACGAACCCCCCAAAAAACCCCCAAAACAAGACCCAAAAACCCAGACTCAACAAAAAAATAAACCCCAAAAAGACACAGTGGAGACACCAAAATATTGAAAATACTTCTGCAAAGAAGGATATACAACAAATAACTTTCTAGTAAGAAGATTTAGGTTAAACACTGCAAAAACGGAAAATAATAACAATCACAATCACAATGGAAGAAAACTGTACAAGCAGAACTGCAAATCTCCATGATAGGATGTTTTTAATTACAGGACAGACAAAATTTTCCTAAAAGCAATTTGAATTCAGCTGGTGTTGTGTGACATAAAACAATGGACCACAGATTCTGCTTGTGCCCTTTCTAATAATGTAATAACTATGATTTCATGGAGGTGGGAAGGGGGAGCAGTGGTGGGGGAAGAGTAATTTCTTTAACCAATTCTCATCTGGTTAATCCTTAATGCAAGTATTCCAAGCACTGTCATTCATAGCTTACAAAAGAAAACATGTTTATTTAATTATACAACCTGAATATTTGTAAAATGGTAATTCTGTATATGAGCACATAGGAAATGAAAAAGCTATTCAAAAATGAAATACATTTTTAAACACCTCAGTCTTTGAATTACTGGGAAATTTTTTCCACTTTTATGATCAATGCTATCTGTTCTTTGCATAAACTTAAAGAAAAAAAGAAATAAACCTGTCAGGTAATTGGGTAAAAAGTAAGAAAGTTGGCTGAATGTTTAGATATAATGCAATAGTTCCTGAGCAAAGGTGCCTCAATTCTTTAGTGCTAGGTGACATTTTTGTAACAGCAAGTTGATTTTTGTTAGGTTATTGTTTTATAGGGTTTTGGTAATTTTGGTATTTTGAGGATTTGTTTTTGTTTCATTTTGTTTTGTTTTATTTTGTGTTTATCTTTGGTTGGGAGTTAAGGCAAGACTCAAAACTGGGATTTCTGACTTGATATGTGCATGTATAATGTACAAAAAAATGGTATTCAGCTGGAAACTTTTATACTAGACATCCAAAATTTTATATATAGTAGTCAGGCTGCACATTTTGATCATCTGAATAAATCTCAGCATCCTAAAAGTAAATATCTATTTAATGATGTTCTAATGAACAGTAATAACTATAACAAACTGAGTAGTTTGAGCACAAAAAAGAAAAAAAAAATTGAACAGGGTTAAATCTGTTCAGAGCTGAAAATCCACTCAAAGTATTCAAAAACCGACCATTTCAAGCAACATTCAGGTCCCTGTAAGGGCAATTTTGTGAGATAGGCAGTTTAATCTTCCCATGCTTCTCAGAAGTATCGAGGTATTCATAATGCCTGAGCTATTTCTGCAATATCGCCTTTACTTTTAAAAAAGGCTATAGAAAGCCAATATCACTGTTCTCACAGCCCAGCTATTCACACTAACATGAAATCTTTTGAAAAAAATCCCATTCTTATTCTGAGAAGTCCTACAGCTGAGGCACAATTCCTTCTCTTCATGTGTTGAGAGCTCGAGTCTTCCTTTCAGCTACTTCTATGTATTTGTAACAATTTATGGATTTTTGTTGGCTGAGCTGTTCAAAAGGACATTAACTTTGGAAGACAGTAACAATAAAGACCTTAAAAATGAAGAAGGGTTGGGAAGAAGTTGGGAATGTGTGAAAAGAGGAGCTGTGCTGTAAAGCTGAATTGGGAGAGTTCGGACAAGTTCTTGCACTGCCAAGTGCTAAGTGCTATGGGGAGAAAAGGATAAAAATGCTCCAAACAGGGACTGCTCTGTGACTATTTAGTTACAGTAAACCATTTATTCTTCACCTCTGAAATTCCCAAATTTAAAAGCCTTCCTTTTTTTTTTTTTTTTTTTTTGGATATGAGATTAGTCATAAGAAGATAAAGATAACAAACATTAACTACAGCATGAGGCAACTCTGGTTAATTCAAAACAGAGGCCAAGCTATTTTACACACAGGGTTTTTATTTATGTGTTTCTGTGTATAGGAGGGATGTGCAGGGTGAGGATTCAGGAGAATATCCTTCCTGCTGGAGCCAACAGGAATTTGTTCTTCAACTTACTGAGGTCGGTCACTTTGAAGGAAATGGCCAGATCAGCAGTTTTGACCTGGCAGAAGGATATTAGACTGAAAGAAAATAGATGAGAAAAAAGCTTTTAATTAACAAACATGAGTTGTTCAGAAGAATGTGCTGACTATGTGTTTTCTTTTCCACCCCTCTTCGCTTTGTGGAATGGAGAAGTCAAACCAAAGCTGCCCTCATCTTGACCTTAGAGTATGTCCAGCTATTAATTGTACTCAGCACCAAGATGGGATCCTGTGAAGCAGGAGTTTGAGCCTGACAGTGCTCCATCTTCCTGTGCCTCAGCTTTCTTGTTCATTTTGCAAAGTATTTCATCCTGGGGCCTAGACTTATTTTTTAATTATTTTTTTCCTTCCCCCTCTTCCCCCCCCC
>JAWWLY010000089.1:10606644-10624082 GCA_035041215.1 Gymnopithys bicolor
GGGGATTTTGGAATGGTTGCTGGCCCATGAGCAGAGCTGAGCCCTCAGGTGGGTGTGGAGGTGCCAAGGAGTCCCTGGAGGGGAGTTCTCCCAGCTTCTCTGCCAGGCTTCTTTCCCAGCCAGCTCCCAGGCTGAGGGGTCAGGTGTGCCCTGGGCAGCTGCTGCAAATGGGCCATTGGTAACAGTTCCTGGGAAATGGCAGAGAGGGTTTAGAATGCACAGCCTTGGTCACACCCACACAGGGATAAACTGGTCCCACCTGCTGAAATAGGACAGTGCACCACACCAAAATAATACAGCAGCCATTGTTGACAGGCACACAGTGGAAACCTGTTGCTAAAACCACGGTTGACAGGGTACAAATCCTAGTCAAGTTCTATTATCCCAGTTGCAGATGATCCAGGGAGCAGGAGCTGGTACTTGGACCACCAAAAGGCAGAAAGCATCCTTGTCATCAGGGGTTAGAAGTGCTGGATTGTTTTGCTACGTGCTCCCTGAAAGGCACTGTGGAATCTGCTTCACTAACACCCGGTCATGATTTAGAAGAGCCTGCTTTATCATGATGAAACAAGTGTGTTCTCTGTAGTGGGAATGAGAAGAGCTGAGGAAGTGGAGTTAGAGAAGCAGGGAGCAGAGCATAAAGAGTGAACTCATCAAATCAGCAGCTCTACAACTGAGTTATGGTTACACCCATCCTGCCCACTGCCTGACTGCCCAACCTTCCTGCCCTCTCCTAGGATGTGCAGGGATTGTAAACATGGGTTTTATATAGAAATAGGTTGAAACTCTTGGGAAATGCCAGGACTCAGAAATCTGGCACAGGATTCAGGAGTAGTGGTCTCATGTTCATCCTACTGGCCTAAGCTCCCTACTGGTGTATCCCGTCACAGATCCAGGGAAAGCTGATCTATCCCAGCTCATGTATCCCAGCTGAGAGTCTCCCTGTGCATTTTTTGACTCTCTGGGTAAGATGCTGAATATCTCCTTGGTTCATTTGCTGCTGTTTTTCCCTAGTCCCTGACAATCAATTGGAGTGGAGCACAGGTTGGGATTCTTGGGGATCTCCTGTGCAGGGCCAGGACCTGAACTCTGATGATCCTGACTGATCCTTTCCAACTCAGAATATTCTGTGACTACTTGGGACTAACTTAATAACTCCCTTTTCTCATTAAAAAACTGTTTTATTGCATGTCCTGATAGTCAAAAAATTAAAATAAGTGAACGTGTATTTTACCCTGTTGTCTGTGTTCATAATGCTTGTCTTGGGCAAAAAGAGAACACACCACAGACATAAAGAGAATATTAATAATAACAACAACAATAATAGCAACAATAAAAATAATCTTCAGTGACTTTATGGCAATTCTAAAAGGTTATGATGAGCCTAAATTAAAATATTATAGGGAAATAGAGGCAAATAAAATACAGATTAAGTAAAAACCTCAGTTACAAAAAACAGTAGCACTGTTTCAATGTGGTGATGTTTGTGATTATTTTGATTCAACTTGCATGTTTTCTAATATGCTTTTACACCATGCTCTTTTGTATTTGGTCTGATAGCCTATGCTGCATCAAAGTTCCAATAAATAACTCCAAATAAATATAATTTCAGAAAGGGAGACAGCTATCAATAGTAATGGCTAAGTTTTCAGACAGAAATACAGCTCTCAGGCTTATAATAAATCTTTAACTTTAGCTTTTATCTCATTGCAAGCTGCAGGGGTTGTCTGTTAAAACAAGTGGTGAATATTTCCATTTTTCACTATTAACTTGGAAGCATTTATAGTGTGTTATCATGTACTTTACATGGATGTGCTCTGTTTCTACAATAAGTAAATTTCAAGTCCTTAATCTCTGCTCAGACAATTTGTTTGTGTAATTTTTCTTTTCCTTGTTTTGAATAATTTGGGTACTTGCTGAGAAGGGCACTAACTGCATCATTTTGGTTTTGCCTCTTTCAAACAGCTTTATAACCTCAGGAATATTTATAATTCAGCTGCTTGCTAGAAGCAAACCATTTATACAAACCAATTGACAACAGCCTTTTCACTGCCCCTGTGTTTAGATAATGACCTTACAACATCTTTCCTTTCCTCCTGCAGACGCCTAAATATATCAGGATTTCATGCTCATTTCCATTATTTTTTCCCTTATAATGTTCTTTTCTGTTTCAGCATCACTTCCACTGTGTTTTCCTGCCAGTCTTCATTGCACTCTGTGCTTTACAAGGTGGGACCTGAGCATGCTGTGTCTGTGACGAGCTGGCAGCTGCCTGAGTCTGCCCAAAGGTGAGCTCTGTTTACTCAACACTTCCCTGCTCCCAGCTTTTGGAGTGCCTGAGACACAGCTGAAACCTCTTGTCTCTCAGGCTGTTCTAGAACTTTCTGCCCCAAAGGGGTTTCTTTAAGGTATAGGTGAAGAATTGGTCTCCTCCACAAGGTCCTGGCGAGATGCTTCTCAATTTTAATCTATTTCAGATCAAATTTCATTGGAAGAAGTTTTCCATAAATGCTTCCTTAAAGGGTTGTGTTTATGGTCAGTTCATAGATTTCTATGTATTTATAAAACCTTATTTTCCCCCTCCAGTCTAAATGGCACCAGAATGAATTCAAAATTATACACCCCCATCCAACCATCGAGGTAATTAAAGCGAGGCTTTGAATTTTTAGGTCTAATTGAATGACAGCACATTAACTGGGCCCTGGGATGACACCAGACAATTTTCTGTGTTTATGTTATGTCACTTTGCTGACTGATGAAGTGCTCCTCTGGTGGCCTACTCAGGATAAGTATCTTATGCACTTACCATAACAACACACAGACAAATTGCAGTAATTCTGTCAGATTGCTGAATTAATATCTGATTACCTTGCATTAATTGATTTCTCTGTGTTGAAAATTCATATGGACACTACATTTTGACACTGATTTGAGCAGAAGATGTCGCCATGTAGTTTCAGAGAAGATTGCAATAAGTCTTGATATAAAAGTAGTAGAGACATATCTGAGCCACTGAAATCCCCTCTCCATTTATGTTGATGCGTTTGATAATTAATTGTTGAATAGATGAGGAGATTATTGCAATAATGTTTCTACAAGACAAACCCTGATCCTTCAGTTACCTCTATGAAGATGTTTCCCCAAACTCAACACACCCACTGGGACAAGCACAGGGCATAACAGAGAAAAAAAATCTGGAAAACCTGTATGTTTTCTCACAGCAAAACTAAACAAAGAAAAGTTTTGGCATTTAATTTCTCTGAAAGTGAATAACAACAGCAGCAACAAAAACAGTGATATCAGAAATTTTTGTGAGTGCTTGGAAGTGTAATATAATAATTGTTACCCGCTGGGCTCACGTTTGGGGGAAGACGTCACAGGGCACATCAAAGCCTCCTCGGTGTCCCCTTGGCATCAGAATTTTGCAGACTTAAAAGGGGTAATACATGGGGCATGACTTTTGTGCAGCTCAGCAGAAGTTTGACAGAGTGTAGGCAGAAAGATAAGGCTTGAAAAGAGTGATAATTCACTGGCTCTACCCCACCAGCCACTCCTGTCAGCAAACAATCCTGGGCTCATTTGCTGCTGTTTACCCTTTAAACTTGCAGGTGAGGGTAGTCTGAGTTTGTTCCTGTCTGGACATTACACAGGACATGGTTGTGTGGATTTCCAGTTGTCCTTGGCAAAGAGAAAAAAGCTCTTCAAGGACCTTTTCTGACCTGGAAGAGATTACTACAGCTCAGTGGAAAGGGAAACTTATTTTTGACTTTTTTCAGCTGCAAAAAGGATTGAACATCACTAAGAGGTTTGAAGTAAAAGCAAGAATTAAGTTTTAAGGAAGATAACAAAACAAAACTCACAAGAACTTCCCCTGCCTCTGTTTTGTGGCAGTGAAACCAGAGTGAAGATTGACATGAAGAACATGGTGCTTATGTTTTTAATTTATAAAATTTTAAGTGCTGACAAAGTCAGTATTTAACATATTTCAAGAAGAGTTTTCACTTTAGACCCATCAAAAACTTCAAACTAGGAGCACAGTTAAAATGCTTTTTCTTCCTGCCTATCCCCTTTCCCAGAAACATACTTTCTCACCAACTTCACTTGCTTCTCTTGCTCCGGGAAACATGTCAACACTTTAAGCTGCAGTGTAATGGTTGGAAAACATCAGATTTTATGAAAACTGTAAGCTCTGAACAGCTCAAGCCTCAAAAATCACCCACTTACTTGGGAAAAGTCAAGTATGCCAAATCACAGATCAAACCCTCCTCAAAAATTCAGCACACAAGCAAAACCACTTCAAAAATGAGAACAGAAATTCAGAACTTATCAAGCTGCAGTGGCACTTTGAAGCAGTGATGGCTCCATTATCCAGCTGGTAAAGGAGTTGTTTTAGGTGACAGGCAGTTGAAAACTGTTTGCAAGAATATAATGTGCCCAAAATTCAGCTGCTCAGAGGTAAAGGCCACCAACAACATGTTACCACAGCCAGTCATGAAATTCCAGGCCAGTGCTAACCAGTGAAATGAAAATATGCCTTTAAAATTAATCTGCTTTATTTAGAGAGAACAGTTAGTGATTTAAAGACCACTCAGTCAGCAGGATGTAACCTGTTTAAATTTTGTAAAATGGGGAAAAAAGTTTCCCGTATAATAAAAAAGGTAATAACAAATAAAATCAAATAGAATAAAAGATTTAAAATCTGCTTACATTCAGCTCTCTGGCAAAACAATCTATATAAAATATGTCTTATCCTTTGATTCATGTGAACTACAAACACATATTGGGCCCTTCAGAAACTCACTAAATTATATTTTTGCTGCTGAAAATAGAGTTGGTCTCAGGATTTTGTTTTAAAGGTGATTCCTGCAACTATTTGTGAACTGTGAAAGCTTTTGGCTTCATGGAGGCATCAGATTTAACTCAAATCAGTACAACTTGGGTGTTCTCATCTTGCTTTTTCTTGAGTTATTTTGTGCTCTGGTCCAATTGGCAATATCTTGTGTGTTGTCCTTCTCCCCCTTTCTATCTCTTCCATCTGTCTAGTAAAGATTTTTTACCAGCAAGCCCAAGTGACACCTATTTAAAGCAGGTTAATGGTGGTGGAGTCCTTAGAGGACCTGATGGAAAATATTAGCTTATCTTTTTCTCAAGTTAAAGAAAGTTGCACCAGTAGGAATACTTCATATTGTGAAAAATCTTCTGTTTCAGGTGCATAAGTTTATTAAGAAAAGAGAAGTTTTCCACCATTGTCCAAAGGTCACCCAGGCTGAGTTAATTTAATAATCACCTTTGGGAAATCAGTTTTCTAGGCAGACCCTTTAACTAAAAAACCCTTACCCTTGTCTCTGCTAGGGTGCATTGTGAGTGCTGTGAATGGCATCCTGCAGAATAAAACTGCAGTAAAAGCCATGCAGCATGTGCTGACAGGTCATCTATTATACATGGAGAAAAAACCAACAGACCAAGGGACTCTTCAATTCCAATATAAAACAACCTCTCTAGAGCAAATCTATTTTCCATCTACAGCAGTTCTCCACCAACCTGCCTGAAGCCAAGCTATATAACCCAGTGCAGATGTGCCAATTCAGCCTGGATAATTAACTGCAGCAGATGATGACTCTGTATTACAATGGTTGTATTCACTAAGTGCAAAAGTTCATAATAATAATAATTCAGAAGCAGTTTAGGGAAATTTGGTTCCCTGCCAGAGCTGCACAGCAGGAGTAGGGGAAGCTCTCTGAAGTTTCTGAGTCAGACACAGATCTGTAGAAACTGGGTTAATAAAGCACTCAGAACAGAGCTCTGAGGTGTGACCTGCTGTGCTTGAAATCTTGGTTCTGACAAGTGTTACAGGTAAACCTTTTTAATTTCACATTTCTGAAGGGGTCAGGGAAAGTGGATGAAGTATCAACAAACTCTGTCCCTTTTCTGGTCTGAGTTTTGTCCTAAGGGAGAGGCACAAACCTGGTAAGATTCAGATGGGAATTGGGAGTCAGATTCCTCCATTCCACTCAAACAAATCAACTAGAGAACTCAGACTTCTCAGACAAGTAGGACAAGGAACGACACACTGATGAATTCTGGGGGAAAAAACCCACTCAAGAAAACAAACAAGCATAATTATCAAAAGTAATTTGATATTAGTGAAATACAAACTTGCTACTTGAAACTCCATATCCATACTGATAAATCCCTGGTGTTTGGAGAGCATCAACAGAGGGGAATTGTGATCAAAGCTGTGAGAGAGCTGTATCCTGTGTAATAGTCCTACATAGTGCTACCAGCTTATTTGCAAATGAACTTAGTTAATATTAGTAATAATTCCCCCTTGCAATACATCTATTGTAGGACACATGAACTTTATTACTTTATATGCACCAGATCAGAAAAATTCTGGGATAAGAACGTGAAATGGTAAAGAGCTGTGCCATGTGCATATTTCCAGCAAGAAATGACACAGGTCTTGTCTGTTATTGCCACCATTTAATGACTGTGGTTATAAAAGGGCCTAAGTCATGTGTCTGTCAGTTATTATATATCTTTGGATATATATCTCTTCATTATATTGTTAGTAATATGTGCATAAAATCAATGCCAGCAATTACTTTATTGTTAGCACCACTATTGTGGTACCATCATGAAAATTAAGATTAATTTACCAATAGCGCACAAATCCAGTAATTTTTGAAGGGAATTATGTCATAACAGACAGGGAAAAACCAAAACTAACACTTTATTAAAAATGAAATCATTTTCTTGCTTTTCAAGTCTTTTGAAATCTTCCTACACCCATAGAAAACTACAAAAATTGAGCCAACTATAATTTGTTTTCTTTCTTCAGTTACTACATAACAAATCTATTATACACTGTTCCTAAATATATCACTTATGTGCAGGTTATAACCTTGTGCAAGACATTATTTAAACTTAGATAAAGTAGATTTTGGTGTTTGACATTTGAGAACAAAAAGGCAATTGTTTTCCAAAGTTCACTTGAACAGACAAAAGTAATATTGGATATGAAAATATGCCACTATTCTTTTCTTAATGAAATTTCCATGGCTAAAATATCTTTAAAATAATTTTGTGCTCAGATATGCAAGGAAAGGTTTGTGTGAATGTATCTCTATTTGTAAGTCTGGTTAATTATTGACTTTCACTGCATGGTTGATTGTTTTTTGTTCAGTTTTCTGGTTTGTGTGATTAGTCACCAAAATTAGCTGTTGTCATAGAAACTGTTGGTCTGTAACTATTCATCTTTCAGGTCTAAAATTTGAAGATGTGAGCATTAATCCATACTTTAGGAGAAGTTGACTTTTGGTGATTCAATTCACTTTTTACAATTATGGATGGAATTTCATTGATTTTGATGATGTTGCCAACATATAATAATGTGGAAATTGACTCCAGTGCTGAACTTTCTATCCCAGAGTGAGAAAACACCAGTGGGTGTTGCCACTTGTACTGAATTTCCTCCCCAAGTGACATTTAAAGTATATCACACTAAACTGTGAAAAACAAACAAATAAACAAAACCAACAACAATAAGCCCCCATCATAATATTTTATTTATGAGCTGAGAAAGGTTTTCATTCACTATCTCTGACTTGAAAAATTTTTACACTGGCTGCTATAATTTGACCTCATATGTGAGATCACTTTATTGACTTAGAGATTCTGCTGTGACAAAAAGTGGCAACGGCAGCACTTGGGAAATGAGAATAAATGGAAAAGATGTCCTGTGAGCTGTTAAAGAGATAAAGTAGGTCCAGAAAAGAGGATGGGAAGGAGCGTTGAAGGGAAGGGAGGGAATAATGCTAGTGAAATGTTAGAGCCATAAACACAGCATAGTTAGAACTGTTAGAATAAACAGCAGTATTCATTCATGTTGGCAGTGAATCTCAGCCAAGCTAAACAGCTCCTGACTCTTTCATCTTGATCTCTGTGGCACCACCTTGTTCTTCTCTCCAGCCTAAACTGCAGTGCAAAAAACCTCCCTGGAAATTCACAGCTGCTCTATGTCTGTCCAGCCTTCATCCTGCTCTGGACAAACACCCCTTTCAAAAATCCAAAACACATCAAAGTTATCATTCAGGACTCTGAGAGCCTCCTTTGTTTTCCTGGGCTTATTTGCATGTGTTTGGTGGGATGAGGGGTGCTGGTTTTCATTCACTGGAGATACTCTGTGAACACACAGCACACAGTGTATCCCTTTGTAAAGTGTTATGAGATATGGAAAGGACCAGATTAACACAGTGGATTCTTTTATTTCTATTTTTCCTATGAAATATTCATATTAGATATACTAACATGCTAAATATGCGAAGGTTTTTATTGCCTTCCCTTTCACAGGTGTTGACATGAGAGAAAAAAGTAGTATGTCTATGTCTCTATTAAGAGATATAGTGACTAATGAGGCAAAAAACTGAGTTAGTGGTCTTCAGTCATTCACTGGACATCAATATCTACAACAACTGAGTACCCTGACACCTCAAGTTGAATTTCACTGCAGTTCATGCCACAGTGAACTCTTGTGAGCTTGAGAATCCAACTGTGAACTGAATTGATTTCTTATACTGAAATTTCTTTTAAACTCACTAAGCTTGCTCCAAATTCAACAAATTTATTGCTGTGGTTTAAATAATTTTGATGACATTCTGTTGCCTCCATTTCTTGGGTCATAAATTTCCCCACATCAACCGAGTCAGTCACACTGTCATGTTCTACTTTCTCCAAATTCTTCATTGTGTCCTTTTGTAACAAATTGATGTGCACTGGTGAAAAAATCAGTACACAATAGTTTGTTCCATGT
The DNA here is from genome assembly GCA_035041215.1 of Gymnopithys bicolor. Taxonomy (NCBI): domain Eukaryota; kingdom Metazoa; phylum Chordata; class Aves; order Passeriformes; family Thamnophilidae; genus Gymnopithys; species Gymnopithys bicolor. Next base: position 10,615,457 of record JAWWLY010000089.1, read on the forward strand.
TTAGCTTTTTTGAGACAAGAAGAGAAATGGATGCAGTGAGCTGGAAATGAGGTCAAGAAATACAGACTGCAATATTTCTGTTAGTTAGGAAATAAATTTCATTATTGATAATAACTCATAGCCTCATGTCAGCTGTATCCAAAAATGTACTGCCAAACTGTGTAAAAAATGCCCAAAACTATACCTAAAGAATTAAGAGCCTGAATATTACTTATATTTTAATTACATTCTTGTGTTATATTAAACCAGACAGATCACTTCTGCTTCTTACACTGCAAATATTGGCTTTTCTGAAAGCATGACTTCTCAAATGCCTCTGCCTACTTCACTCTCATTGGAGTTTAATCTGTGGTAGTTGTGCTAATTCAGTCTTACAGTTGACTGCCCAGTTTGAAAAAAAAAATATTACTGGATAGCTGGTTTGGTTTTTCCCCCCCTACTATGTTCTTTAAATCAAGAAGCACAGGCAATGTATGTACTGGTTTAAAGGTAAACCATCAGGAGAAATGAACCCAACTCAAAAGAGATTGTAAGTCAGAGTTACAATTTAATAAAAATATTACAATAAATGCAAAGACACAAACAGAATTGGTTCTAATCCACAAACCCAGCAGTATAACCCAGACCCCTGGGGCACAAACACAGTGGGGTTTGTTGGCCCCTGTGCTGAGCCCCACTTGGTTCCCCCGAGTCCAAAGGAAAAGGAAGTAAGAAACCTGTTGGTGCAGATGATGGCACAGTCTGGTGCAGAGTGGTGGTCGCAGTCTGGTTGAGAGTGGTGGTCTCCTCCTCTCGAGGTTCTGCTCCTCCTCTGGATCCAATGAGTGGTCCCAGAAGTCCCCAAAAGCCAAGATTCTCTCCTCTCAGGTGCAGGTGGGAGCCCCCAGTCCCTCCCCCAGGGCAGGGAGTTCCACGCTGGGGGATCTGCCTCTGGAAGTCAGGAGGGATTTTGGAATCGTTGCTGGCCCATGAGCAGAGCTGAGCCCTCAGGTGGGTGTGGAGGTGCCAAGGAGTCCCTGGGGGGGAGTTCTCCCAGCTCCTCTGCCAGGCTTCTTTCCCAGCCAGCTCCCAGCCTGAGGGGTCAGGTGTGCCCTGGGCAGCTGCTGCAAATGGACCATTGGGAACAGTTCCTGGGCAATGAATTGAGGGTGTAGGATACGCAGCTTTGGTCATACCCACACAGTGATAAACTGGTCCCACCTGATGAACTGGGACAATGTATGATCCTCTTTTAAACCAAATTATATTCCTCTTTATATATGCTCATATATTTTCAGTGGCAAGGCCTAAGGTGGGAAGAATTCCAGGATGACCAGGAAGTGGTGCAGGTTTCTGGTCCTGCTGAAGGTGGGCTGGATATTGGTCTGGGTCCAACACCAGAACAGCAAAACAAACTGCTCTGATTTTTCAAGTGTTTGCATTACAAATTATTCCTGTCTCTGGAGCCTCCTTAGCACCAAACAAAGCATTATAAAACATCTTCTTTCTTTTCAGGGCAATTTGAGAGAGTTCAGTATAAGCTATTCAAAGGAGGACAGTCATAATTTTAGCGACAGATCTGCTTCAAATTCCTGAAATTCAAGAGCCCAGGCTTAAGATTCTTACGTGATTGCAGCCAAATACCACCAGGTGTTTCTTTCCTCTTAAGGAGTGTATTTTATTCTTTCTTTTGATTATATCTAAGAATAGAAGTTGCTTAATGTGTCCTTTTCCCCTGATGCCTAAGAATTCAATGTAATTTTAGAAGGTTTTAGAATCATGTAGTTTCTGCTAAGTTGCCCTGATCTTAAGTCGGAATATTAAAGTGCCTTTCTTATGAGCTGGCAGGCCTTGTCAAGGCTGAGCTGTTTTGAACAAGACACCTGCAAGATAACAGAAGACAAACAACAGGAGAAGGCCTAACTGTCCCCCCCCACCCCCACCCCCACCCCATGACGAAGGGGGCAGATTGGCAGGACTTTTGGGTGGGCATTAGAGAGAAATGGGAACTTCTGATTGGATGTCCGTGAGGGGTATAAAACCCTGTGACTTCCTGACCATAGGGTCAGACCTGGGGTCAAACCCCCTGGGTTTGAATGTGGAAGCTTCTTCTAATAAAACCCTTTATCTTTCTCCATTAACTTGTCTTCAGTGTGTCTCTTTTCACAGGGATATGCAATCCAAGGCATCACCCCTGTGATAAAATGACCTCTTTGCAAGAAAACACAGTGGTCTTTTAAACAAATATGGTGAGCAAGGGAACTTTGCAAAGCCAGATATCCCTGAGCCAGCTGCGTGGTCTTTGTGCTCTTCACTGAGGTCACAGTCTCTCGTTGCCTCCAAATAAACGTTCCACCTTTACAGCTTCACTGAATTTTGGCTGTGAATGCAGGATTCAAAGCAGTGCACAGACTGCACTCAGAAAATCCAGCCCTGAAACTGTGATATTTCCAGGTCCCCTTTTCTCATGATTTCTCTAGAATGAGAGAACATCACTAGCTGGGAGCCTCTAACAAAGACAAATAACAACTGCCATGGAAGTTAGATTATTCCAAGATATTTTTGTGGATATTAAAAGGAGAACTCGTGGAAAGCTGTAGCTTCATATTAATTTAGGAACTTGAAAGGAAACCACCTCGGTTTCTTTACATTTCCTTCTAGAGAGAGTGAGATATAAAGATTAATAATATTTAATTAATAATAATGACATTAATGTGCCTCTGTAGTCAAATTAAGCTGTTTGACTTCCACAAGGGCAACAGGAAATGCAACGGATTACCCCAGAAGAAGCTTTTGAATTCTGCTGTGGATGTGTTAGAACATGAGCAGCTTTTTAAACCAGAACGGGGGAAAGTTGCACATTAAGCAAAACCCATGGAAAGACAACCACACCTCCCACTCAGACTTTGTAAGCTCTTGTCCTGATGGGATAAGAGCTGTACTGTCCATGTTCCCAGGGCTCTGCTCTTCTCCAGGCTGTTGTTTTGGCAGAGACTGGTCCAGGCACAGGAAAATCACTTTTCTGCATTCTGGCTGCACCAAAACCAGCACATTAAATGACAACAGAGATTAAAAATGCTCCTGAGAGCATAGTCAGAGCTCTTCATCTACATTTTCGTTTAGAAGAATTCTTTGGGCATCCCAAGGGGGAAACTGTTCTGACAGACCCAATTCTTGCTTTTCTCATTTACCACTCAGATCAGTGCCTTATCATTTTGGGATTTGATCCTTACAGGTAGTACTCCATGACTACCATTGTGCATGTTAAGTCTTCATGGACAGATCACCATCTCTGGCATTTCCTGTGAAATCTGAGTGTGAAAACTAAGCAATTATTGTTTTGCAGTGTGGTTGTTCCAGTAAACTCTAATTTCTTGTGTAAAAGGAAGTCCTTGAAGGTTAGTTTTTACTTACTTACACAGGGGGTTTTTTGGTGTTTTTTTTTTGTTTTTTTGTTTGTTTGTTTTTTGTTCAAATATAACCTTTAGTTACCAAGTAATTTTAGCTTTCATAATTAAGAAAGGAATAATTAAGACATTCAAAATGTTTCTGGAAAACATCAGCCAGATGGGCTAAAAATGGTTGCAGAGGAGCATTTTCTCAAACATCATTCTCAGTCTTGACCTTTGGAAGAGGAGAGAACACACAACTGATAAGAATTGAAGTTGTTATGCTACATCAGTTAATTAAGTGAAATAACTGGACATATTTGCAGACTATAGAGAAGAGTGCAATCCTGTGAGGAATATGTGTGATTGTCAGGATTACTTCTTTTTCAAAGTAACTTAATTAAATTGTTGCTTTCTGAGTTAAAAGGCTGGTAAGATAATTATTTGGGAAGCCCTACAAACTCATTTGAAGATACAGAGGTTCAAAAACAGGTATCAGTCCTCTCCATAATTCCTATCTTAAAACATATTTCAGGTTTTTAGGGCTGAACAGTTCAGGCTTTTTAATGCACATGGGAAAAATACCCATGGATTTTATATCTTTTCATGAGAGTTGAAAAAGTAGGGATTTAAGAGTCTCTGTAGACCTTGTATTTCACCAGATTCAGCCCAGGTGTTAAATAAAACTGATTAAATCCTTGTGTGAAAGACCCCAATAAAGACACATGGTGTTAGATCTATATAGTGTGGTATTTCTTTTGTCTTTGTCAGAATTTTCCTGACTTTATCACAATCTACTGTACAGAAATTACCTATTTTTCCTTTCTCATAGTGTAACATTTTCCCCCCATCCAGCCATGCACCAGAAGTAAGGAAGTTAATGATCCAGTGGTGACGGGTGTTGTAGTTTGGGATTAAATTTACATAATAATCCCAAACTACAACAATGGGTTATGTACATCACCTGTGTGATGCAGATATCCATCCTATAAAGGTGCCCGTTGTGGTAAGACAGAGAGGTTTGGGGATGGCCAGCTGCTCTTTGACCATGCAGGTTTTGTGTTTGCTGTGTTATCTCTCCCCTGCCTTAATATTTCAGATGAATTCCTGAGATGAATTCAGAAGGTGACACTCATGTGAAAACTCAAGAAAGGTGTCTCAGGTGTCATGGTGTCTCTGTCTCTAAATATTTTACTGAAATAATATGACACCAGTTGCAAGAGCACCACCTCACATAAATAAGGGAAAAAATTCTGATCCAGGTGTACATTTTCCTTTGTTCTTCTCCAGAAAGTGTTACATCTCTCTGACGAGGCCAGAGGAGTGAGAAGTTAGTCTGCATAGCTCACAATGAGTTATGTTTAAAGGCATTTCTTCTTTGGAGGAAATTCACAGCAGTTTGATAACCTGCTTTCATAGAGGTGCCTAAAGGTTCAAAGAACTCTCCCAGCCTTTGTCTGATGAGTTATCACAAGGATTAATTCAAAGCTCATTGCTGTTAATGAAAGCTTTTCTGTGGACTGTAATGCATGCTGGGCTGACTTCATGGACCTTACTGGCATCAGATGAAGAAATTTAAATTGTTCACAGCAGTGATCCTTGTTAAGGGTTCAAATCATGATATGCAATAAATGCAAAGCATAAACCCCTTAACACCATTTTTTCTAGTGTAGAATCACTGAATAGTTTGGGTGGGAAGGGACCTTTAAGGATCACCCAGTCACAGCCCTGCCGTGGGCAGGGACACATTCCACTATCCCAGGTTGCTCCAAGCCCCATCCAACCTGGTCTTGGACTCTTCCAGGGATGGGGCAGCCACAGCTTCTCTGGGCAACCTGTGCCAGGGCCTCTCCACGCTCACAGAGATGGATTTCTTCCTAATATCCAATCTAATTCCACTCTCTGTCAGTTGAAGCCATTCCCCCTTGTCCTGTCCCTTCATCCCTTGCAAATGGTCTCTCTCTATGTTTCATGTAACCCCTTCAGGTCCTGGAAGGCCACAATTAGGTCACCCCAAAGCTTCTCCTCTCCAGGCACAATTCCAGCTCTCCAGCCTTTCCTCCCAGCAGAGCTGCTCCATCCTCTGGCCATCCTGGTGCCTCCTCTGGACTCCCTTCTGTGGTCAATACTAAGATATTTAATGGGCAGGTGGGCAGCATTCACAGTCTGGGAGATACATGGAACTGGATTATATCTCCCTCTTCAGTTCAGTTAAATACTCTTATTAAAGGTGGTACAATGATTGTTGTGGATGTCAAACACAGTGTTTGAGAGTCTTCTTTCTTTGTTTGTTGCAGCTCTGGAGCTGGCAGGGGAGCTCTGGGCGTGAGGTGACTTCTGAGCTGCAGTAACTCCATCACTGAAGCCTGGATTCTTCCATGTCTGTGCTCCTAGAAGATGTTTGTTCATCACTTGAGACAAAATCAACTCTATGACATAATTATTTTGGAAAAAATTCCCACCATAATAAATGTTAGGAAAATAGAACATTTACTATATCTTAATGTGACTCCATAGTTTAGTAAAACAAGCACACAGGCTGTTGGAGTGTTCAGAGAGGAGCTTCAAGTCCTTACTTTTGGAGCCTCTGGAAAAGAGATTGAGTGTAACTTGAAGAGGCTTCAGTTTGTCTAAGAGCTAATTTATGCTGAAATTATTTTTGAGATAATTTACTCCCTGCAGATTTATGAAAAGTGGGAATTTGTGTATGTCTTGCTGATTTTCTACCTTCTGTCTCTTCCAAAAATTTCAGTTTATATACACGTATTATATATTATAGCATAATAGCTGTAATCAGGTGTTGTGAGCTTTGGTGTGTTTTAGGTTGCCTAAATAAATACTTATTTATAATTACTTTCTTTAAGGTGAGAAGATAGACAAAAATTTCTGGTGATATTCACTTAACTTTAATCATCAAGTAAGTTATTAAGTGTGAAGTTCATCACCAGAGACTTCATTACAAAGAATAAAAGTAAATTTATAAAATCTGGATTACTTTTTCTGACTAGGAATTTAACTTGACTTTAAAATGTTTTGCAAGGAATTGTCTTCTGTAATACTATGTCTGGATATTTCCATTTTGATAATTTGAGGGACTGTTCTGTAGGCTTTTATTTTTAAATGTGTAGTGGACTAACTGGGGTTGAGATATTCACTCAACCTAAAATAGCTGGTTATGAAATAACATCCTTTGTATTTCTTTCCCAGATAAACAAGAGAATCAAAATAGTTTAGCTTTCCAGTTCCTATCATCTAAAGGTTTGCCAAAGTGTGATAATGAATAAGTTTGGTGGGCATTTTTTTTGGTGGGTTTTTTTGTTTGTTTGGGTGGTTTTGGTTTCTTTTTCTTCATTTTCTTTTTTTTTTTTTTTTGAGGGGGGAGGATTTTTTTGTTGTGGGCTTGTTGCTGGATTTTTTTGTTGTTAATCAATTGGAAGTCTTGTTTCACCAAAGACAAATGAGACACTCAATGCCTGTGTTACCACTGACTCCTTCTTCTGCCTCCTGTCTTTTGAATATTTTCAATTTACCTTGATCTTTATTTTCAGTACAACATGAAAATATTCCTATGCTTAAGAATAACCCACATGTACAGTGAGGGAACATCTGGATCATGATCTTCTCCATCCAGATAAAAATGTTTATTAAGAAAATATTTATTCAGTGGACTTGCTTTGGGAACAATTCTTCCTACCAAGTCAGAAATCCATGATCTCCAGAATATGTTTGCCAACACATTTGTCATTATATTTGGAAATCACTGCAAATTTCATAGGAATTTACATTATGTCTCTTGAACAGTGTGAAGACATTTTTCAGCCTAGTATAACAATTCCATTGGTGCCTGGTTAAATGAAGTGGTGTTGTGTTTAGGTAAACATAAGCAGGACTAAAGATGCACAGTTAGAAACACTAATTCCTGAAATATCTCCTAGCTATTTTTGAAAACTACAACCTCAGTATTCTGTGTGCTGCTTAATGAATAGCACTAGAAAGGAAAAAAACCCCTCATTTAGAGCTGTCTGGGAAGCTCCTGAACAATTTTCTTTCATGCTTTGACTGTGCTAATAATCTTGCATTGCTCATCTTGGCTGGCCTCTAAATGTTTTCTGTAAACTTAGAGTTCTTTTGGAATGAAGGAGGATCTGCCTGTTAGTGGCTCCTCTTTCTGGCTGTGCTTCCAACATATCTTATCCTTAGGATTTTGACATAGCTCTGTCTCTGTCCAGACCAACCAGCTCTCTGGTGTAACATTTCTTAGCAACTATCTGAACACACTCTTAATCTCATTGTTGTCAGTGTAAAGGACTCGAGACATCCCCAGACATGGGGCGACTTCAGTGCTCTGGTTTTCAAGTGTTCAGTACCAGTGAGTTAGATTTTTCCTATTGCAAGAGACAAAAGAAACATGACAACTATGGGGACCTGTTTGTGACTCTGTAACTGAAATAAGATTCTTCTCATTGAGACCCATTGAAGTCTTGCAGTAAACTTTTATTTCCCCTGAAAGAACTCAGACAGAAGTGGTGGAGAAAAGTAAAAACTTGCTTCTAATAATGATAGAGACTTTCTACTGCTTTTGTGAGTGAAGTTATTAGTGGAAGCCTGACAAATTTTGAATTGTCAGATCAGTACTACCGTGGTGCACTGCAGTGATAGAAGTTCACCAGGAGAGGAATACATTGGTCCTAAAAGTATCTTTTTTTTTCTTTTTCTTTTCTTTTTTTTTTTTTTTTTGTGAAATTAACTAATTCATGATCAGGATGCAATTTTTCACTTTAATTTTGAAGTGTTAATGACTATTCAAGTATGACTTTTCCTCACCCAGTACTGACATCCCCATTTGTTTTGATGTTGTCTCTTCAGCAAATGAAATGCTGCCTTTACATGAAATGCTGCCTAAGTGTGGCTTTTACTTACAAAAGTGGTGAGGATGAGAGAAGAAATGGAATTATGTCATAGATTTTGATGTGCTTTATCTTAATAAATGACCCAACAGTTTTATGATGTTTTGTGTGAACAAAAACCCAGAGCCTGGTTTTCAAAAGTTTGGAGGTGCTTCAGTTCTTTGAAAATCAGACAACTTTATATAGGGGCCTGATTAAAGTTTCACTGCCTTTGGCAGCCTGGCACAAAGGTGCTGGTGATGTGCCAGAGCCATCATGGCCAGGCATCGCGAGCGAAGATTTGGGAAGGGCACTACCCACGCTTGCTGCAAGCTGCTGGTGGCTAAAAAGGCCGATGCGGGATAGGCAGGT
>JAWWLY010000089.1:10624182-10652627 GCA_035041215.1 Gymnopithys bicolor
GTGATGTGAGGATGATGGAAGACTTCTTGAGGTGCAGGTTGGTAGAGAACTTCTGTCTTCTTCAGGCTGACTTCCAGTCCCAACTTGAAAATCTGTGTCAGAGTATCAAGCCAGTAACAAACACTCTCAAGTCCACTGATTGTAATGACTGCTGCTAAACTTTCTTTCTTGGACATCAATTGCTGTGCACATGAAAGCCATTACCACAAATAGATGAAGTCAATTGGCACAAAGGCACTGAGTTGTAAGGTGCTGGATGATGCAATTCCATGAGACATGCTGTTCATTACTCTACACCTTCAAATATCCCCATGCTGTGTCATGAAGACCTGTGTGGAATGGGAGCTCTTGTTATTCAAATCAGGATGATGAAAAAGGGTCTCTACCCTGATGTTCATATCTCCTGCTCCTGGTATTCCTATTGTTGCTTTAAAAGGGGCCCTATGTTACATTTTCATAATTTCAAATGTGCTGCCAACTGAACAGAGCACTGAGGGATGTGGTTATAATGTGGTACACTGGAATTTTTTATTAGGGCAGGCTCCAGAACCTGTAGCTACAGACAAATCCTTAATATCAGATTAAATAGCACTCCTTGCATAGATGTGCTAACACATTCTATTATACTATATGATTTAATCAGAAATATGAGTGACTTTAAGAGTATGGAGAAATATTTTTACTATTCAGTCCCACAAAACTCTGTCTTTGGTCTTGTGATGAGCATTCCATGGTTTCCAACAACAACTGTCCTGTGGATGATTTGTCAGCCAAGCATTGCAGAAATTAAAGGGAGACCTTAAATATACATTTAAAATCACAAGGTAAAGTAAAATCTATGGCAGTTTAATTGTCTTGCTGTTCATATGTCAGATTTTCTGCATAGTGGTACAATCTGTTTCTTAAACTGATGAGTCTTAGTGCAAAATGTAGGCTAATCCTGAGAGGTAAGTAATGCTCATTTGCTGGGCAAATGCAGTTCATAGTCTGAACAGCTATTTTGGATTGAGTTGTGATGTTGTGTATTACCTTCACTAAACACAGAATGCTCATTTAAAAAAAAATTCCTTCTTACAAGTGAAATCTTTTAACCTTATCAATTTTTTCCTTTATGGCCTCTAATTTTCCAGCAAGAACTGTACTGATATTCTGACAAATACCACCATGACACTATTTTATGTTGCGGTAATTGCCACCTCTCCACCAGTTATTCAGACAGGATGAACCTTATTGGAATCACTTTTCCATCAAACTCCAGTTGGGAACTATAAACGTGCTGAGATGGTCTGCACTTTGGTGTTACTTTAGCATAGATTAGACCTACATCTCTATAAAGATCTCCAGAAATCAAATGCCACTATTGTGTTAAGTATATTAAAGAGAGTGAAGTGTGGCTGATAAAGTCTAATTAGCAAGTAAAAAAGATAAATTTATATGGGTAATATATATTTTATATATGTTTGTCATAGAATCATAGAGTTATTTAGGTTGGAAAAGACCTACTTTGTTACATGTGTCATTTTTATATATATATTTATTTTTTTATATATGTGTGTTTATGTTATTTTAGGAACTGCTGCAGTTGGATGATCTAAAATTTCTGAAAGGTGTGAACTCTTCAATAAATATTACTCAAATCTAAACTCACACTGTATCTGCATTTTCATGCCTCTTGATTTTTCATGCAACTTTGCTAATCTGTAGAAAATATGTTTGTAAGTCAGATCCTAATTCCTGGTAAACTGCAGTTCACAACTGATGTAGGAAGTCAAACTAGTCAGTAACATGTGTCATGACATTTCTTCAGATATGCCAAGATACCAACTCACATCACACCACATGTTTTTTTTGAAGGTGAGTGGTGAAATGAAACTGAAGTTTATTTGCTGCCTGATCTCCAGAAGGGGCAGTTTCAGGCTGAGGACGGTGGAAATGGCTTGGGTAAAATTATGTACAACAAACTCAGCAATTCTATAGCACAGAGGGTTTTCCCCCCTGATTTTCAGGCCAATGCAAGAAAGGTACATTGCTGAATGGATAGACTTTACCTCTTCCTGTGTGAGAGCTTTAGTTTGGAGATTATTTTAGTTATAGGTAGCCTTAAAAACACATGAAACAGAGAAACTTTAGGTAGAATTCCTGAAACCAGCTGTGCATTGAATTTTAGCTGCGAGATTTTTCCAGGCAACTGTGCCAAGCGATTGTCCCACTGTGACATCACTGGGAAGTGGAATGTGCATCACTGGCACCTTATGATGTCACTGGGAGGTCAATTGTGAGCTCACATCCCTCGCTGCCTTTACATTTGAGGGGCCACTGGGCTCTCCGTAAATTCCTCAGCTGGGGCAGTGCGGGAAGGAGCACCCATGGCCTCGGGCGAAGAGTGGGGCTGCCCCATCTGCTGCAATGCTCTGAGTGACGTCGCGTACTGGATGCCCTGTGGCCACCAGTTCTGCCTGGGCTGCATCCTGCGCTGGGTGAGGCAGAGCTGCTCCTGCCCGCTCTGCAGGACACCCATTTCCTACATCAGATTTTCCGGGTGGCAGGAGGACTCCAGAGAGCCCAGCAGCCAGGAAGGGAATGCCTCTTGCAGCGGGGATGAAAACACCGACGGGGCACTCCCTGCCTCCTCCCCACAGGGAACACCGTCCCCAGCTGGGCAGGAGGCTGCGGGAGCAGAGCCCGTGGGTGGCATCCTGCCCGAGCTCTGGGCAGAGCTTTTCCGGAGCCGACGGAGCCTCCTGGCCCCCGTGCGGTCCTGGCTGCAGCCCAGGCTGGAGAGGATGTACGGGGACAGGTGGTGGCAGATCAAGCTGACAGAAAGCTGCGTTCTGCTCTCCCTCTGCACGTTCGGGCCGCATCAGGAGCTTCTGGCGCAGAAGTTGCAGCTTCGCCTGCAGGAAAACACCGCCCCGCTGGTCCACGGCATCGTCAGCACCATCGAGACGCAGTGCAGCCAGGAGGTGCGGAGGCTGCGGCGGTCACACGCTCCCCTGGCCGAAGGACAGAGCTCTGGGGACAGCCCTGTCCCCGCCGCATCCCGGGGGCGCGACCCCGCCTCCAGCAGCATCCCGCATTCCAGTGGGCAGGAGGGAGCGGGCACGACAGAAGATGCTCTGCAGGGGAGTCCCGGATGCCCCACACCTGAGGACCAGCCATAGGAGGGGTGGAGAGGTGATAGTGGCCGCAGGTCGGGTCCACTCACCCACGACATCCCGGCCACCTCGACAGCCATTCCGAAAGAGGAGGGTCCCCGCTGGCGGCACCAAGTGGTGTCCTGGTGCTTGGAAGTAGCAAGTCTTTAGTTAAGAAATAAATGTCTATTTCCTTGACACAGTGTCTAGGTGTTGCTTCTTTTGCCAAATCCTCTGAAATCGCTGGGGCAAAGAAAACCCTCTGACAGTGTTTGTGGTGTTAGCGAGTGAGGAATTTATTCTTGGCCAAGAGGTGTCTGTGTGACTGAAAAAGTCCTGACCTCCACACAGAGGCTGATACAAAACTTTTTCACCTACTTATACATTGTTAGCAAACAAATAAACTAATGTTCGTTGGCTCTAAATTACATACTCTTTTCAATAATTAATCTTTGGTCATCCATTGATGTTTGATTTGTCACTGCTTATGTCAATCATTCCATATTTTTAATCTTTTTGGTATCGTTTTCCTCCAAAACGGACTTTCCAACACATACACTGAGTCTTTGTTAGTCTCTTCTTTATCTCCTGTTTTCTGCAAAGTGACCTTGTGATTTATAAATTCTTCATTCCAGATGTCTGAATTCAATTTCTCCCGGACTTAGTTCATTGAAAGATATCAGAATTTATAAAAAGTTTCCTAACCTGTACTCTCACGAAAGTAGTTTATGGCAGCTTTGCTAAATGCTGGTTAAGAGTAATTTAAGAATAACACACTGTAATTAATATATATTGGACATGATTGATTAAAGTCTGGATGCCACTCAGAGACTCAAGAGGTGTTTGCATCTTCTGTAAAGATTTCTCTTATATTTTCAGCTGTCTCTGTGGGAGTACAAATCTGTTTTATTCTCCAATTACTAGACTGTTTGCTGGGAGATTAAAAAACAAAAGAATAGGGGAAGTGATGAGGAGGCAAAAATAACATCTTTTAAAATGAATTGTTTTTCCATCTTCTGAGGACCCCCATCCTCTGTGTGTGTTTTTTCTCTGCTGGTCTCCTTCACAGAGTTTCAGTTCTGTAGCTTCTTGCCTACAGGTTTTCTCTTTTAAATTATGTTTCTACTTACATTCTAAATGGGGAGAAGTGAGTTAATTTAAGGAAATGTTTAAATGAAGAATAGCTTCTTTGAAATTCAGCAACTCTCTTCATACAACATTAAATTACTGTCTATGAAAACCTTCTTCTGTGATATGTTCTCACTGTGGTGATGCACTTTAAAGCAGGTTTAGTGTCCTACCACAGCAAGACAACTATTCAAGCATCTCTTTAGATGATTAAATGGAGTACTTTTGAATGTATGAGTGCTACAAGGAGTTGCTCTTTGCTGTCTTCTAAAACTTTCTTCCACATTTTGCACTATTTTTGTAGATTCACAAGAAAAAGCTTAATTTAGGTGTTGGAAAATTCAGTCATTGATTTGTGGGGTCTAATCTAAAAAGGATCTGATAATCAAAATTGGCTTTCTAAATTAACATGGCAATTTACCTAAACCAACCAAACAAGGAAACCCTCAAACCATAAAAACAGTCAGTCAATAAGAAATGACACTGTGTCTGCTCCTGTTTCCCCCTCGAAAGAACTTTTAGGTTTTTTAAAATATCTTTATCATCTACCTAAATTTCAATTTCTATCCAGTTTAGCCAACTTAAAATGGCAACTGCTCAATGAATAAATTCATGTCTTCCAAGAAGGGAAGATAAAAACTTGCCTGTAACCACACAAAAACAATAGAAAGAATCAAATTCATTAACATGGAAAGTTCAAGTCATATTTGGGATAATCAGAAAGTCTACTCTACACTTGGGTCCTTTTACTCTACAGTTGGCCTTTTTAACTTGGGAGGACTAAGTGGTCATCCTACCACATCCCTTTTAATCTAAGGAGAAAGTAAGGAGTCAGTGGGAAAACTTCATAGGCATGTTTGATATAAAGCAAAATTTCTAACACCTGCCTGTTGCCAGAATTATCACCAATAACATGGACATATCTACAGGACTCTACAAAAGGCTTAGAGCTTTTCACACTCACTCATTATTATTCTCATGATGTTTTAAAAATAAAAGGCATCTCTCAATCTCTTTATTGGGACTCCAAAGATCTTAATGCAGGCCATTGGAAGACTGGATTAATAAGAAGCTGTAGGTTCTGTGAACCTTAATTTTTATGTGTACTCCATGCAGAACACCTGAAATTAAATTGTAAGTAGTATTTATGAAGAAGTGGTAAATTCAAGTCTCAGCACTGGCATTATTAAGGCAGATGAATAGGTTTTTTATAGGTCCCTTTGAAATCTGAAATGAACTTGTCTGCTCTTAGAGTCTTGCCTTGGTCAAATATATGGCTCTTATGAAAGACAAATTCTAAGACATATACTTTTATTACCTATGTGTCCACAGGAAGAGATTGAAAGATGAAATCATATACTATCTCCATAAAATCCTGCTTGAATAATGTTGAACATTTAAAATGAACATTTTTATTAAATACTCAAATATGAAGCATTTGTGAAGATCGCCTAAGTAAGAACTTATTAAAGGCATCAATACAATGATCATATTATACAATAAACTGAGAGAACTCCAGAATTTATCTCATTTCCTCCGTGTCCAGACAAAGGGGCAGGGTTGCTAGCAAAAGGTGTGTGGAAAGAAAAAAAGATGTAATCAAATTATGTCACTGGAACACATTAAGCAAGACCTTCCTACTGAGATCTAAATCCCTGTGCTCACTGTCCCCTTCCAGACAAGACAATTTTCCAGTAACATCAAACCTGTGTGGGCATGTCCCTGACTTTTCACAACAAATTGAACCCAATATAATATTTTTTAAACCCTTTTCAATAGGTCTAAGCAAGACTGTACAGGCATATAAAACAACACACTTGTGCAAGCAGGATGACATAATTCCTTATACGACTTGAAGAGTTCCTTGGGCTAATTGGGAAAATTTGTATGAAATCAATCACTTTTCCCTGTTTATTTCTTTAGCTTCCATTAATTACAGGCAGCAAGGTTCTTATCTGGGAGTGGTGGTAATGCAGACTCAAAGATATTTCCAGAAATTACATGTGTATGAACTGGGAGGGTTCAGCTAATGTACTAGTTCTCAGAAATTAGCTGCATAAAATATATTTATCTCTCAGGAAGTGTGGGGTAGGGGTGAGGTGGGGGGAAGGCTGATGGCAAATATGCTACAAGCTTAACATTTCTTTTATTGTTTTTCCTTCTTGCTCCGTTACTTAAGAACAGCCAAAACTGATTTAAACTAAAAGTTAAGAGCAATATTTCTCCTATGACTCTAAAAATACTGAAAGCAAATATCAAGGATAAATTGGATTTCTAGTAACTTTGCATCCTCTGAGTTCCTACATTTTGCTTCCCTTCATACACCTGGTCCAAACAGTTTTAAAAAGAGCATTGCATGACAAAGGGAGGCCCTAGCACTGTGCAGAGCCCCTGAATTTTGATGCACCACTTTCAAAATCCACCTTCATGATGCTGCAGACCAGCTGTGATGCCATTTGACAGCCAAAGCATTGATGTGGTAGCCTGGAGGTGTCGGGAAAGGCATAGTCCACTTACCTGAATAGATAAAGATGCTCCTCAAAAATCTCAGAGAAAGCTAATACGTTTTATGCATTAAAAAATTCTGGAAAGGACAAGTGTATTTGAAACATGCACATAGAATATGAAAAGGTATTTATTTGACTTCATGTGATTTCTTTATCTACCTGTAGCCTCCAGCCCAATTTGAGAGAGGAAGGATAAAGGAGGAACAACTGAAAAGCAAGGACTCGGCCAGTGCTCATCTTGTCCCTCTTTCTCATGCCCTTTACCTGGCACTACATGCTGCAGTATAGATCCTGAACCATATGTGCAATTCAGTTTTTTATGGCATGATGAAAATTCAAGATGAAAATATCATGTCTTGAATTTACAGGACCAAACACCCAGAAAGGTCAATGACTTCAGAATATTTTACTGCAGTGTTGAATGCTGATAGACACGTGCACCGACAGGTGAGTGAATAATAATTTCTTCATCCAACAGCTTTTATCTCTCAGTTAGTGAATGTTTGAACTGTTTGCAAGTGAGTGAATTATCAAAACAGACAGAAAAAAATGTGGTGCAGTCCCACAAGTTAAAACAACTGCAGCTTTGCTGGACAGGAAGGGAAAAAGAAGGACTTGTGTGGCTCTGGCTACTGATATTCAGAGAGAGAGTCAGGGATTATTTATTAAATACATAATATCTATTATGTAGCTGCATTTCAAAATGTATTTTCTGAACTGGGTGAGGAGTTGGATGAAATGTTCCCAAACTCAAGGTTAAATGCTTAGCTCTCCCCTCCTCTGAGATACACAATAAAAAAAAAAGGAGATCCTATCCAGAAAAGTTTCTCATGGAGTAATAAAAAATGGGGCTGAAAACAAAGATCATCTCATGAGGCCACCTAGTCAATGTTCTGGCCCCAATTAACCTACACTATTCCTGACAGCTGTTTGTCTAGCTCTTATTTTTCTCATCCCAGTTTCAATTCTCTGGCTGAGCTTACTCTTTCATGAATCAGGGACTACCAAGTCTCCATAAAAGATTACAAGTTCTCTTTGAATAAGAGACTGTACAATGCAAGACAAATTCTGTACAGCAGACAAGGGAGAATTTCAAGGAGAAATTCTGTGTCTGACCTAGAAACTGCTGTCACTACTGAAGGGTCTTATTTAAAACAAATTTAGGATTAAAGAGATACACACTGCAGCATACACTGAGACTTTAAAAATCCTTAATAAAATCAAAATTATTTAGAAAAAATTCAGTTATACCCTATTTGCTGTTACTGTGCAAATCTCACAGGAATAAATATTTAATCCTTATGAAATATAACCCTTAGCTGAAAGACATCATAAAAATGCATATTATTCCTACTGGAAAGAATATATATAGCAGCATGCCAAATAATATTGTTATAGCTGCTTTATGAGTTAGCTTTTTTGTTCTTTACATGTGTCTGGCTTTTGCCTTCCTTACAGATGTTGTCTGTCTTAAATCTAGAAAACCTTTTCTTGATGCTGACTGCAGCCTGTGAAACATGAGACCTCCAGGATACACTGCAAAGCAACAGGAGAGCTATGCAGATTTCCCGGGTTTATGTATTTTTGGCACAGTGTCGCTTGCCTGTGATGCATTAAGGGTCAGTCAAAGAGTGCATTGTACTTAGAACCTTGCAAAAGTTGAAGGGATGCTGCAGAGGGCACTATTTACCAAGAAAATTAAACAAGCACAAGAGTGGGATTCAGGAGTGAAGCACACTTATAGAAACGCTTAGGGTGCTTTAATCCACCTATTTTTCACCCATTTTAATCAGGTATGGAGTGTGGATACAATTCAGGTTGCTTTCCCCTCAAGTTCATAGATCTAGGAAAAACTGCACTCAGAGTTTTCTCAGGATAAAGTGTAATTCTTTTTTATTTTTTCCAGAAACCCCCCAATATTTACAAAGTTTATATTATCTGACACTACATTATGTGTGAGACTGCCAGTTCTTATGGTTTGATATTTTGGGGTTTTTTTCCTGCTCTGCAATAAGCTGCTGGAAAATGAAAGAAAGTAAAAATATAATTTCATAGAGACAAACACTATTCTGCAGCTTTCCACAGAAAAAAAAAAACCCACAACAAACCCAAACAACACAAACCTCCCCAAAATCCCAAACAAAACCAAAATTCACCCCAACACTAATGAAATGACTGAACCAGACAAACTGGTCAAGTTTTAATGCTCTCAGAGAAGATGAACATATCACTCTCTGTCAGCTCACAGAGTATTTCATACATTGATTTAAACACAGACATCCTTTGGTAATAATCTGCATATTGCAAACTCTTTGATGGATGTTACTCAATAAACAAATTCAAAATTTTTCTCAGGAATTAGAAGGGAGGTGGAAAGATATCAGGTGAGAGAATGAAAATGTGTCGCAAGACGCAGAACCCTCAGTATCAGTTTCTCACGGTATTCCAGTCACAGCCTGGCTGCATATTTTATCACAGTAGGTAGCTTTAAAAATTATTTATGAGACTTGCAGAACACTTAGTGTACCAAAGAAAGGACAAATCCCTTCTGCTCAGCATACACTTATGCTAAACACTCGCTGGTCTGTAGTGAGTTTAAGATGAAGATTCTCTGTTCTGAGGGAAATGATACAAACATGACCTCAACAGGTGTGAGGTGTTTGGTGGTGCTTCAGCAACATGCACAGAGCTGGGAAACAATTTTCTCTTTCAGCTGTGACACAGTAATGCAAGTTATCCCATTTCACCAGGAGGAACTGTTTCCAGCACCCTTTTGGGGGGTTATGATTTGATTGAATTAAAAATGCTGGAAAGACACAATCGGACAGATTAGTTCGAAAGGAGCTTTTATGTCTCAGTCAGGTTGCACCAGTCAGATCTTTAGCTGTTGCTGATAAACTCTAAGACTTAGATTTGATCTTAGCCTGGAGAAAAGCAGACCCTCTGTCTTGGGATGTTTCCAATCATATTAATCAAGAAAATCTGCATGTGGATCCAGTCAAAAGACATCACCTCCACAATGGATTTTCAACTCATATAATCTGTTGTGTTCTGTTAACAGGAGTAACTCAGCACTTAAGCGAAAGAAGCCAATAGAAAATCATGTTGGTGTGTTACTGGAGCACAACATAAGTTCCTCATGCCTCACAAAAATTTACTATGTCTTGTTCATCCCTGCTCCATCAAACGCAGGGATCTACCACACAGGTTATTCAATCTCTTCTTTGCTTTGTGTTACATGAAGGTAATAAAGTGTTATATGCTACTCTTTATGTGCAGGTTTATTGTGATTTTAATGGTATTAAAAAAAAAGAAAAAAAAAGGTCAAACTGGCTGGGAAATATGTTTTGCCCATAAGGGAAATCACAGGATCATAAAATCATAGAAAGGTTTGTCTTGGAAGGGATCCTTAAAACCCACCCAGTGCCACCCCCTGCCATGGGCAGGGACACCTTCCACCAGCCCAGGTTGCTCCAAGCCCTGTCCAGCCTGGCCTTGGACACTTCCAGGGATGGGGCAGCCAAAGCTTCTCTGCCGAACCTGCTCCTGCCTGGAATATTCAACCTGTTCCAAATAAGGTGATTTGCCTCTGATGAGGAAAGGGTTTGATTTTGAATGCTGCAAATAGCAATAAAAAGTTTAGATGTATTGATTTGTCAGAGTCAGTCATGTCTGCCTTTAGGAATGTTTTCAGCAGATCCTTCTGACACTAACAATGGTATAAATAGGGAAATGATAATAAACACTAAGCTACCTGATTCCTAAGCATTTAAAGACCCTAAATATGTAAAATTGATAAATAAGTCTGTGTACATATGAATTTTTCCATATGTACTGTAGAGAAATTGCTGCTTTACAACTTCTTTCAGGATGAAACATTTCATATAGTTTTGTCTTACTGAATGAAGGACATTGTAGGAACGACAGACAGATGCTTATGAGATTTCCCTGTGTGACAACACAACCTTAGTTTTAATAGGACTGCTAATGTCTTCTTTATTTCTGCTTTAAACTCTGACTTTCTGTAACAATAGACTGGCTTTCTGATCAATGTGAGTGCTCAGTAATGAGGACAGAAAGGTTCATTTTCTATAGCCACAGTCTAAGCTGACACTCAACAGTATCTACAGTACCTTCTTCTGACACTGGCAACTGAAATTGTGAATATGTTATTATTTCTGTGTGAGGAAATGGACACATATTTAAACTGCAGAGCTCAGCCATTGCCACAGCAGAGATGAGGGAATTGAAAGATCCTCCAGAAGTTGTCTGGGCACTGTGCTAAAGCAGATGTAGGAATTTGGTTGGCAGCTGTTCACAATGAAGACAACAGGTCTGCAGCGAGTGGCAAATTAATCCCAGCTGCACACAGCCTCACCAGAAGCTGACTGGGGAAACCTTTGCTGGGGTTGGACAGGTTTATTTTTTGAATGTCAGTTGGCTTTGTTTTGTTCTGGCAATCTGTGTAAACTACAGGCTGTGACGATTCTAATTTTTATGGACTTCCACTGAAGCAGCAAGATTGGTGGTATAATCAACCAGTGATAAACTTGTATTTCCTTTCATTTTGCTAAGGTGAGATCAGAACAGACTAACAGCGAAGACCCCAGAGGTCTTGGCTTTGTGAAGGCAGAAGTCCAGGCCACTTTACTGTCTCATTCCAGAAGGGTGTTTGGACATGCTCCCAGCATTTACTGCAGGCTACTGATTGCCTGGAACAGAAACTCTGTGAGTAAATTTCATGTACAACAGCAACAGATCAAGTTTGACAGTGATATCTTTGACACATTCTGACATCTAAATTACACCCCTCATGCTCAGCCTTTTACCAGGATTTCTCCCTTCACTTTTAGAAAGCTCATTTTGCTAATAGCTGTCCCAGCACTGACAGAACCCACTGGCTGCTGCTGTTTTGAGACAGATCTCCTGGTTCTCTAATCCAACACTGTGGTGAACAACAGGGAACCCTCATGGGTGAGCAAAGCACATTCTTTTTGTTGTGTTGTTCTCTCCATGCAGCATGTGCTGACACCAGCTTTAAGCAGGATTCTTCCTATGAGCAAGACATTTCTTTATGTGAGATGGAAGTCCAAGACTAATGACAAGGACATAAACCAAATTTAAGGTGAAAAGAAGCAACTCTCACTGTTTCAGTGAGCTGCACATGGCATGACAGTGTCTTTAAAAAGGTGCAGAAGGAAATGTTATTACTTAATACAGCTCAGCACGAAGGCCAGGATAAGGTTAGAGTATCTGACAAAACAGCAGTAACCTTTAAACCAGATACTAAGGTTGTTTCCTATATTTTTATTAAAGTAAACCTAACTATGGCAGCAGGCATGGGAGAGATGACACAAAATCTAGACATAATTTCTTACAACCATTTCACTTCTACTGCAGTCAGGTGTTCTGTAACAAAATCACAAAACATCATCTTTTGTTACCTGCATAAGAGCAGCTTCAACACATTCACCAGTTCCTGAACTGATTCCACCTGCGGAGTTAAGAGAATTAATTTTTCTACCTCTACTAATGAAGCATGGTCTCACAGAGGAATCTGTGTGATTCTTGGTGAATTGTATCAAAGGAAGTTTTTTATGAACATTTTTTAAGCAACCTGAACCTATAAATAGATTTTTCTTCATGGAACCTCTCAAGCCGTACAATCACCTTCAGCATATCTGCTTTCCCAGTTGAAAAAACATCTAAATTTATTTATTTTGGCTTATTCTTACCCACAAGGGCTCTTTGAGCTGTGAACTGTACTGCCTTAGCTATTGAGCATAGCGACTAGGTTGGATTGGAAACGGAGCCCTTGGCACACTGTGTCATTCTGGCCCATGCCTGAATCAGATACCTGCAGGCTGCAGGACATGGAATAGAGTTGCAACTTCTTCTTGCAGGTCTTTGAAGTGATTTCAATCACTCCATTTCCAGTCTTGTCTCAGACTCCTCCCCACCTTACATCTCTGTTCCTCAGCATATTTTAACCACACTTGAGGCTAAAAATAATACAGGGAAGGATGTCATGAACACTAATTCTTTTTTTTTTCTAAATAATGAGTGGTTAGAGCTTATGAAAGAGAAATGTTTATGAATTATGTGACTGTACTGCTGTACTACCCTCACATCCAATAAGGTAAGTGCTTTACTTCACATGCATAAGTACAGCCAGAAGACACAGCATCAGATGTTCTCGCTTCACAGCAGAAACAAAAACTGCCCTTATAGCTTTACCTCCTTAGAAAACAATTTTAACTGGAAATTAGTTTATCTGTACACTGAAAAGTGTAGAATCATGGAATGGTTTGAGTTGGAAGGGACCTTAAACATCATCCCCTTCCAGCCCCTGCGAGGGGGTTGGAACTCCACTGTCCCAGGTTGATCCAAACCCCATCCAACCTGGCCTTGGACACTTCCAGGGATGGGGCAGCCATGGCTTCTCTGGGCAACTTGTGCCAGGGCCTGCCCACCCTCACAGGCAAGAATTCCTTCCCCATATCGCATCTAATGCTGCCCTCTGTCAATATGAAGCCATCCCCCCTTGTCCTGTCCCTCCATCCCTTGTAAATGGTCTCTCTGTCTGTTTCTTGTAGCCCCTTCAGGTCCTGGAAGGCCACAATGAGGTCACCCCAAAGCTTCCCTTTTCCAGGCTGAATAATCCCAGCTCTCCCAGCCTTTCCTCCCAGCAGAGCTGCTCCATCCACTGGCCATCCTCATGCCTCCTCTGGATTCCTTCAAGCAGCTCCATGTCCCCTGTGTGGGCACACCAAACCTGGAAGCACATTGGCATCTTGGACATGCCTATTTTTTAACTAAAAAAAATAAATATTCAGGAACACCATTGTAAATATGGAATTTGAATTTCTGCTCAGGACAATGGTCTAATTTGTCCTTCCTTTGTGGAGAGCCATCTGTTCAGCACAATCTGTGCAGCTGTACAGGCACAGCTACAGAGATTCTCACCTACAGGGAGATTACAGAATTTAAACCATCAGTAATTTTTGACATGGTACCTCTTCTCATTACAGGACATCCAAGGGTGTCTCATAAAGCACAGGTAAAATGATGTGTACTCCTGACATCCTCATCTAAATTAATGAGGAACTGACAGTTCTTGCAGTTTTGTGTTGTTGGTTAAATTCCTTCCAAAAGCCTCACAGGCACCCCTTTACCACCTCTTCAGACTCTTTATTGTGGCTGAGCTGCCACATTTCTACAACTCAGGTGACTATTTATGCTGGATTTTAGAACTTCATGTACTTGGTGGAGCTCCTTGTTTTGTTGGCTGGGATTTTTTCAAGCAGCAGTGAAAGATTTTATACTTGTGCTATTAACTTTGAAGGAGGCTGTAGAGTAACAAATAAGAACAGGCTGAGCAACCCAATGCTAAATACACAGGTCTCAGCCAGGGAAGCTGAGACAAACAAACCTCCCACCAAAAAATGGAGTCAGCTGAGGACTTCTTTGAGAAGCTATCTGATAGAATGCTATTTATTTTTAGACACAGAAAAAATAGGTGAAATCACTGGTTTGTTGGTTTGGAGTATTTTCTCTTCTTATTCATGAACCTCTTTACAGCTAAACCATAAACAGTGCTGTTTCAAATGAGAATGTTTGAAAACTTTCAGTGACAAAACCCCAGGGATTTGTTCTGGAAACAGGTGTGATCTTAGATCTGAGCTGCAGTGCTTTGTCATCAGCTCTTCTGACTATATGTGGAATATCCCTGCACAGGATTTTGAAATACCAGTGCCTTTATCTCTTATCTCTGTGCCATCTCCAGAGTTGAGCTTAATGTTATTCCCGTAGAATAGGTACAACTGAATCATCAAAAAGCCTAAAAGCCATGGAAATGGGTCTCAAACTCCTGTACACTTTTTGTAAGTTTGCTTGTGGTAAACTTGCCCATGTTATTCAGCATGTCTGTAGAAAACCAATTTCCTTGCTCATTTTTTTAACCTCCAGGTCTCTCTCAGGTACCTGTTACATAAATATAATTTTGTTTGTAGACAGCATGTACTGTTAGGCAAAAACATTAACCTGTTTCAGACAATGAAAAGGAACAAATCTTAATTTACACAGAAATACGCAAAGGAAGTCAGGAACTGGTCAAGCTTGTAGTTACAACTGTCCTTATTTTGATGCCCAGGCACCATTTCTTTATGTGGGTTTTGAAGTCTTGTTTTAGTGCATTGCCCCTATGACAGTCTGCTTTAAATCACCTTGTAGGCTGGAGTCTACTGAATGAAAAGAGAAAATGAATGAAATAAATATTGTTGGGTGTTTTTTTTTAATTATTATTTTATTTAATTTTTATTTTTTTGTCAGGTGCTTGCAAACTAATGTGTTTCCCTGCAGGCTAGAAATAAAAAGCATCTTATTAAATCACATCATAAATGACCCATGTAGCACAGTTTATTTTACATTACCTGGGTAAGGAGGCACTGAGCCAAATAAATCAAAGTGAACAAGGCAATAATTGTTTCTCCTTTTATATCACCTAAAATATGGGAGTAATGAACAAACATGATTAAAGTCAGAATACTTCATTAGTAATAGGCTTTTCATTTATTGTATTTTTTTAGAGAATTCCTGTTCACTGTGGAAGTCCCTTTCCCTGTATTTTCAAGCTGACACTTTGTATATTTGAAGAGGATAATGTTGTACTTGTAAAATAAGATCAAGCATAAAAGTAGGTGGCTTTCTTTAGAGTAGAAATTTTATGAGCTGGATTTGTTTTGGACACTTTTTTAATGAAAAATAATATGTTCAGAAAGAGGTCAAAACATCTCTTCAGTGCTTGCATTAAAAATTCTATGATTTTATGGAGACCGAAGACCACGGTAGTGTCTTTCTTTCATGTGCCAGGTAGTTTTATTGAAATAAATGGAATTACTAAATGCAGGTTATGTGTTGAATATGTTTCTTAACTGAACTGTGTACTATGCCCATTACTCTTCAGTAGGATTAAGATTTCACAGAGTAATAAATTAGATATAATCATTACAACTTAAGTAAATGAAATTGCAATATGGCCAAGAGTAGAAAAATTGACTTAATTATGATTAAAAATACAAACCAAAGGAAAATATATTATCATGATCAAGATCAGCCATACTCTTGGCAGGTCTGAAACATGATCTAAATTTTTAAAGATGCATTTGAAAGGACAGGTTGTTTAAGACAATATTCCATCCTGCTTGCATGGGAATATCCTTCCTGACTCAGACCAAGGATTCCCTTAATGCAGTGTCCTGTCTCTGAGGGCAGCCAGCAGCAGACACCCAAGAACATAAGAAATAGGAAATAATAGATTGGTGTGGAGGTACTAAATACAGAATTATTTGTAGGTCCTTTCCTGAGATATCTCCCCACACCTTTGTCTTATTGTCAAGAGTTCACCTTGTATTTAGACTATTTACCTGTCCTCTGTGAATTTGCCTGGTATTTTTCTAACTCTTCCACACCCTTTACTCCTTCAGTGCAATGTGTTCTGCAGTGGTTATGCCATGTGCAAAAAGATTATTCCCTCCTGTTTGTTTAGGGTCTCCTAATCCAATAAGGGAAGGAGAAATGCCACTTAATTCCTGCTTAGCAGGCAGTGGCACATCTTCAAATAACATTATTTCCCCTGAATGAGTGTATTTACCACAAGACACAAGTGGTTGCTTACATCCTTCTCATGGGTCATAGAATCATAGAATCAGTTGGGTTGGAAGAAATCTCTGAGATCATCAAGTCCAACCCTTGATTCAACCCCACTTTGGTTACCAGATCACGGCACTCAGTGCCACGTCCAGTCTCACCTTAAAAACCTTCAGGGGTGGGGAATCCACCCCCTCTCTGGGCAGGCCATTCCAATGCCTGAGCACTCTCTCTGTAAAGAATTATTTCCTGATATCCAATCTAAACCTCCGCTGGCAGAGCTTGAGCCCAGCTCTTGTCCTACTGTTGGTTGCCTGAGAGAAGAGACCAACCCCCACCTGGCTACAACATCCTGTCAGGGAGTTGTAGAGAGTGATAAGGTCTCCCTTGAGGCTCCTCTTCTCCAGGCTAAACAACCCCAATTCCCTCAGCCTTTCTTGTAGATGATCCCAAAGGATTGTTAGGGATATGTCTTTAAGTTCACAAAGCCATGATTTGACTGGCAGGTCCCAGGAATTCCTACGGCAGGAACCACCCCAACAACAGAGGGCAAGCCTGAGAAGGAGCAGTGCAAGTGCAGCAGTGACCAGAACTGAGCTGGATTTGACATCCAGTAACTCCACACAGTAACTCCCCCTGTCCTGAGTGACCACCAGCACACATGGAGCCCAAAGTCATGGACAAAATGAACTCGGTGGATATTTTGTGGACATTTCTGGACATTTCAAGGACATTTTACAAGGATGATCTAAGGCCAAGGGGATGATAGCAAAAAGCGCTGCAGGAAAAGAACTGCTAAGAGAAAGTTTTGTATTCCATTAGCAGCAAAGGTATTTATTTGTGTGCAGGGAGCAAGGCAGCTCACGCCGCAAAAACTTGATCACCTAACAGGTGTCAAAGCAGCTAAGTTATACATTTGAACATGAGTGATTACAATATTTCTCATTCATTATGCAAATGATTACAACATCTTATTACATGTTGATTACAGGCAGAGTCTGGGTAAAGTTGGGGCGGTGTTTTCTTCTGGTATCAGTGTTGGGGAGGGGTCTTTCTGTTCTTTATCCCCAAAACAAGGGTCTCAGTAGGTCTTCCTCACTTTGACCCAGCTTGCTGCTTTTCATAGGTGACCCAGCCAAATCTAGTAGAAAAATTCTTGGCTAGCTACCACTTTGCTCTATTCATATGTCTACCACCACTTGATTTATTGCCTCTGGTTTACGGTAGAACGAACTCAGTGATGACCAAGTCCTGATAAAGAGAACAGAACATGCTTAGTGATAAAGATTGAGCAAACAGGCCTAAAACTTGGGGAGGGGTTTTGGGAATCGGGCCTTGCTCCTTCTCTGGGGAGGATGTCTCTGTACTAAATCAAAGGGTGCAAAGGGGATGGTGGTTACTGAGGATGTATTGGCGAGTGTGTGGCCTGGGCATGGCATACACACTATGGAATAAGGAGAATGTATTGCATTTGGCTGGGGTAGGGTTGACTTTCTTCACAGTACCAGGTATGGGGCTGTGCTTTGTGCTGGAGACAGGGCTGGTAACACAGCAATGTTTTAGTTCTTGTTGGGCAGCACCTGCCCCTGGGAAGTGGGGCATGAATTCCTTGCTGTGCTTTTGCTTTGCATGTTAAACCTTCTTTATGTCAACCCATGAGTTTTCTCACTTTTATCCTTAAGATTCTCTTCCCTATCCCACAGAGGAAGTGGAGTGGAGCAAGTCATTGCATGAGGGTGAGTTTCTGGCTGGGATTAATCCATGACATATTAGCTAATCAAGAGAACAAGTGATCCCAGACACTGTGGTCCACTACCCCAGGGATGCTGTTTTATGCCTTGGAAATGAGTTCTGCTTCCATGTCCATACCTAACATGTGTTTACAGCAGAAAAGGTCAGCCCAGCTCAAACTCTAAAATAGGTGAAATAGGCAGTGGGAGGGACTAGTAACAATTCAGTGTACAACCTGGTTATCCAATCAGCCAAAATTCAGTCTCATTTTCCCGCAGGATTCCTTTAGGAATGAGCTGGATGCACAGGCCCACTTGTCCCCTCTCAGGGCAGTGGTGATCAACCTTTGCATAGAGGGCTGTAATCTCCCTTTCCCATTACTGGAAGGCATGAAACAAACTGACACTTCATAAAGCATTTTGTTATCCTTTTGGGATGAAAAATACTCAGTATCATAATCCTCACTTGGCCTTGTGACTCTCTTGTGTACAAGAAATGAATGGAAAGGAAGAATAGTCCATGTCCTTTCTCCTACTTTGTATAAACTCTTCCATAAGTTTGACATCTAAAGCACCACAAATTTCACCTTTCCTTAAAGCAAGTACCTTTTAAGAGTATTAATTTCTCATCCCAAATTACCCCCATAGATTACAAACAAACTTCTGGAGTCAGCTCACGGGATTGGCTCAGGAGTTAAATACTTGGGAGAAGAACAGAGGGAAGGGTTGAGCCATCTCCCACCAGCTGTCCAGTGATGTGATCAACATTTTGTGCATCTGTGCTAACTCTGACCTGCCAACCAGTACGGGAAACACATTGGTTATTTTGATCTCCCACATAATAGTATCTTTCAGGGTTAGATTTCTTATTTTAAGGAGGAACAGAAGCAGCTCATCAGTACCAGGAATTAACACTTTATCAGGGATTTTAGGGCCAAATGAGCCCCAGTGCTCTACATTCTTGTTAGGTTACAACAGCAATCAAGCAAAAAATTGACTGAGCCACCAAGGGGGTGTACCCAGTTTCAGCACCATCTGGAGAAACAGGCACAGTCTCCTCTGCCACAGAGTGTGTATTCACCCCTACACATCTCCCTCTCATTGACACTGGTAATTATTTTGGGTACAGGCCAACAGGAGAATAACCAAGGATATTGAGAACGGTTTCAAAAGATCAGTTTTCAGCTAAATGGCTCTATGCAAAACGAGACATTCCTGGGCTGCCTGACAGCCTCATGGTGCAGGTCAGCAGGGACAACAAGCAGCACTTGACATGAGTTATTTGACAGGATTCAGGACTGGATCAAGAAGCCTGATGCAGGAAGCCAAAGCAGAATCAGCCCTGTGCTTTTGGCAGACGAGCAATACCTGTGCTGTGAAGGTTCCAATCCACAATTGAACCATGTGTAGGTTTTTGTTTATTGCCACTGAAGATGGCAGAGGAGTAAATGCTGCCTTTGTATGCTGTTTGTTGACTTAAACTGATGGCTTTCAAGGTGATCATTCTGGCTGGCTCTGCTCATTTTGGTGGGATGGGACTGGGGGTTATGAGGGTTACTTTGCTAAAATTGATTCATCTTGGAGTTGGTCATAATTGAACGGGTGAGAGCATATCCAAGAGCAACATTAAACAGATTGTGCTAAATATGATGTGTTATCTTAATCAAATATGTTGTTTGAAGGGTAACCAAACACGGTCAGAGCTTTATTGTCACTACATGGTCACTTACTAGAGGCCAATAAATTATGAACTGCTTGTTAAAATCGGAGTGACCTTTTCAAGGCTGAGGAGAGCACTAAGTGTATTAAACGAGCCATGTTTCCTTATCTGGCATGACAGATGTTTGATTTTGTTGACATTTTCAGGAATGCACAAACAATTACGACTTCAGTTGTATATTCATCAGAGAATGCAAAGTTACCTGATGGTGCCTGTATACTGGAGGGTGCTGTGCAATAAATCTTGCTGTGGCTGTTGGTCTCACGTAGGTTCATCAGCATTTAAAAAGACATAAGCAACGATTGTTTTCTTGGTGGAAAGGTCATTCCTTTCTGATGGGTGATGTTTTAGGCACCACCAGCATCTCATGGAAGCCTGAGACATTTAACAAGTTATTTCCAGACATTACAGAGAAATCAAGGATTTGTGCAAAACTACAGGAACAGGCATCTAATTTAGGTACTCCTGAGCTTTGTGAGACTCACCAAATGGAGTATTCTGCTCCCTTGGATGCTCTTTGAATGGATGGGAAGTATCTGATGGATGCCTGACGAGGAATTCTTTCCCTTTGCTTTGGCAGCAGTCCAGAACATCTAATTTTTTGGCAAATGTTTGAGCATGCATTTAAATTTTGTTCCACTTGTAATACTTATTACAGCAACACAGCAACGTGAAAACACTGCCTGTTGAGAAAATGAGGTATGGGAATGATTGCAGTCCTTTGGACATTTGTACAAGACCACTTGAACTGAGCAAATGAATGAAGAATTAGACAATATTTATTCAGATATTGCAGCACTATGTAAATAATAATTCTGTGCAAAGACTGGAATTTTAGGGATTAGTTTTACAGCTAAGTAGTACAGAATACAGGGGAATGTAATGGCAATGTTTAAGAAGTGGGTTTAATTTCTTCATTCTCTACATATTCATTCCCAAAAAAACAAGCATTATTTTCCAGTACAACAGACAGGAACTCCAAGTATTTAGAGGATTCTGTAAATTCTTGGTGCCTTTAGACCATCATGCACATACATAAAAAAAGGGAGAAAATCAGTAACCAGGAAAATATGAATCAGATAAAGCTTAAGTATTGGGACAGAAAGATAACATGATTTTTTCACAAAAGTTTGAGTTTTTCACCAAATCTACAGAAGTTTTGCAGTCCTTTTGATATTCAAAACAATTTCTTAATTGGTTAGATTTTAAACATAACCAATTGTTATTTTATAGCTCCCTGGCAAAACAAAATCCACACAATCTTTTGCTAGCACGTCCCTATTTTTTAAAAAAAACATGTCTGTGTTTTAAGGAATGGAAGTATCTTCTACAATTCTGAAAACACTCACTAAGGAAAACCTGAACTTTACAGATCACTTAACTGTTTCTGTTCTAAATATCTGCTTTATGTCACATTAGTGCTGTTATCCTTCCTAGGTTAAAACCACATTTGTTTTAAAACATTACAGTACCACAGAGCTTTGGCTCTTCTTTGGGACTTTGAATAGTTTCTAAATTTACAGTCTTTTTATAAAGACAAAAAGAAACTGAATGTGACAGAAGAACACGCACAAAATTATGGAGAGGGAGGCAGTGGTGAATTTCTGATATTCTGCACGAGTGAGAGACATTACAAGGCCAGATGGTGCATTGCTGTCTAAATTACTTCTGCATTTTTCAAAAACACTGGAAAATTTTAAAGTATTAGCAGCTAAATGGGGTTGTCAAATAGATAGCTCATTATCAGCACTGACCAGGACCAATGTTAAAGTCTCTCAGGATATTTACAGCTAGAAATGGAGAAACTGTGGCTTTCTGGAATCCTAGTGAGATAATACAAATTTTTGAGAAGGAAAATATTCAGGATTAAGGGTAAGCAACAACACACGTTTTTTTAGTATACAGACTGACTATTTTATAGATTACTTTTAGTTCAAAGGATTCTAATCTTTCGGAGAATGACCTCCCAACCTCTGCACTGTTCTGGTGTTCACAAAGTGGGCTGGCAGACTTTTTCTGAGGAATTGTTCTGTCTGAATCATCCGGGATTGGGTATTCAAAATTGAGTACTCAGATCATAAATGCTGTAGAAGATAGAGCCAGGATAAGGAGATCCATTGCTGATGCTTTATTTCTAAAACCTTCCTGCAATTATAGAGGGCTAGATTCAGTAACAGGTATTGCAACATTTAAACTGTAGACAAGAATCCTGATTGCTGTTTCTCTAGGAAATGAAAAAATACTCATTTTTTTGGCACACACCTACTAAAATCCTGTTCTCCCTTTCATGGTATGTGTTCTGGTGCTAAACCCACGAGGCTGCTCTGTGACCCCCAGGCAGTGGCTGGGTGTCGTTTGCAGCTGCGCAGTTCAAATCACTGAGGCAGAGAGGAGAATTGCACAGGAGAATTCAGGTTCCAGTTTTGTTGTTTTTCCAGCTGGCAGGTGGACAAACTCTCTCTGGTGGGCAATTTTTCTTAATGTTGCAGACTTGGGACATTTTAACCTTCATTTAGTACCTCTCACCCATCAGCACCTTCCACTATTTCATCTTCAGTGAGATAGTTGGAACCTTTTTTCCCCTTTATTTTGTCAATAGACTTACCTTGAATTGTCTTCTGTTTCTGTTTGGTCACTAATTTTTCAAAGGTCATTGATTTCTTAAGGGACACAAAGGTTACACTGAACAACCTAACCTGAAAATTGCTAGGGGGGTGGTTTAAGAAATTTCTGTTTTCAGTCCCTGATAACACATTGTCTTTTTCTTCTCTTATAATTTCAGAAATCCAAGTACTTATCTGCCAATAATGGAATTTTCAAAAGCAGGACCTGTGGTTATTCCCTCTCCTGTATGACTTGGTTTAGTGGATGCTGGAGAAGTATCTAAATTTAACTGGAGAAAGAAGTAGTATGTGGCTGCCTTCCATCCAGGAGGGACTTTGTGGAGAACATGAGAGGCTCAGGAGCAGTTCTGGGTGACCTGTGGCGGCTTCCCAAGGCTGTGCTTTATCCCACAGCTTGAGGAACACTGAGGAGGGTGTGCTCTCAGTACCACCCACTGAGCTGTTCCACCTTTGAAAGACTATTCATTGAATAGGAGCGATGGTTGGGGCATTTTACCGGAAAAGAAAGGACTTGAGTTTGCAACCTAATAAATAAAAATTGCATTGCACTGAGTTTAAACACCCATTGGAGTTGGGTCTTCTCTCACAGGAAATTAGGTTGATCATCAATTTATGGTCTTCCTGTAATGAAACGAAAAGTGACCCAGTTAGTGGGACCTGACACCCCGTAAGAATAGGGGAGACCTCATCACTTTCTACAACTGCTTGAAGGATGTTGTTGCCAGGTGGGGATTGGTCTCTTCTCTCAGCCAACCAACAGTAGGACAAGAGGGCATGGGATTAAGCTCTGCCAAGGGAGATTTAGGTTGGATATTAGAGAGAAGTTCTTTACAGAGTGGTCAGGCACTGGAATGGCCTGCCCAGGGAGGGGGTGGATTCTCTGACCCTGGAGGTTTTTAAGGTGAGATTGGACGTGGCACTGAGTGCCATGATCTGGTGATCAAAGTGGGATTGGATCAATGGTTGGACTTGATGATCTTGGAGGTCTCTTCCAACCCAACTGATTCTATCCCTGTGCTTTGTACTGATGCTCTGCTTGGCTTTCTGGGCTTTGCATCTCCCATTCTTGGGTCTGCAAACCTCAGGAAAAGCTCAGGAAAACCACCTTGAATTACCTTCTTAAAGAGGCACTGCTAGCAAAGTTTCTGCTGACCTACTTAGGATTAGAGTAGCCTGCAAGTTGTTTTACAGAGCTTGATTTCAGGGGTAAATTCCAATTGAACTGCTACTGTGTTGCTCTGACTTCAAAGCAGCGTCAAAACGAGAATTAAATACAATTTCAGTACCTTTGAAGTCACACCTGCAGCCAGTTAATTGTCCTGCAGACAGGCTGTCAGTGCCCACACTCTGCCTTTGGGTTAAGTGCTGGGCAGAGGTGCTTCACCAGGGCCTAACAAGTTAAATTACACAGCATTTATTATCTTTTTTTTTTTTTTTGCAGAGTACCTCTCCCTTTGTTCTGCCACTTCCAAATATCATTAAACCCCCTTATTTAGGGGTTGCCAGCCTTACCCCTGACCCCTCCAAAAAAGCCCCAGCCCCTCCACATTCAGCTTTGTAAAGCCAGCATCAAAATACTCCCAAACTAAGCTACAAAGAGGCACTCACAGTTCCTGACAGCGTTGAGATAATAGTGAGTTAACAGCTTAACTCCTGCTGTTTGGCAGCAAACAAATCTCTGCAGCATCGGATTCAGAGGGCAGCATCATGTCTGGAAAAACAAACAGGAAAGGAGGAGCAGCACTGCTTCGGGCTGTCAGCAAAAAACCCACCAGACAAGGAATCAGAGAGATGCATCCTCTTTAGGGAGACACATCCTCTTCAGCTTTCACTTCCAATTACCTGGATGGCTCAGGGACACATGCAAAAAGAATTGCTCATTTATATTAATGGCCCATATATTTATTTTTTCCCCCTCAACAGCCCATTTTGCCACTGTTTCAGGCAACAGCTCTAGTTAATTCAAAGCCCCAAATCTTATCTATTCCACTTATTACCATTAAATACCTGTGCTGACTGGTGGGCAGCAGGTTTTCCCTTCCTTGAAGAAAAGATCTTTCTCCTTGTCTTTACAACACTACATGGAGCCCAGAATGATGGAGTTGTGCTTTTTGTTTCCCTATGCACTTAGTCTGAAGAACCCTCAAGAATTTTGAATTTAAAAACAATTTATAAAAAAGAAACAAAAGCCTCAGACCACACTCCTTCCACTCATCTCTGTCCTTCCACCACCTGTCATAATTCTTACATACAGGATTTTTACACTCATTTTTCCCACCAGCAAAGTACATTTTCAAGGTAAATTTTGTTGCTGGCCCTGGCTTAGTTGGGTTCTCAGCAACACTATTTATACACTGACATTTTTCAAAGAGCTGCACGCTCTACATAGCTAATGGAAAAAAGTGGCACAACCACAGAAAAAACCTTAATATTATTCATGGAATACCAAAGTGGAACAGTGGACCACATTAATTCCAGCAAATACTATTAATTTAAACTCATTTAAATGCAAGTCGAACTTATTGAGCATATCATGTTAGAGAGCAACTAACATTTACCTTCTCACTGCAGTCAGAGCAAACAGAAGCTGGCTGGGGAGTTGATCAGAGGAGGGGAAATTCTGTCTTTATGTTTTACTTAATTGAAACAGTGAATAATTGCACCAGTCCCCATCTGTTCAGAAAGTCTCACTGTCTCTGTCATTTCATCTGGATCTGCCACAAACCCGCCAATGGCACCCCAAAGTTTGTTTTTCCAGTACCACATATCCCAAGCTTACACCATTCCTTCTATTTTTCAGTCTGAGTCTCTTTGTGACAATTGCTGATGCAATTACAATTCCTGTGACAATAAATTAATGTCTTATTGTGTTCCTCTGATGCCCATTCCAACTTCCAGTTAAGCAATCCACAGACAATCTATTTTGCCCCAGCATCCACATTTTCACACATTAAAACAATTATTACATACAACTTCTTATGTGTTTAATGTACTCCACTGAGGCAAAAACATGCAGGAACACTTTTATAGCACTGGATGGCCAGATCCTACATACAACTATTTCTTGATAATGAAATTGAGATAAATTCCTTTTTCATGGAGGCAGCACATATTTTTTATTTCTTAATTTCTTTCTCTTTAACAATTCAACTTAGTTTTTAAGAAACAGTCATTGATGTTACTACCTTGAGAAATCAACCAAGGCAATGAAGTGCCTTTAAATAATAAAAATAATTTGAATGTGTTAGCCTGTGCAACACTGTCCAACCTCTCATTCACAGCTCACATTCAGCAAGAACGGTTGTTAATTTGGTTGTCATGACAACCACATCCCCACTTTCATATTTTCTTCCTCCAGCCCAATTTGTTTATAAATCTCTAACTTTGTTTCATGTTCCTGCGTCAACCTCAAACAGAAATAAAAATCTCAGGCTTGCAAGAAACATGAAAAGAGTAGCTGGCAACTTATATTGGAAGGTATTTTGAAGTTTTACCCCACTGTTTAATTAGCAGTAACGAGATTTTAAAGCAATTTTTGTCAGTAACTTGTATTCTTACTGTGTAAGAGGGTTCACCACTCTTAGACCACACTTAACTGAGGGTCATCAAACCCAGGATCTTCTCTCTACTGTGGGTTAACACCAGATGCTTCAAGGCACAGCTGAACAAGGCCTAAAATTTCTGTTCTTTAGGGAAAAAAGAAAGTCAAATTCCCATTGCTTTCTGAAAATCGGGATCTGAATGGGATACGCTGTCAAATTAATTGCTTAACAGAAATTCCAGGATTGTTTGATTTGAAAAAATGTAGTTTTTCATCAATCATTTACCCCATTTGCTGTAACTGAAAACAAGACTCTCCAGACTTGTCCCAGAGTACAACAGAAAGATCCTCAAACTAAAACCATTCCAAATATTAAAACATAAGGATATCCAATTCACATCCACTCATTTAATTGAGAAACTGCTTGAAGACTGTACCTAACAACAGGAAAATGGGGAACTGTGAAGGTCTCTGGAAGCACAGTGAAATGATTTTAGATTTGTACCAAAACAGAATTCATGAAGGGGAAAATTAAAACAAGAAAACTGGAAAATAATCAGGGACCAATAATGATTTTCCTTAAAAGTGGCATTAAGCAAGCAAAAAATACAATCATTCACACAGATGTGTTATTTCCCAGAGGTCCTTTAACCACTGCCTTGTTTCCTTCATACAATTTTAATGACAAAGAAGCACCACTTAGATATTTGCTTTTTGCCTGTAATGTCAAGCCTGCAAGGGTTTGTTTTCTACCTCTTGTTTTTTTCAATTGATTTATCTCCTACCAAGTCAAGGTGCCCTAAAGGGAATCCAAAAGGCTATTTTAAAAATAAATATTTCATTGGGTACTCAGACCATTATACAGCTGAATGAGATGGAACACACTTATGTTTTGCACAACTTAATTCTACAGCTCCTGGGTTTTAATGAACCTGATCAATCCCATTTATTACCATTAAGCATCAGTTCATTCTGATAATTCATAGTGACACTTCTGTCTCTAGAATCACTCAGGGGTGGATATTTCCATGTCAATATCTGTGGCAGGAATGTGTTCAGGGAAGTCCTTCCTAAATAAGAAATTAAGGGGAGAAAAACACACCCCAAACCCACCAGAGTTTCTCTGACTCATCCGTTTAGCAGCCAACAAACAAATAACAGAGTAGGGGGACTTAAACAATAAGCCACAGAATGAGTTAAAGACCAACATAAATTTGGGGCAGAGCTGCTAAATGAATAATAAATAAATATGGCTGAAGAGGAAGGTGCTGTAGACTGGTATGCTCCCAAAAATCAGGCCTGGCTATAAGCAGTGATTTCATAAAAGCAGAGTAACAAAATACAATCTGGAGTTGTGCCTCTGTGAAATTAAACACTGTCAAACATCTGATATTAATGACAGGAGCCACCTCTCTCAGTGACAACCAGGATTTTCCACCTAACCAACCAAAATCATGAATTTCAGACTCTGCTTTGTTGAGCAATGATGACATTATAGACAGTCCAGTAGTAAAAAATGCCTTTAGGTGGAATGCAGACTGCCCCAGTTTGCATTAACAGATAGACCAAACCTCATCTCTTAATGCGTTTCTGCTGCAGAAGAGAAAGTTTTGAAATCCAAAGGGAACCAATTACCTAAGTCAGAGAGAGAACTTCTGGACTTGATAATTGATGGGGCTTGAAAATTACTGAAAACTGCCTGAGCAACTCGCGTAGGGAACAGCCCAATCCTAACGGGACTAATTACAGCTCTGGCAGCAGTTTGGCATGAATGGAGAACATGGCTACTCATTATGAAACTTTTGGTGTGCAGGTGTTGTATGAAAAATACAAACTAAAAACTGTAGAGCTGCACAGATCAAAACCAGTAACATTGTTTAGTCTGCACTCAAGAAACCTTGAATTAACTGAGCATATTGGATTAAAGAGGCTACAAAATTGTACTATAAATTATTTCTTTGTAAGAAAACATCAATTAGTAATGGCACACCACTTGCACAAGTTCAGCAAATGAGAGTTTATGACTAAGGTGATGCATTTAGTCAGCAACTTACAGGGTCATAATTTGGGACCTTCTAAACAGTAGCCCCCAAGACCTCTCTGCTCCTACATGAACATCCATCAGTGTAACAACACTGTGGAAAAAGAGGGTTACAGTTCTACAGCACACCCAGAAAAGTCTCTAACACGATCTATAAATAATTAAGTTTAACCACCTATACTCAAAAGTATCTTTAAAAAGTACAAAAGGGATGGTGTCCAGAAAGTGGACCTGACAGGGGAAATTTAAATTGGATATCGGGAAAAACTCCTTTCCAGAGAGAGTGCTCAGGCACTGGAATGGGCTGCCCAGAGAGGGGGTGGATTCCCCATCCCTGCAGGTTTTTCCACTGAGCTTGGCCGTGGCACTGAG
>JAWWLY010000089.1:10660985-10695791 GCA_035041215.1 Gymnopithys bicolor
GAGGTGACCTCAGCACTGTCTGGAACTGCCTGAAGGGAAGTTCTGGCCAGGTGGGGGTTGGTCTCTTCTCCCAGACAACCAGCAGCAGAGGAAGAGGGCATGTTCTTAAGCTCTGCCAGGGAAGGTTTGGGTTGGATATCAGGAAGAAGTTCTTCCCAGAGAAGAGTGCTCAGGCATTGGAATGGGCTGCCCAGAGAGGGGGTGGATTCACCATCCCTGGAGGTTTTCAAGGTGAGACTGGATGTGGCACTGAGTGCCATGATTTGGTAATCCCAGTGGGGTTGGATTAAGGGTTGGACTTGATCTGAGAGGTCTCTTCCAACCCAGCTGATTCTATGATTCTGTGATTCTATAAGAGCTGAGCACAGATTGAAAAGACTGAATGTTATTCAGGAGAGCAGGTTGAGCTTGGCTGTAGCTGAGTGTTCATAGTGACAAACCTACAGTTGTGGCAAGGTACCTAGATAAATTTATTTTCACCTCATTATAAAAATTGCACTTTTATATTAATGATTCCTTATGGATGTGAAGACTCTTTTGTATGTACAAAACCATGTTCCAGCAGCTGGAATAAGTGTCTGGCAATAATATTTTATCCTGACAGATTTTTAATTTTTTTTTATTAATCTTTTGCAGCATTAATTAAATCTGCCTGAAGTTCGTATAAGGTATGAAATGGAAGGTTTGTTATATGGAACCTGTTTTAGAGGCTTCATGAGACTACAGCACAGTGAGCAAGAGCTGCTTTGCATTATTTGTTTTGTCTTCATGTTGTTCTCTAAAATGGAATATGTAAAGTGCCATATTTGTATTGTAGACACCAAGACATATTTTGTTTATAATTACAGTAAGCATTGTTAAAATTACTTGCATTTTGAACTATCTCATTTTAACAGTCACTGTTTTGTTGCTTAAAGCCTGTGCTTCAAGGAGCTGTTTCGTCTGTAGAAATATCTGGGACTCTGGAATGAACATATTTGCCCTAAATTTACTTGCTGGACCAATACTGAATTTACATGGTAGTAAAACCCAAAAGCTGCCCTTATTTTTTATGCCCTAGTTGTGCTTATTTTTTTCTATAGTTTAAAAAGGGATTTTTAAAAAAACTTCCTTTTTTATTATTAAGGGAGTTTGAAGTCTTATTAGTTTCTCCATCAAAAGCATAGTATGTGGCTCAAAACGGGGCAAAAAAGAGCCCTCAAAACTCAGTTGTTATGACTTTGTCTCTCTAATTGTGGTAGATTGTTCAGCTGTTAAGCAAGTACTGCTCTAGTTTTTCTTGTTTATGTGTTGTCAGACTATAAATTCACTTGTGACAGTCCATGCACAACAGCTTCTAACTGTGTCTCTTACGACAAGAGTGTCTGCCAGCAGGGTTATTTCTCACTTGCCATGATGAAAGAACAGTAAAAATCCATTCGGAGGTACCTTATAGAGACATGCCAGTGTTGACAGAGGGTGAAGTTGTCTAATTTTAATTTTGACATCACTGAGGATGCAAAAATAATTTAATATCTTAGTTCTTAAAGCTCAAAGCCAGAACTTCCATCAGAGCCCTCCTGTAAACACATGAAACTATGCACATTTCTTGTCACATTTTGATTCATTAGTAACATCCCAGTTCAGTCAAGTTAATTTATTTACTTACCAGCCTGTCAGTCCCTCCAGTGACCTGTTCACTGATTTCTCCTCTAGACTTAGTGTTTCAGGATGCTTTTGTATTATGCTGGGTAGACTGAACGTGTCACCTGTCAGTGATCACTGTTGTGAAATATTCACTGCTCAAAGTGTTGCAAGTGAAATGTGCTGGTGGTCTCTAGTTTGTATTCATTGTGCATCAGCATTGTCCCCTTTGTCTGTGAGGTCAACAAAGAGCTAATGTTTGCCAAAGGACAGATACTTTTTGTTTAAGAACTGGCTGTGTGGTCAGGAGTCAGGCATGATGAAGGGGCAGTGAATTATCACTCCACAACTCCCTGACAGGATGTTGTAGCCAGGTGGGGGTTGGTCTCTTCTCTCAGGCAACCAACAGTAGGACAAGAGGGCAGGGGCTTAAGCCCTGCCAGGGGAGGGTTAGGTTGGATATCAGGAAGAAATTCTTTACAGAGAGAGTGGTCAGGCATTGGAATGGCCTGCCAGGAAGGTGGTGGATTCTCTGACCCTGGAGGTCTTTAAGGTGAGACTGGATGTGGCACTGAGTGCAATGATCTGGTAATCAAAGTGGGGTTGGATCAAGGGTTGGATTTGATGATCTTAGAGGTCTCTTCCAACCCAACTAATTCTATGACTCTGTGAATTAGTCTTGGACTTGCTTATGAGTTTTTTATGTAATTCAGGCTGTACTGACTTGTTAACTTTCAATATCAACCTAAAATGAAGTGTCAGTGATGAGAACTCGCATCATCCTCATTACAAGCACCACCAAGGTCATCGTGGTAGAAAGTCTGGAGTCTTATCAGTCAAGTGAATGAGATGAGTAATAGGAAATACTTTTGTGGTACACCTTTCTTACTGAGATAAGGAGAAGATGCTGCACTGAATTTATTTAATGGAGTGGCATTTTCAAAATGTTTTTAGCTATTGCCTAACCACAGGTTCCTAAGTATACACAGCAAAGTTGTGCCAAGCTGCCAACTGCAACGGAGCTCAAAAGCTGAACAAATGCTATTTTTCCTAATGGAAGTCTCAAGCTAGTCATTTGCCACTTCTTCTGGCAGTGGTTCTGTTTCTGTGACTTATCCAAACATTTTTGTGGAGCATAAGCTAGATATTCATAGCATGCAGGTTCCTACCTGGAATATTCAGTGTGTGTGTGTTCTCCCCCTCTTCCTAAAATGGAATGTCTTTTTACTAACCCACAGTGCTTGGTCTGTGCAGTCTGAGGCACCATGGGAGAGTTTCATGCTGTATTAGGTTTATGTGGCAAGGTTTTGGTAGTGAGGGGCTACAAGATAAGGTCCTGAAATAGCCACCTTGTGTTAGGAACTTGTAAATTTGCCCTCTTTGCCTTGGAATTCAAGAACTTGGCTCTCCGAGAACTCCCATTTGGCTCCTCTCAAGTCACCTAACAGAGGAACTCCATAATCCTTATTCAGAGCTTTTACTTGAACACTTTCTAAAATCTATTTTATCATCTTAATATTTGTTCCTGAGATTAAAAAAAATCCTCTTAAAAGTCTGAAGAAACAGGCTCTGGAATTCACCTTAGGTGGACTTACTGTCATTTTTAATCCTCCATGACTCCAAACTTTATCAAATGTTTGATGTATTTATCAAATACCTTGAAAAATTTCTTTTGCTCAAAAGGTTATCTTTTTTTTTCATGTCTCATCTTTGTCTTATTCTGTGTCTTGAAGAGATGTGTGCAAAACTTCTCTGAAGAATTTGATACCTTCGGCAACTTGTCAGTGGAGCCCAGATCTCTCCTTTAAAATAGTTCATTTTGTAAATGGCAATTCCATACATTTTATATAAGGAAATCATTATCAACTAGACAGGCGGAAAGCAGTGGATTTTTTCTTTTTTTCTCCTGCACATACTCAATTGCTTCACAGAATTTCATTTCACAGTTGGAAACTTGACTTCTGACTAGAGCTGTATGATACTGCCAATTTTTGCTTTGACTATTCAAGTGTAAAAAGAGCTAACTTTGCAAGAATGCAGCATATTTAATCCAGCTCAAGGGTGTCATGTTACTGTAGAGCAAGCTTCTTGTCTTTGAAAATAACCAGACTGTAGTACTGGGAATGTGAAACTGAAAAATGTCATTTGCCTAAAGGTACTCGCGTTGAATCAAATGTTATTTACTGCTTGTCCTGATCAGAGTTTAAGAGTCTGAATGTTTAATTCTTTTTTAAAATCACACAGAACTGAGCAGGTTGATGGTCCATTTTAATCCCCCCCTTTCCTACTGTTCTGGTACCACATGTTGTCCTGTGACTCCTCGGAGTGGGGAGCAAGGCCTTGACAGCTGGGGCATGAATTTCTGCAGTGGATGCTTTCCTTTGGAATCATGAGCCCTTGGCTGAGGAGCTGTTGCTGAGTCTTGCTTGAATACTGCTGGTAAAACTTTTTTAAAATAGGATACATGGATACATGGGTGGAAATGTGCTTGAAGCTGCAGGTCTGTGAGTGAGAATTCAGGGCCAGGTTTATCTGCTTGTGGGAATATGGGGCAGAGACTTAAAGTTTCCCTGAAGAACTCAGTTCTCCCACAGCTTTTCATACGTGCATAATGTCAGACATCATCTCAACTTGTCATGCAAAACTTTCCTATCACCAAGAACACTTTCTCTTAGATTATCTCTGAAGTGTGAGGATTGCACATGTAGGATGAGAATACAGAAACTTCTTGCCTCTTGAGGCTGAGGGTGTGTGCCACAACATCTTCATCCCAGTTCTTGCCTCTGTGTTTCTGGGATTTCTTTCCTGTGGAAACCAGTTGCAACTCCTGGGACAAGAGTCAAAAGGTGTTCTGGTGCTTATCCTTTTTCTCCAAGTCTAAAGTTTCGTTCTAGGCTTTCTTGGCATACCCCGTGGGACCGTTTAATCTGCTGATGTTTTGCAGGATTGCCTTAAACTGCAATTCCATCCCTTGATGTGTGGACAGTTGTAGCAATTGACTTGCAATATCTGGAATGGAAAAAGTCCTGTCAGAAGTGGACTTGTGAAGAAAATGAAGAAGCTGATTCTAATGCCTTAACAACTGAGGTTTTTAATGTTGTTTAAATGTACAAAATGGTTTCTATTGTCTTTTTTGCAAAGTCACTGCTTCTCCTTCCCAAGATCCCTTCAGATGGCTGTTTTCCTGGTTCTGGAAGGAAGTTATGAAATGGATGTTATCTACCCCGTTTTTATTGGCTATAAACTCCTGATTCCTATTGGCACATAGCCAAGCCCCCTTTGCTTACCATTGGTAGATTTTGGATCCCTCCAAGGTCCAAATAAACCCTCACCTTGGAGCAATAAACTCTCTCTCTCATCCCTCTCCTGTGGTCTCTGTGTGGTCCTTGTGGGCTCCCTGGGG
Source organism: Gymnopithys bicolor (assembly GCA_035041215.1). Taxonomy (NCBI): domain Eukaryota; kingdom Metazoa; phylum Chordata; class Aves; order Passeriformes; family Thamnophilidae; genus Gymnopithys; species Gymnopithys bicolor. The sequence continues at coordinate 10,666,012 of JAWWLY010000089.1, forward strand.
ACCACGTGGTCAGGGACAGCGGGGGGAGCACACCCCTCTAGGTAACGGACTAAGTAAGCCCTGGGACCTGGAGAACCCCCCAGCCGCTGCAGAGAGTGATTTTGGGGATAAAGCAGGAGGGAAGCAGAGGGCCAGGACTGGAAGCAAATACATGAAGGAAGGATATTTGGGAAAAGATAAATCAGAAAGGGACGAGTGAGAGAAGTCATAGGGGAGTGGATGACATACCCATGAGATCAACAGCATCACCTTGTGTTCTGTGCTACCATTCCAACTTGGGTTCTCAAGGCTTTTGGTGTACAAATGCGTGGTACTGGATGGTGCTCCAGTATGTGATGAAGTGCTTCCCAAACTGGGATTAGCCTTACAAGTGAGCGTGTGTTTTTATCTGAATGCACCTGATTTCATGTCTAATTAAAAGGGGGACAGCAACACATCGTTCTGTCATCATAGTCTCTAGAGGGCCTGTGAATGTTATAAGGAAATATCTGTTAAATCTCCTGGAATTAAAAGTGACAACATAATAAACACTTTCAGTTTGTATTTACTGTGCCTTGTGTGATGTTTATTGTTTTGCCTCCTACTGAGACTATTATATTTGTTGAGAGGATAAATATGTTTTCACATCTGTCTTGCTCCTCTTTCACTAAAACATTTAAACAGTAAGTTGTTGTCCTGAATGTTGTGCAGAGGCTTAGCATTCGTGATGAGATTATATTATACATGCCAACATCATATAGGTGATGATGATAAACTGTACTTACCATACTTTGTAATCTTTTTTTCACAAAATATTTTTGTGCAAGTCCTTGTTCTCCAGAAATTTTGCTCCACTAACTGTTCTTAAAAATCTCTGCAATTCTACATTCCACTTTTAGTTTATGGAGTTTCTGAAAGCATTTTCTCACAATTTAGCATTTTTCCCCCAGAAGTTGTAGCCAAAATTATGCAACTATTCTCTCAGAACTAGGCCTGGGTTCAAGTCTGCTGATCACCAAAGAAGATTACATAGCCTTGTACTTTAAGGCACGTTTTGAGTCTCTGGCTCAGGAATCACCTGGTGACTTCAGCCTTAGGAGGCTTTCCTTGAGAGTCATGTTCATTCTGCATAAAGCAAAACTATGGGGCATTTTTCGTTTTATACTGGAATTCATGGCAAGCAAAGAAAGATGAGATGTTGAGTCAAAGTCCAAATCTGTATGTAATCTGTGCATTAGATTTCATGGGGATCAGCAGCAGCTTCTGTCTATATTAACATATTCTCTTTGATTTCCTACAAGGGAAATGAGCTTATTGGTTTTCTTGGTCTTGTACCTGTAGCTGTATGACCTTTGGAGTGAGTCTTGTCAAGTCTCAGAATGAGTGTTGGAGAGATTATTAGGATTTGTGCACAGGACTGTTACAGAACACACAGGTGCAAAGAGGGTTCTGCTGATGTTTGGTGCCTTTCTGTGTCATTCCTAATATATTTTAGTCCATCCCCTGCGTAAAAAATGCCCCCAGCAATATATTTTAATGATTCTCTTTTCCAGAGAAATTGTAAATAAATAAACTTAAAAATCCCTTGACAGTTTTTCTAATCAGTATGTCATGGTTTCTGGCTGTTTCTATTTGCCTGTGGACATTGTATAAGCTTAACTGAGGAAACTTAAATGATAATATATCAGAAAATAATGATTTGTTCTTGTTTCTAGTCATTGGGTCTCATTCTAGAGGAGGATGAAAAGTCAATCCTTTGTGTGCATGTAAACAGACACCTGTTTGGTGTGGTGCATTACCATGTTTTTTGATGGCTGTGATTGATAGTAGAGCTGTGTCCTGATGATTTAGTGTATCCCCCTTACCATTAGGACTTCAAAAGGTGCAGATACTTCATGAGGAAGGCCATGAGAGATGATATTGACATGAGGTTGTGGAATACTACAAGTTCTGCCATGTATGACGGGTCATCACTGCAGGGGCACACAAAATGAGTGAAGAAATAAGTTACAATTAACCAGATCTTTTTTTCTCAATAGGGAATATTTTGTTTTTATAATCTTACTGTCTCGGAACCTGTGCTACAGGAAAATGGGATGTGTACTGGGAAATGTAGAGTCTTTATGCAATGCTGTATAGAGAGAGCTCACAGAACTGGCGGAAAATTCATAAATACCATGAACTTTCAAAATAGCAATTTTGCATTGGTTTCAGTAGGACCAGGATTGTTCTGAAATTTAACTACCAGTCAGTCCAAGACTATATAGATTCTCCATGGCAGTTCCATGATAATATCTGTGACTGTGCTATAGTCTGAGCCCTGGAACTGACCAAGTTGTCAGGTATTTTTGTATGGGTCAGGAATCCCATGTCTCTTCTGTGGAATGATTCTTCCCTCATCCAGTAGCAAAATCCATGGTTTATTTTCCTGCTTCCTCGATCCTGGAGTGGAGCCTTTCTCATTACTTGGCTTCAGCCTCAGTTTTGTGCTAGCGGGGTGGGATCATGGCAATGTTACAAATAAACCCGAAAGATAGATCTGGAAGTATGAGAAAACAGAGGGAACATCTCATGTTTTTGTGAGGTAATGATAAATTAAATGCAGTTTGCTGTTGTGTGTGTATAGAAATATGTATAGAGACTGTATATATGCACTATGTTTGATTATGGTTATAAAAAATATAACTAGGAAAGAAACTTGGATATTTCCTGTTAGAATCTTAGTTTTAAAGAAGATATTCCTTTGCTGAAATTGGAGCTGGAGAAATTTCCTGGGAAAATGTCTGAAGTATCTCACTAATACTTTCCTACAGGTAGATGGGTTTTGTTGTTTGAAATGACATTGTGCATCAATGTTTTAGATAGCAGAAAATCTCAGGATGAGGACTTCGTGCCCTCTTTTTACCCTTATAGGGAAGAAATGAAAAATGAATGCTGCATGAGAGGAACTGGTTTAGTTTGGCTTTGTTCTGTTTTCATTCAGGATGACTTATTTTTAAGGCCTGTAAAAATGTCTTCACAGTCATGTCAACCAGAAGAGAAAAGACTTCCACCAGGACCTTCAGTGCCTACAGGGATGTAGAGACATGTAGATCCTGTGGATCACCCTGTGGATCTTGGATTATGGCAGAGCATTCTGACAGCTGTTCTTTCCTATGAAGTAGCAATAAGTGTATTGCAATGTCAAGACTGTCAGTTTTGTTTTTGTTTGGTTGGTGTTTGTTGTTTTTTTGTGTGTTTTTTTGGTTTTGTTGCTTGGATTTTTTTTTTCATCAGACACCAAAACTATAAGGATGGTGCAAATAGTTTAAAGACAAACATATCATGGTATATTGTCTCTTAAAAAAGTAGGTTTTTTCTTCCTTTCTCCCACAAAAGATGGGCAATGTGTTGATTGTTTTATTTTTGCAAAATTCTCATATCTTCTTACAATGAAAAAGATATGAGGAGTTCATGTCATCTTTCTCTGGGAGATGAGTTTGAATTGCTACCCATTCTGGTTACTTGAGTTATCTTTGGTCAGCCGTTTTCTGGAGATTTTTCTCCTAAACCAGCTGCAAATAGGAACAGATTAATACGTGTGGTATTAAGGATTTTCTTTGCACAGAGCCAAATTCTGTGTCTTCCCTTTCCTAGACTGTATGTTTATTTGTAGGACAGCAGAAGAGGTCATGTCTGTACGTGCAGCTCTTTTCTCAACTCCCTTTCTCTTAAAGGATCAAGAATCCAGTTTGTGAGGTTGGCCTTTACATGGTAATGTCTTTTAATGTGTGAAGGAATTGGTACATGGTCGTGCAGCACCAGCAGAAAACCTCGACTCCTGTCACTCATCAGCTGGAGCAGAGAATACAAATGAGCTCTGAGAGAGGCAAAGAGGGTAGGTGAATGTTAAAAATTTAAATAACAGGTGTTTCAGCTAACTCAGTTGGACTGGAACCAGTTAGGAGATGCTGACACAGAAGGGGTGCTGGAAAGCAGCTGATCGTAATGAGAAAATCGAGGTGATCTCTCCAGCAGTAGCTGGAGAAAATCCATACTGAAGGACCTCTGAAGGTCACCAATCCATCAGGAGCTAACTAGCTTATAGATGGTGCTAACATTTCTATTGTATGTGCAAATGTTGAAAATGTCAGTTACCACAATGAGCAGTGCAATTTACTTGTGCAAACTGATAAAACACAGTGGGGAATATCCAGTTAATATAATGGTTTCATTCAGCAGTCTAATGAAAAGAAATCTTTCCACTCAAGATTAGTAGTTGGATTAGATGCTTTCTTACACAGTGACAAAACAATAATACTGAGTGCTATAAGAAGGGCTTTCTTAGGTGAAATGTAATTTGAATTGTAGTAGTTGTAGGTTCCCTTTAAATATTTTAGTACCTAATAAATATTCCAGCAACAATCTAGGTGAATTTTAACAGAGTGTCTTGCTGGTACTACTCATGCTAATTTACAAGATTTACTGCAATTACCATTCCTGAAAGCTGAAAAATAGTGAGTTATTTCATGAACACATAAAACAAGGCCTTTGAAAAGATTTAACAGGACTCTTAAAATGAAATATTTGGCTCAAATATAATTTGAGATGGATACAAAATTAAAGTGCACTGTCATTCCTGACATTCATAAAAATAAATTATTGTGTATTGTTTCATTCTCTGTATTTCTGAATACAGATCAGAATGAAAGGAACTAGATATTGTCATTCTCTTGTTTCTGAGGGTGTTGGGAGTTTCATGTGTGCACATCCAAATAACTAATTAACCCTGGAACCGAGGAAGGCTGTCTCATGCCGTTGTGTATGGAAAACCAGGAAGATTAGTCTTTAAGGAACTGGAACCTTTTGTAAAAGACATATTCATAAATCTGATTCATTTTGTGTTGGTATTTCCATATGTTCCTTAGGACACCCAACCTTCAGCCATTTCAGCAGTGTCATATATGTAGGGATTTTTCCTTTAAAGTGGAGGCAGAGGGGCAGCACCTGAGAAGGAGTTCACAGTGTTTCATTGCAGTTTGTAATTAAATCAGTGAGGAAACAGGTCTATTGATTAGTGATAAAGGTTTTATTTTTCACCAGTATTTGGGTTTAAGTTCCTTTTGAGGGTTTAAATGAAAGAATTTGAGTGCTTATCCCTCCCACTGGTGTTTATTCTCTTGTTAATTTTCTGTGTATACACATACATATCTTTGTACATCATATGGTACTTGGTAAATATTGTTTTTTCCCCATCTCATTTAGTTATCCCATACTGACCACTGTAAGACTTGAGTTCATAATAATTTTTTAATTGTAAATCTATGTTTTGTAATTTCGTATCAAATCTGTGGTATTCTGTACAAGCACAGAAATGGTTCTCTCAAAATGGTGTGCTTTTACATAGTGCCATCTATAAATGGCATCATGCCATATATCTACTTTTTGAAGTTCAGTGGGGAAAAAAACTTTCCTGATAGTGCTTCCTAAGATGGAAGTTTATAGTTAGATAAATCCATGTCTTCAGAACAGCTCTGTAAGCTGTATTCAGTGTAAATGTATGAAAGTTAAGTTCTCTACTAATGCCAGTTTTTGCTAATCAGCATATCATGCAGCTTTCCCACACACATCCAAAATGTTTTTAACCATTTTAAGCTTAAGTAGAGAATTAAAGATACAAGAAGTAGTAAAATAGCTCACCATGATTCCAAAGGAGGAAACAAATGCCAAATGACAGTGTAGATTACCCAATGACACAGACATGATAAACCATGTGATATGTAGCTGTAATTGTGCAAGTATAAACATAAAGCTGATAAAAATTATCTCAGCCCCTGACTGTGCCCATGGGAATAGTTTAGTTGTATGTTTAGCAATTTTTTATTTCAGCTGTTCAAAAACGTGCTTTGTGCTGCAAAGCAACAGTTTCACAGCATGTCAGGAAATAAACTGCGTGTTTTTGTTAGAAATGATGGAAATACACTGATAAATACATAGAAATTCCAATTGATAAAGCCGTAAAACATTCAACAAGGCCAAATGAGGTTGAATTTCTAAGAAAGAATGGAAGCTTGGAGTCTGTTTCTGTTTGCATTCTTCAGCTGCTCTGCTTGCAAACAGTCTTGCATGAAGCTGTTTTGGATGTTGCATCATGAGCCTCTACTGACATAATCACACGGAATTCCTGAATTTATGCATGATGTGCCACGCGGGGATTTTGGCAGTTTAATTAGATTGCTCTTTTCCTTCTCATTTTGATACATATATGCATATATATATATATATATATATACACCCAACTGCTGTGTGTACACTTTTTCCTGCAGCTGTTTGCAAATGATGCAAGATGAGCATCCCAAAAGCACGTCTAAATTGCAAGATGAAAGAGAGAATCTTGCTATTAAGTTCTCAAGTGGTGGAGAGGCAGCTGAGTGGGAGCCTGGCTGCGAGCCGTGTTCACGACCCTTCTGTTCCCAACAGGAGTGACTTCAGCTCGTGCTTGACTGATCCAGAATTTCCTCGTTATTCCAACAACTTAGTCCAAGTACACCAGTTGCCCGGTGTTCCCTTGCTTCAGCCATTGGCAACACACTCCTTTTTGAACTGGCTTGAGATCAGAGGATAATTTTTGCTGTGGTGTGCTGAAAGACCAGGCAGTTCCAGGGTAGGAAGAGAGTTCTTGCCCTGCTGGGGTGATGAGAACAGCTTGGTGCTGGAGGCTCAGTATGGGTGACTTCTTTTTTCCTGACCAAAGCAAGGTGTGCCTCAGTCAGCATGAGCTGTTTTTTGCCATCTGGATGGACATCAGTTGTTATTTTACTTCCCTGCTCTGAACATGCAGAGAAAGCAGCATTATAATTGAAGTTAGGTTGAATTTTGTATTTTCATATAGATTTATTCACACTATGTGTGAAGTTATGCAGAATAATTCAATCCAAGTATTTTCTTCTTTGACGACTGAAATATATTTAGTTTTGAAGTAAATCTGGTAAATTATTCAAAGGTTATAAGTATTCCTGGAAATGGGTGCAAAAAAAGGATAAGGAAAGGATAAGGAAATAAAAAATAAACTTTAAAAAGTCAGTTTAAATTATATGAGACAACATGTATGTACCTTTCCTCAGTACAAGGAAAAAGTGGGCATGATGTAGAGTCCAGCAAAGGGCTGTGATGATGATGATGATGATGATGATGATGATGAAGCAATTGAAGAATTTTCTATAGGGGAGGCTGAGAGATCTGTGATTGCTTAGCATGCAGAGGAGAAGGTCCAGGGGTAACTCATGAAAGTGTACACAGGGGGGTGTAGGATGAAGCCAGACTTTTTTCAGTGATGCCCAGTGACAGGACAGAATGATTTATATCAATGTGATTAATTGTAAATGTATTCCATAGTATTACTATAAAATTATTAATGTGTTTTACTTAAATACCTTAATGATTTTTTGCTGCATGTCTGCATGGTTGTCTTTCTCTAGTTTTGAGACCAGAATACCATGGATTTACTATTGTAATAATTTTGACCTTGAATTAGCAGATGCTTTCAGTGTTAGTTGTTCGTTCAGGGATTAATCCAGGGTTAAAAAAGTCAGGAGTTTCTGTAAGACTGGGAAATATGTCAGACTGACTAAGTGAGGAAAGTCCAGATAAGATTGAGGGGAAAAAATGTTCATGGTTGTGAATGTTTCCCAAGCAGCTACTAAATAGTTACATGTTGGAGAAGTAATTTCTTTCCAGTTTTAACTGATTTTAATTTTTGTTTTATATCTCAGCTTTTATATCAGGAGGGAATGGGAGGCAAAAAAACTGTTAGGGTGTGAGAGCTAATACAAATAAAATTCTTATAATGGAGAGGAAATTAATGTTAAAGGCAATGGAGAAGATACTATCACTGGCTATCCGTAAATGCCCAAATCCCTGTTTGTAGCTTGTTTGGGTTTTTTTTAATGTTTGTTTTGCATTTGCATTTCATAGTTCTCAATAAAATTAAGTGTGACTGAATTGATATTTTCAGCCTGTTTTCCTTAGCCAGAGGAAATTCAATTAACAGCAAGGACAGAGGAAAAAGATAACAAATAATTATAGCCCTTCTTTTTACTTTTTTTGTTTGTTTTTTTTTTTTTTAATGTAGATTTAGCTTCAGTGAAACTAGATTTCAAAGAAAGATGTTGGACACTTAAGGAGCTTGTAAATAACATCTCCAGCTGGTTTGACTGATTTTGTGTTAAGTAAATTGGGCTTTGCAATTTTATAACTGCAGTGGGTCCTTTTTGCTAATTTATTGGAATGATGCTTCATTTTTGCTTTACACATTTTTAAAGCTGTTATTTATGGTTGAAATGTTTTCAACATCAGGGATGTGTTTAAGTCTTTATGTTTTATAGACCAGCTTTGGTGTCTTAGCATGACATTGATAATATGCATTTCACTGGCTTTTTGCTTCTGGAAATGAAGTTTGAATGAATTAAAAAGTAAACAAAAGAATTGAAAATGAGATCTGGCACAGCATGAAAAAGGAGGAAGCTCCTCTTGAAGAAGGCAAGAAAAATGAGAACAGAAAAATCAGAAAACAGAAAATGTCAGATTACTTGGTCTGGGGGGAAGACATCAAAACTGTTAGTACATAAATGTAATTGCTCTGCAGCACAAATAATCTGTTTTTAAGGATGTGACAAAAATTACTGGCATGAAGAAGTATTCCCATGTTTTGTCATATCCTTATGGATGTTTTCTTTCTTGGGAGTGCTACTGACATTCTTACATGTGACATTAAGTATGAAATTGTCCATTGTCATAAGCTTTTTAAAACTGTGCATAGACTGGACTAAAGATGTGGAAGATCTGTGAGGTCATTAAGGATTTCTCTGGTTTATTTACAAGAGTAAAGAATGGAAATGAGATCTGGTATACTCTGAATGAGCTCTTGGAGGCTGCACAAATGCAGAAAAGGTTGTGTGGGGTTTTTTGTTTGTGGGGTTTTTTTTGTTTGTGTTCTTTGCTTTGTTTGGGGTTTTTTTAATTTTTTATTTTTTTTATTTGAAGTGAGGAAGGAAATCCTGCCAGGTGATCTGCAAAACTCTCACAGAAATTTGGCATTAATTGGTAACTCATCCAACATATATACGACAAATTTCTGGGGAGTCCTAGTTCAGGACTGTGAACCTTCCAAATATTTTATTAATACCAAGGGAATTTCGACAGGTTAAGGGATGAAAACTGATTGCTAGTGTAAAGGTGACAAGTAATTATTACCTTTCCTTTTATCTTTTTGATTTTTTTTTTAAAGTAACTTATCAGCAAGTGTAGGAGAGAAACAGACTGGAAAAAATGCAAGTCCTGGACCCTTTTTGAAGTAATGAGAATTTTACCAGTACTGGCAAGATCTTAGCCCAAACACTCAATTTGTGAGATGATTGACAGTTCATGAAAGAAATATGAACTTCCTAGGTAAACTTGTGTTTGCAGAATCATTTATTTTCAATACATACGTGCTGATGGTGAGCACAATATAGGTGTAAGTCCACTTTTTTTTCTCTTGAAGGCTGTTACAGTTCAGAATTTACACTACAAGAGCTCTGGAAATACCTCTTATTCTGTAGGACCTTGTTCTAGACATAACTTCTTGGACTTCCAAATTGAATTGCAGATTGTCTGAATGGTGTACAAAATTTTTGTCTTAATTTCTATTGCTAAGTTCCTGTGGGATAATGTGCCATCACTGCTAGTTGCCACAGGAATTAGGAGCAGTAAATAAATATTAAAATTGTATTTCATATATTACAGAGGGTAGACTTTGAGGTGAAATCGTTGACCCCCTGTCAGTGGGACAGGCAGCCAGCGGGGATTGCTCATCAATTTACTTTCTGGTCCCTTTCAGAGGCCTGACTAGTTCACCTGGATTCCTGAGGAAGTAGTAACAATAAATAGCTCAGGCAATGTCTTGGAAATGTGTTTCTCTGGTGTGACTGGTGGTGTCTGTTTGGGCAACATTACATAGGTAAGATTAGCCATGTTCCTGACATCTGCATTATATTTCACTTCATGCTACAAGCAGCTTGAATTTTTGATTTTATTTAACGCTTTGCTGAGTGAGACACGACAAGGAATGATGATGTTTTGTTAGCTGCACTGGGAGAGGAGGAGGGAGGAGGAAAAGCAATGGGTTTGGAAACCAGTCTGAATATTTCATCTTTCCCCCCACAAAGGAAGAAGTGGATGCGTATTTTATGGAGCTTAAGTGAGTTTGCTGGGAAATAAGTGAATGTTGCTTTACAGAGAGTGCTTCCTAGGCATCAGTGTAGGTAATAGAAACTTGTCACTGCTAACAGCAGTGATTCTCAGAGAGGGTGAATATCACAAATAGGACAATTGCAATTATCTGGAGAGATGTCCCACCTCAACTCCCGATTTAGTCTTTTTTTCAGGAAGATGTTTTCTCTCTGCATAAAACAATGACAGCTCATCCTTGTCCTAAACGTAATAATCTACTTTCTTTATATGCACAGAGCACCTCCATCTGCAAAGATTCATTTCTCTGTAGGCATTTCTCCTTCCTTTCTGCAGAATACAGACTTCCCTGGGAGCAGAGTCTGGGGTTGGTTCTAGTCTGTGCTGCCACCCAGTTGGGGATGATCTTGGGGCAGCAGTGGATGAAGGAAGGCAAGCAGGATAAACCTCTTCTTTGCAAGGGCAGCAGCTCTTGTAGCTGGGGAACCTAAGTATTACAAGCAAGCAGATTTTGCACTGCAGATAAGACAATGCGGAGCTCTGTGTAAAGAGTTTGGTTTGGAGTATTTAAGTGAGGATGTAACTGTTTCATTCACTACAGAGATTGAGTTTTGGTTGCCATAGTTTGACTAGTGGTGCCCCTGGACATCCCAACTCAGGACCTCCCAAAAAGGCTGGAAAAATTGAGGCTGGAAAGTATTTAAAAAAAAATGCAAACCCCCAAACAAACAAACCAGGAAAAGCACAAGAAACTTAAAACTCTGCCATTTTCACTCCTTTTCATTGACTTTTAGATTTTTTTTCCCCTGCAACCTTTCATAGTCTTGTTTTCTCACTGCTTTGGAATGAACAAAATCTCTGGAAAGAGATCACCCAGGGTGCCATCCAGTTGCAACCCTTTGGTCTTGACAAGTGTAGGAGATTTTAAGAACAGGTTAAATACGTTTTGAATGAAAATTCATGTCATTTTCCCTGCTCCTGGTCAAGGAGGTGCCTTAGGTGGCCTCCAAAACTCCTTCCATCCATCTTCCTTGATTCTGTGATTTGTGGAGCAGTGACTCATTTCTTTGTCCCACCAGGCAGGTTACAAATCTCTCATCCTTTTTAGGATGCTGTGATTGGAGCACACATTTCCTTACCTCAGCTCTTGCAGCTCTGTGTTCTCACGAGAGGCGTGGTAGAACTTACTGTTAGTCACTTGCCTTTTGCAGGGCACAGTGTTTGCCTGAGCGAAAAGTAGGTGGAATAAAAAGATAAACAATTCAAACACAACTACCTTGCTGGAAAGTGCCCACTTGAGATCTTGAAGTCAGATTTCATCAGTTCTTAGTTCTGTAGTGGAGCATTTTCCTCTATTCTTGAGTGAGCCTTATCCAAGAGTTTGTTTCTCCATACCACCGAGGAGACTTGTGTGAAGATACTAATTTGCTCTGAGAATTATGTTTACTAGCCAGGAGTAGTGCTTGAGCTAATAAGGCTTTCTTCTCATTTGTAGTTAGCTTTTTTATTTCTGCTTAGTGGCAGATTTATACAGGTTGTGCTGTTCAACTCTGTGCCTTAAGATGCCTTCGTATTTTTGGGATTTGGGCTTATTGGTTCTAAACAACAACATAAATCATTATATGGTGGTGCTAAAGGAAATGTCCAGGTTTATTTATTTTGCCTGTGACATGTGTCAGTTATCTTGTGGTGTTTGAGGCTCCCCAAAATTATGATGATTGATTATATTTAGGCAACAGACTGCTGTGATTTATATTTCCCTTTATATTGTATTGGGAGTAGTGCCAGACCACAGTATCAGACAGCCACAAGCATCTCTTTTAACCCCATCCTGCCAACATGCAGCCTCTCTTGTTACTTTTTTCCTCAGTGAAGGAGTGAATGAACCCTCAGAGAAGCCAAATTTTCAGCCATTGACTTTCCTTCTCTCTTCTCACAGGCAAACTGGAGTAGCTGATCACCAAATGCTGCCTTTGTTCTATGTTTGTTCCAGGAAGAATTCCCTGATTTGTCAACAAGTTTTCACATTTCATGTAGTTTCCCTCATGAAAAAAACATCTTGCTCTTCGCTAGAATCTTTTCCTGTCCTCACATATTTTATTTTAGGGACACAGAGGTAAGTATTTACCTGGTTTTTGTTTTCTTTTTCTTTTTTTTTTTCCTAATGAAAGGATTGCCAGTTCTTTATATAACTGCAAAGCTACTTCTGATACTGCCAGCAAGAAGCAGGAAGGTAAATTTTCGAGTTTGTGTGATCACTGTGAGCATATTTTCTGGTTGAAATGTCACACTGATCTTTTTGTGTTAAAAGATTTTCCTTCAGGTGTGTGATGAGGTCAGAATTCTGCAGGCAGCATTTGTTAAGGGCTGCTGTTAAGCTGTGCTGCTTCTGTCCAGCTCGCTGAAAGCATAAAGGGTCAGGAGTTGCTTTGCAAGGACTGCCATGTCATTTAAAGCAACGTTAATTCTCTCTAGTCTGTAACAAGTGCTTTTCTCTTACACCCTTGTTGTTAGTACAGAAGATGTTTCTAGTTCCCTGTGTAGTGCTTTCAGAATCTGGTATCATCAGGCAGTTGGTGGCTCCAAAAAACCCTGGCATTTCCAAAACTGCTTCTGTTTTTTCATAAATATATTTTCAGAGACACCTGAGTCTTAATGAATAACATAAGTAGGAACTGCAGAGTATTTCTTGTTATGCTTATTTGGAAGGGAAAGTATAACTAAAAGGGAAAATTGCAAAGCAATGTTGAATAAAAGGGATTTTTTTCATAAAGTGTATGTGTATGTTCTGATCTTCATCCCCAGTCAATGAGGGAAAGTTGTTGTTATATCTGATCACAGGTATGTAATTATTTTAGTATTTGTGTGACTTGAAATAAAGGAAGAAAATTGTTTTTCAGGCCAGGTTGGATTGGACTTGGAGCAACCTGGGATAGTGGAAGGTGTCACTGCCCATGGAAGGGAGTGGAACAAGATGAGCTTGAAGGTGCCTTCCAGCCAAAACCATTCTGGGATTCTATGACTGGAAATCCTCATAGCCATCTATTTGAATCAATTATGCAACTAAATGCTTTGAAAGTTTGGTCTGAAGCTAAAATCAAGTAGATTTATTAAAAAACACATGAGTTCTGTAATTCTATTTAGCCATGTTGAAATGTCTACCTCTAAGACAATTTGCAAACAGAGAAAACTTTTAATGGGTCCTTGGCTTCATTTTCCCACTCTTCTTAGCAATTCTGACTTTGGAAATCAGTGGAGAAGACATGGTCATGAGAGAACCAGACTGCTATAAAGTTAAATTTGTACCTGCAATAAAGAGAGCAAGTAATTTTTCCAGTACAAATGGATATGGATTTCTGCGGTGTGGATTTCCACGGGGGATTGACTACTTCAGATTGTGACCTGGCTTGTGTTGGCTCCCTAAAAGACAACTCTTTTTATGTCATTTTGTTGAAGGCAGACAAAAAGGGTGCCGTATTATCCATTGGCCTGACCCTGTCAGTCATTTCCTGTGGCCTTGTGCAGCCCTGTGCATTGCCAAGTGAATGTGAGCAATATCTTTTCAGTGAAAAAGAGGAAACTGTGCTACAGATGAGATGTTTGAAATTCCAGCTGGATCCACTTTATTGATCCTGGTAAAGCCTGGTCATTAAGAGCACAATTTACTTTGCCTTCTCTCAGATTCTCAGTTCTGACTTTATTGCTGGCTTCTAAAATGTTATTAGAGACAGAAGAAGCTTTTCTCATGTGTTACCTTTTTAAAAAAAGAATTACAGGATTCTGAAGCTTCAGACTTTTTTATGGTTTTAGGGTTGCAAAGTTCTTTGAAAAGTTTTTCCAGAAATATGTTTATTGAGTATTTTTACTGCTTGGTATGGTGTGAAGGATCACAAAGACAGAAGTGTACAGGTGCTGTATTTTCCAGGGTTTTTTTTGAATATTCATTGTAAGTTTGGTGTTTTTTTTATGAGGTTCTTTGTATCATGCAAAACCCCATCACAACTTTACAGCCTACCGGTACCCAAAATAGAGGGAAAACTTGCTTTAGAGTGTAGAGAGGTATGTGCAGGGGAGTGCAAATGCACAAAATGTCCTTTTAAAATTTACAATTACAACTCTGGATCCATAGGTTAGATGTGCTTTGTTTTCAGAAGCTGTTAAATTTCTTCTGTCATAGAAATCACAAATGGATATTTTGTTGAGCTGTTAAAGAATAATGTGACAGTGTTGTGTTGGCTGTCTTGGAATTGTATCCTGTTTGCTATTTTTCCTTGTCCTACCATATTTTACATTTAAAAAGTGTTGGGAGAGAGAGCAGAAGCAGAAATGTGTTCAGTGAGGAGTCAGAACTGGAAAAAGTCATTGGAGAGAAAGGGAGATAAATGAACTAGAAAAAGATGCAATTTTAAAATCTATTAATGCAGATGCAGCTGTGATGAAACCAAAGAAAAGAAAGTATTTCTTCCACATGGGGCTTATTTTAAGATTAATTAACTACTTGCTTGTTGCTTAAAATTCCTGAGAGTGTTGTTGTGGTTAATCCCAACTGGCAGCTCAGCCTGACACAGCTGCTCTGCGATCCTGGTGGGATCGGGGAGGGAATCCGAAGGGTAGAAGTGAGAAAACTCAGGCATTGACATAAAGATGGTTTAACATGTAAAGCAAAAGCACAGGAAGGAATCCATTCAGCCATCCCCAGGACAGCAGGGCTCCATCACATGTAAGGGTAACTTCGCAATGGCAGATCCACTCTGAATGTCCCCCCATTCCTTCTCCCCACAGCTGTCCATGCTGAGCACGATGCCATGTCTGGGATACCCTCTGGGTCATCTGGGGTCACCTATCCTGGCTGTGCCCCCTCCCAAATCCTTCTGAACCCCCAGCCTGGCACTGGTGGAGTGGTGGGAGGTGGAGAAACGTCTTTGACTCTGTGTAAGCACCACTCAGCAAGAACAAAAACATCCCTGTGTTACCAGCCCTGTCTCCACCACAGATCCAAAACACAGCCCCACACCAGGTACAGTGAAGGCAGTTAACACAGCCAAATCCAGAATGGATGGAAAAATGTGCCTACAAAGCAACCATCCAAAGGAAAGCTGCTGGACAGATGCCATGCTAAGAAAGGAGAGCACACAGGACTAAAAGGGTTGAAGATTTACACTCTACCTGTGTTCTCATTGGTTGAAACTCCAGCTGAACTTTTTGTGCTGACTGCAAGTGAAAAAGGTCGAGGAATAGTCACCAGTGCCCTCCATATTCATTGGCACTTAAAAACGCCTCAGCAGGCTACACAACAGCTCATTTGTGGTCCTAAAGAGGACAAATGACACCGTGTCAGCAATTCTGGAACCATCTGGAACCTCCTGGAACCAGCAGTGGATCTGTGCACTGTTTCCCCTGGGATCTGAGTGACTTTTGGCTTGAGGGCATCATGCCACGTGCATATGTGACGTCACTCACCACTTTGAGCTGAGCTAAAAGCCTTGCCAGGGCTGAGAGGTACCTGAAGGGCTTCCCAAAGGGATGGATACCTGAGTCCCATGAAACTGGAGCTGTCCTTGTGCCACTGAATCTGCGCTGAGTTGTCTGAGCCATCCCGAGCTCCTGAGGCACCTGAGCAGGCAGTGTGTGCTGTGAGGCAATCAGCAACATTTGCAGTTAGCACAGGACAAAACACCTCTGTATTGCCTCTGGGTTCCAAGTCAACTTCGCAAGATAAGCAGTTAAATTAAGAAGAGTCTGCTTTAAAATAAGGGTAATTTTAATGATGCCAGACCTTTGCTGTCTGCAATTTAGAGAAGCCATCCAAGGCCAGTGAAATGTGATTGCATTTTTGGAAGGAAAGTGCAAATACTCTTCAGTGTTTGCCAGTGAAGGTTATAACTCTCTGTGATGGGCTGTAACAAGCTGATTTGAAGCCTTTATTCTCCCACATGCAACTTTAGATGTACAAGGATGGATATTTCTAAAACCTGGTGCAGTTAAGTGTAGTGCTGCTGTAATTCCTGCACCTCCAAAATGGGATCTGATATGGCTCGAGCCTATTGACTTCAGTGCCAAGCACAAAGATGTGTTTATCTGGATAGCTTGCTGCAGAAGGAGGTGCTGGAGAATTGGATCTGCATGAAATGAAGTGTCTTGTCGGATTTTGTGTTCTGCTGTCTCTTGGAGATAAGCTGCTGTGCAATTTTACTTTTTTTCTCTTACAGATTTGTTTCAAGGTTGCTCAGAATGTTGTGTAGAAGTCCCTTCTTAGTATGACATGCTTCTATGGAATAGCTGGAGTTGGACTTCCAATGATCCTTGTCAGTCCTGTCAACTCAGGATATTCTGTGACTGTGAATTTTATCCATGTCTGAAAGTCCAGAGAGGAAAAACAAATTACAGGGTTGTGATAATGAATACATCATGTTTCCATTTTATTAACAAAACCTGATAAGTGTATCTTAAATCAAGATTTAATTCTTAAGTGAAATGAGTAAGAAAAAGGATTGAATTAAGAGCCTCCTCTTCATCCAGACCTATCTTTGGCCTGTGTGGATTTTCAGTGCTGGTGTACCTGAAAACTCTCAAATCTCAGCTGTGAGGTTTTGCTTGCAAAGTTCATGTTTTCACCCTAAAAAACCCAAACAAATACCCCCCCCCCCCCAAAAAAAAAAAAATCCCAGTGTTAGTCATGGATCATTAGATCCTAGTTAGGGAATATTGTTAAAGATGGGCTGAGTTTCTGGGTGTTGGTTTTGGTTTTTTGTTTGTTTTTTTTTTTTTTAGGGGGGGGCTTTGATTTTGTTTTGTTTTAAATATAAAGATTTTAATGTTAATTTAGCAGTTGTTGGAAGTTTACTGAAATCTTGCTTCGATGGTATGTGATTGTTTAATAGTCCTGTCATGTATGAAGTGAATGAAAACCATGAGTGACTTGTTTTCTTTGCAATGCACTTTTTCCACAGGAAAAAACCCCAACAAACCATGTTTCTCAAATCCATATTTATATAAGAAAGTGTTAAGTATGTGAAGAAATATATGTTGTCTTCATAATGCACATGCATCTAAGCCATGTGTCAAATCAAACAACATTGCAGCAAAATATTTATTTTCAGTAGGTGAATGAAACGCTGCATCATCTTTTGCTATTATGAGTAAAATGTTCCCTAAAGTAAAAGTAAAGGTCATCTTTGTCAGTATTTTAGTGGGAATTCATCAGGCAAAGTTCTCCACACAAAGTGTATGAAATTCATCTCTGCCTGACTGAAGAGGGCAGTGGTGCCTAATGTGACAGAATCTCCTCATTTTCAACCAAATACATTTTATTTTTCACTAGATTTCCTTTGATAGATAACCTGAAATTCTTCTATTACTCTTTTTAGAAATGCTTTATGCAATTACACTCTAGAAAATTGTACTTCTGTACATTATCTTGTAGGAAATATCAAGGCTTGAACCACTGATGCATCAGCGTTCCTGAGATTGACTGCAAGGTCTGCAATAACTCTTTAAAACCTTGCTGATTTTTTTTGTTGTTTTATTTTGTACCAGTTTTAGCTTCTTCTTGTATTGCTTCAAAACTTTTCACAAAATTTCAAGCTGTAAGTCAAACAATTGAAGTTATTCTAGGCACACAGTTTGAAAACTGATGATTTTGTGACTTTGTTTCCTGAACACCCAAATATATTTTCCCCATTTTGTTCCCTTAATGTCTTTAAAAGTAGACACTTAAAAATGTAAGCATTCTGAATCATGAGACAATTCTCAAAGTCATAATCAGAAATAATGAAGTATGGAAGGATAGTGGGTTTTTTTTTCTTCCTAGAACAAAAAATTTGCAGCTCACCTATTTTTAGGGAACAAAATGAATTAATAAGAGCAAATTAAAAACACTTTTTCCCAGGATTATTCTCTTGCCAACATTTTGCTACTTGCTGCCTTTGTGTATGAGACCATTTGCTAGAACTCTTGAGATATTCATTACATTAATTAAAGTGTTTTTCTTTGGGTTTTTGTGGGAGTCTTTCAATACATGTGCTTCTGTGACCCACGTGATGCTTTTCAACTGTAGTACTAACGAGGTAATGGCATAATATTCTAAATCAATTTGGAAAAGGCTCTTGTCAGATAAGCCAAGTTGGCAACTTGTTTGAGTTTCCTATAATTAAAGCATATATCTTAGTGAAATTCTGTTTAGCCAGTTGATTATATTTTCAAACAGCTAGCCAAATTGAAAAAAAAAGAAACAACCAAAAGCCAACCAAAAAACCTGCAGAGATCAGTCTAAAACTATTCAGTTGGTTAAAACTTGGTTGCAATAATGCCAAGGTCATGGGTTCAATCCCCTGTGTGGGCCACGGACTTAAGTGTTGGACTCGATGATCCTTGTGTGTCCCTTCCAATTCAGAAGTCTGTGATTCTGTGATTCTATTGATGTGTCCATGAAACACTTCTAATTAACTGCCTCATAATGTACTGAGGTTGGTGGGTGTGTGGATTTTGGCAGTGGCTGGTCTGTGACTTTTAATTTTGCCTTGCACTGTTTTATTTTTTTCCTAGTGTAAGAGAAATAACCTGAAATAATGCGTTTCACTGGAGCATTGTGCCCTGTTCCTCCTGTAGGTTGGACTGGTGGTGGCAGGAGAGCTCAGACTTATGGAAGGTGGAAACGGACACGTTCGTTGCAGCTGTCACGTGTTGATTTTTAATCTGATGCCCTGATGCTTGTGAAGAGTAATTTCCCAGCCTTTCTGCAGTTTTCTCAAGGGGAGGGTAGATGCTGAGTGTTTAAATTCCCCTTATTTTTGGACAGAACAGATGTCTGTCCTTGCAGCAAAATGAATTGGAAAGGGACTGTTAAAATTACATGAATCTCTTCGGTTTTTGACATACAAAATCTGAAACCTAAAATACCATTCCAAAGTCCTGAGGTCAAATCATTGGGGGGCCATGGACTACTTTTAATTATTTCTTTTGAATCACAAATTCAGATGATTAGTGGTTTAGCAAGTCATATTTAGAAAGAAGTAAAGCACTTAATCTGTCGTACAATAACTCCAGTTTGTTTGGTGCATGTGTGTTTTTTTTTTTTTTTGTGGGTACATCGTATGTGTTCAGTGTACAAAGACATAGTTATTAAAGAGGAGGATCAGAAAGAAAAATGTAATCCAGAAACGTAATATTTACATAATATTTAGATCACCTGTGATAAGTACTGTGTTCCTTTTCTCTTTTTAAATTTTTTTTTGAGGAAGAGTGAAAATTAATGACTTGATGGGTAGAGTAAAAAGTGCATAACACCTTTAGTCTCTCCTCTGATAAATACACCCCTGATTGAGTACCATTCCTTTAAATAAAGTTTGTATGTTACTAAAACAGGATTTCATTTCGCTGTTGACTAATGGAGGCCAACAATAAATGGGACTGAGAAAATTAAAATCTCCAGTTCTTTGTTCAAACTAAAAAATCCTTTCCTTGAGCAAGGGAACTCAGAATTCTTAGGAAAAAAAGAGTCATCTTGGCTTCATCATCTCACAACCTTTTTTTTTTTTAACCCAGATGCTGTGAGACTGTCCCATTTTTCCTTGGATTTTAGTAGTTTGTGTAGGGGTAGCTGTGTGCTTAGGGCTTATCTTCATCCTCTGTCTTGCCAGAACCATGTTTAAGCTCTGTTTAAGCTGCCATAAATTGCTGAAATCCAAGTTTAAACCAATAGTGTTTTATGGATTAATACAAAAAACACAGAAAGTGTTAGGTGAGTGCTTTGCTACTGCACTTGATCCTGGGAAAGACTGAGCCAGGTAGGGAGAGGTGTGGAAATGGGGTTTGGTTGCTTTGCTTCTGACCTGTTTAGCTACTTTTGCCTGGGAACTGATTTGGGTTCAATTTTCTCCAAGTTTGGACCAGGATGAGAGTATTTTCACTGTTTCTGACAAAATTGTACTGACAGATCCAATGCTGGCAGTACTTGCCTTGAATATTGAGCAACAAATATCCAGCTGAAATTGTAGCCCAGCCAGTGCTTTGGTTTGGAGATAATGAGCAGATAAATCCCTATGAGAATCACTGAATACTGAAAAGTGGATTTTTTAATTTCATCTTTCTTTTTTTCATCATTAATTTTCCTCTGTGTAGACTTTCTCAACAACATTGTTCTTGGTCACTGACTTCTGCTTCATGGGCTTTCAAAACAAATTATAGTGCGTTTAAGTCAAATATTAAATTTTCTGTGTCCTTTGCCTTTTCTTGTCATCTGTGAATTGCTTCTGGATAACCTATTGGCTGCACTGGGCAATGCTCACCAAAATCCCAGCTTCCAAAATGATCTGTATCTTTGCAAGTGGGCCAGGGATGAAAACTTCATTGACTTGTAGGAAACCATTTCTATCAGCCAGGCAGGCAATCCCTTTTGGGGTGGGAAAGGCTTGAGAGGTACAGTTTGGTGGCAAATTTTGGAGGGAGTTGGACTTCCTTTTGGATGGGAAGCACTGGGAGATCAGTTTTTGTGCTTCTGATAATATCCCAGCCTTCCCTCAAAGTGTGAGAGCGTTTTCCCTAGTATTCCTAATGGATTCTGTTGAGTGCAGAGCTGGCTGGTTGGTGCAGCTCATTCTGCAATGAGTTTGGGGTGTGTAAGAGCAGGTGATAATTGAGATTTTGCCTCATAACTAATCATATCCTTTTTTAATCTGTGCTGCTTCTTAAGCCAGAAAGGAAGTACCAGCCTTTGTGTCTCTGTGGGTTCATTCAGCAACCTACTCTTGTTCTGAAACCTCCCTGAACCTCTCTCTGATGTTTTTTCCTCAGAAACTGAAATCTGTGATGTCCATGGAGAAAACAGAAGGATTTGTATGCATTTTCGTGGAAGGGTCTGTAGTTGTGTGTTCTGTTTTACTGCTAATCCATATGAGGAGATGGTTGGTTCTTGTGCAGCTTTTTGGATGCTGAAGCTTTATCTGATGGATAATCTTCAAGTCTAAAGGTGATAGTTTTTGAGGATATCTATAAATATTTCACTATGTTTTATCACTCATTTATATTAATAAAACCTGGTGATTTTAGAGTGAAAATTGCATTTTTCCGTAGGAAATTTTCCAATTTCCTCATTTGAGAGAGCTTTGGGGTTTGATGGAAGTCCAGACCCATGTATAAAGTAACAGGTTGGAAGGAGGATCTGTGAGAGGTGCCTCCCTTTCTTTATTTCTCATATACATTTCTCAGAATCAGTATAGTTGTTTTTTTTTCTTTTTGTTTATGTTCCTTTTTTCTTTACTGCATTGAAAAGAAGAATTTCAGGGAACAGTCAAGCTGCAATATGAAGTTTGCTGGCTGGTTTTGCCTTCAGGTCCGTGGGTGAGGAGAGAACAGTGGTGACCTGCTAGCACTTGCTTCTATCCATGCACATGGTGTACTTTTATGCACTGTGGTCAGCAAATTTTAGTAGTTATTAAGTACAAGTCTTAGAAAATGACAATTTTTGCTGTTGTATATCAAATGCAAGTTCCCTATAAACTCAAAAGCTCTGTATTTAGTTCTGCAGGAGCATTTTGAATGTAAAATGTAGAAGGAAACTAACCCTTCTTTTTTAGCATGGAAACAAGAAGAACAACAACTTTGCATGAGACTGAATTTCATTCTTTCTAAGTATATGCACACCTCAAGTAAATCCATGTACATCTTAAAGCTACCAGAAATCTATAATGTTATAATTTCTGCTTTTCACACACCTGAGCAGTAACTTTTTCACTGAAACATAGACATGTATGTTTTCATGTCATATGTTTGGCTTCAAACAGAGAGAGTGAATTTAGATATGAGTAGGAAGTCCTTCCCTGTCAGGTCCTGGCACAGGTTGGGCAGAGAGGCTGTGGCTGCCCCATCCCTGGGAGTGTCCCGGGCCAGGTTGGGTGAGGCTTGGGTGTCCCTAACCATGGCTGGGGATGGAACGGGTTGAGCTTTAAGGTCCCTTCCAACCCAACCAGTCTGTGATTCCATGAGATTTATTTATTTATTACAGTGTACACATAAGTACACTCACTTTTTATATGTACCTTGTTAATAATTGTACAAATTTAACTTGCCCTTCCTAAGTATGAGTGGGACATATATTAGAGTTTTTATGCATTATTGCCGTATCTAAGCTTTTTAAATTTCTCCCTGAGTCTTTTTTGTCTCTGTGTGTTTGCCCTGGATTCCTTTATTTCAGAGATACTATTTTTTTGCCAACATGAGTGCCCCATAAACAAAATTTAATATTCAAGGAAGGGCAGCAGTTCTTCATTTACTGTTTGTAATATCAGAATTTTACAAAAAGGAAGTGATTGCTTAGAGGGAAATTCAGTCACATGCTATTAATTTTATCTAACTTGTGTTTGTCATTTGCTGATATTGAACTTTATCTTTTATACCTTCCCCCCACCCCGCGTCCCCCATTTTGTGTTTTTCTTCTGGATTTCAGAGGGATATTGCTGAAATGTTTTTACCAAATCTGAGCAGATTGTCATTGGCTTGGATTAGTTTTTTCCTGTCATACCAATGTCAGGACTTTTACAGGAGTGGAGCATCTTCTGTGGTATCTGACCTGCTAAGGAGCAAGAACTTACCACTGCACAGGGCACTGCAATAAGGTTCCAAGGAGACAGGTCTTCAATTAGTTTTATAGTGAATGTTATACTCACTTCCAGGCACTAAGATACTTCTCTTATCGACAGATCTTTAAATCTTCACCTTGGTTAATGCATATTATTTCAACATTATGAATTCTTGGAAGATCCTCTGTGGGGCTTCAGAACCTTCTGCCTAGTGCTTTTTGCAGTTTAAAGGGTTTATTAAATTATTCCCTAAGAAATGTCCAGGGTCTCTCAATTCCTATAACATCCTCTCTGCTTGTATCCCTTGAGATTAGATTTGAATTTTTATATTTATCTTTTATTTCCCAATATTGAGCTACCAAATCTCTAATTTTTTTTAAAACACAGGGTATTTTCCCCTTGTGTTTTTGTCTAAACTGTTGTTTCATCAAAAGAATCTATCAGAAAACACATAAATGCAGATTTTTTACTTTTTTAAAGTCAGAAATACTGATTATTCCACTGCTGTTTAGCCTTACAGAACTTTTTCTTCTGTAATCATAACTTCCACTTGTTTTCTTGGGCAGTCAGAAGTTCTTGCATTCTCTATGAGAGCTCAAAAGCAATGTGTAAACATTGTATTCCAGTAGTACTCTTCTTGAAAAGGGAGGTAAAAGGAGTTTTGAAACAAATGTTAAATAGGAGGATGAATGGTGGAAGATGAGCCATTCATTGACCAAACGAGTGGAGGAGATGGACAGAAGGAAAACTAAGATAAAAGTGACAATTGAGAGGAAAGTAGAAAGGTAAATGAAAGAATACCTGTGCTATTGGAAGCCTTCACTCAGATGCTTAAAATATTTATCTGTATTTAATAGGTGGGATCTACTCAACTACAAAAACTTGGTTGTGAACTCTTACAGATAAGTACGTTTGAAAAAGATGGGAATGAAGTGCCTTTGTTGGGAATTCGGTGTGACAGGCACTAAACCCAGTGGTGGGTTGAGCTTTAAGTCCCTCATTGTCCCTCAGTTTCTGTTCATTCTGGGCTTATCCAAAACTCCTTTAGAAAAATTGGTGTGTGTAACAAAAAGCATGATTTCTTCACTTATTAAAACCTTTTTAAAGTGCATTCATTAACAAGTAATAATTAATAAGTTGGTTTTAATATCTCTAACACAGAAGCTCCCAAAGGCATTCATTAAGACTCTTGCACCAGTGCTAATTGCTGAGCAGGTACCTAATAAAAGATAGTACTGCTTTTAGGAAAAGACACTACTGCTTTTAGGAATACTGCTTTTTACTTGTTTAGAGTTTGGGCGTTTTTTGTTTTTGTTTTTGGTTTTTTTTTCAAATAGAGTTGTTACTTTGGAGCTTCTATTGCAGAGGAATGAACTTTGTCTTAATTTGCTGAGGTTGTGTTAGTGAACAGTGAAGTTAAATGGAAATAATACTTAGACAGTGTGTAAGTCTATATTTTCTTACCCAATTAGAATATTTTTCTCTATTTTACAGCCATAAGCCCAAGCTCTGCTGCTCTACGTGCCCTCATTGACCACGGAGGAGAAAGTCAATACATCAAAGCAACATTAATTGATAGGGTTTTTTAATCCAAATAGCTTCCAGTTTTGATAAATGTATTTTACTCAGCTTTGGTTCTATTGGAAAAATAACATTTTAGGTAGTGCAAATATGGTGTCCTTAGTAGTGTTTTTGGAAGAGAACAAAGAGTTGTGGTTTTGCAGCTGGATTTTCAGGAAATCCTGAGCAGTCACACACATAGAGCAAGGCTTTTAAAAAGGTTTATCTCATCAGAGACATCCAGAATTTGAAACATCCAGAGTGAATTTTCAATTGTGAAGTATTTATCATAAATCGTAGTGTTAGTAAGTTACACTGTGTAGTAAATATATACAGTATAAGAAGTAGGAACTTACTTATGGCAAAACTTCTTCAGTGTTTAAAAACTGCATTTTCTCTTAGGAACAGCTGTTTTGTATAGAATATAACCCTTCTCTCTTTTCTCCTCCTTCTCCTCTTTTTCCTTTTCCCCCTCTCTCTTTTCTTTCTCTTTTTCTTCTTTTTATGTTTTTCTCGTTACAGTTTTATAACTGAAATGTTAATTATGACATCAGATACATTGAAGGAGCGTGTAAAATATAAAGTCCTGAGTCACTTTAACAGCACTATCTTGTACTGCCAGCACTGGGAATAACTTGTGTTATGGCTCAGTGTGTGTTTCTCTGCCCAAACAACCCACATATGAAGGTAAAACTTTGGATTTTTGCTGGGAACTGCACAGTCTGGTATCTGAACAATTCTGTCCTACATAATTCCTGAACATTTAACAGTAAACCTTTAAAAATTGGAGGTATATAGATCTGCCAAGTTGCTCCATAGCTGTACTCATTCTTTGAAACAAATCCCCAGATATACATCTGCTGCTTTTAAATATCCCAACATATACATCCAAACAGAGGCATTAAAAAAACACAGTAAAAGCTATAACATCAGTAGATACATTGAGGCAGATGTTTGTAATGTTTTGCCTAAAGCTGGAGAATAGCCCATCTACAGAAATCAGATTCAGTGTATTTTTAACTGATTTATACTTCATTAAAAGCAAGTCTATTGCCCAAGAGATTGTAAACTTCACAGTACTTTTAGAAATAAACATCTTTAAAAGATTATGTTCTTCCAAACCCTTCTACTTTCATGTCTAAGAAAGACATATTTAGACAAAATTACACTGAAATATTTAAACATTTCAACAGAATCACATATTCTCCTGCCTGGGTATGTTTTCTTTTTTAAAGTTAGAATCTGGACAGATTCCTTCATCCTGGGGCTGGTGGAGGTTGCTCATGGAAGGGCTGATCTGGAGAACATCTGTGTGGGATCAAATAGTGTCACCAGCAGGTGCAAGAGGAGGAAAGATGTGCAGCCAGGACGTTTGTCACTGTGCAACAACATCTTTGAGTTTCACAGAAAATCAAGAAATTAAAAAAAAAAGAAAAAAAAAAGGAGGGGGTTGTGACAGCTGTTTTTCTTTGCAGGTAATACTTCTTTAGGTGACAGTATGATGGGGTTTGTGGAAGGACATTACCATGGCTGTAATTTGAGAGTGTAGTTATTAGTGGAGGTTACTTTAGCTTTGCAATGGAGTCCCATGCAGATGGAAGATAAATACCCACAAACTCCTGGTACCAGGAAATGGAAAGAAGATGAAGTGCCACAGATGATGGCTCTTTATTTCTCCAGGTTCTTTTAAAGTGCCAGTTTATAATTACTTTACAAGACAAGGATTACAAAACAGATTCTGTTCCTGATGATTGTTTTATCTGCCAAAGAATTATGCCTGTTTTTTCGCTTGCTCTGTCAGCATAGATAATTTCCAGAGAAAACTTGCCTACTATCAACTACTGCAGAGACATAAGAAACACACAAGGGTAAATTTATTGCAAATAGGAGGGTTGTTTTTTTCATTTTGGTTTGGTTTTTTTTTCCCCTCAGAAGATGGTAGTTTGGAGTTTGTATAGACAATTTTCCTGTGGTTTTGCTGAAGATTGCAGAATATGATCTGGTTTCCCCAGGTCACCAGGATTTATAGAATGAAGGTTTGCCATTCATTCTAATATCCCAACCTGCAAGACAAATATACAATTTTCCTTTTTTGTTAAATATATTGTGTTTATTTATAGAAAGTCAGAGGACAGTTGTATACTGGTTAATGTCAGATATTGTTGAAGTGTTTGAAGGCTTCTTTTCTCAGGAAAATTCTGGCTATCAAAAACAAATGAGCACTAAAATACTTTTTTCTCAATCCAGCAATCTGGAATTTGACTCTTTGCATATGTTGCCTGCAAAGTGGCCTAGGTCTATTAATTATGCAAGTAATTTTTTTAGGAAAATGTGTAATTTATTTTTGAGGATATGAGATGAGTTCTGTGCCAAAATTTCATTGAGTGAAAATTATATTTTAATTAGATGAAAATATTGTTTTTCCCTAAAAGTAATTTGAATTATATTTAGGAAAATTAGAAATTGAAGAGTAATAAGAAGAATAAGTTACTGTATGCCAAGTCCACTTGTTCACTTGCTTGACTTTTCTATTTATATATGTTCTTCTCATTCCAAAATAGAAAAAGAGATAAAAACAACAATCCTCAATTAAGGAAGTAAATGTAAGGATTGTTAGAAGGTTTTAATTTTGTAGAAGTTATTTTACTATGATACAGATTTAAAAAAATCAGCCTTAGTCATATCTAATAAGGTTTTAGAGTGACCAGAAGAGGATTTTATTGAATATATCAAAACAAAGTTTTAAGAGTGAATACTTCAGGCATAGTACATAGAACACAAAGACCTGAAGGCTGGGGCTGAAATTTATTCTTTCCCAGAGCAGTGAAGGATTTATGTGGTTGCTGAAGGGAGTTGTTTACTCCATGAATGAGCACCCCTTTCAGACCAGCCAAGTCCAATGAAACTGAGAAAATACACTTGCTGCATTTTGGTTCTTTTTATTTTCGTTTACATTTTCCCTCCACTTCTTGAGGGGGTGAAGGTTAATTTTTATGTGTGGTTTACATTGGTTTCTTTTAAACCCAGGTTTAGGATGTCTGTCCCTTCCCTAGGGATACACATTCTGTACAGATATGTGACATCATCCATTTCTGTTACATACCCATTATCCATATCCATGGACAATATGTTGTTGCTTCTGGATATTGCCTAATTACTCAGTTTCACAAAGACTCTTCGGAGTAAACCAAGGGCTGTTATGCTAAAACAGTGAAGCTAATAAATCAAGTGTTTGAGACACTGTGGATGTCCCTTCCAGATTACATGGAATGCTGTCAAGCTTTGATGAAATGATAGGATAATTTGATGACTAGTATCACTGGTCTCTTTGACAGCAGGGAATTGTGTTACTGTTTGGAGATGAAATGCTCAGCTGTGCAGAGGGATCAGGTAAACAGAATCCAGAGCATGGCTGTGTGCCAGGTTATCCATGCTGAAGTGGGTATGGATTCCATTCATAGCTGCCTGTGGAGATGTCACCTCGAGGGACTGTGAGAAGAGGGAAAAATGAAACTGGGAATGTGCTGCAGTCAAGTGCTGGTGGATATTTCTCCTGCAAAAGTTTAGTGATGTCTTTGCCTGGATAAAACCTGAAGGAGAAACATGGTGGGTTTTTATGTGAGTGCTTGCTGTGTGTTGGAGTAATTGTTATGGAGCTTTTGAACCAGTGACTGGCAAATACCACTGGTGTTAAATGTATTTCTGAGAATGACTCTGTAATCCAAGTTAAATCAAGGAAACAGCAAAACAACAAAGTTTGTCCTGGATGGCACAAAGAGAAAGACACAAAGGGTGCAGAATTCAGCTCCTGCTGCTGCCACCAAAGGGCTCAAGGGGAAGGAACAGAAATTTGTTCACAGCTCTGTTGTTTCCTTTCAGCCTGAAACAAATGTTTAATTTTCATTTCCCAAGTCTTAGATGAAAGCGAAGTAGTTAAAATGAATTCTGAGAAGAGTTTGCAAAATGAGGAGGCTGCAGCAGGTCAGTGTTTTTTATCTGAGTATTGTAGCCACTGACACTAGAATAGGATTTGTTCAATACCCTGGTCTGTTTGTGTTGATTTGAACCCTGATGTCTATTTTCCTGGAGAACTTTCAGGATAAAAGACATTTTAAAGTATAGTTTTGTCATTTGAAGCCAATTCACATTGAGTGAAACACTGAGAAGTCACTGTAATTAAAACCTCTCCACCTCTTTATAAAGTGCTCTAATCACCCTCACTGTGAACTACATCACTCCCTCTCCCTGCTACCAGACAAATAAACTACAAAATTCCTCTGCGTGATTGAAATTATTCTTTGCACAGGGGGAACCAAAGTAAAGTCACAAAGTGGAAAAATATATGAAAAATATGGAAGATATTAGTTGAAACTGCAAATTATGCCTAGAAATGGTGAATGAGTGAAGGCTGAAGAGAGGGAAGGCTGAACTACATGCCACAAGGAAGTCAAAGAAATGGATCTGATCTAAAATATCATTTCCCTGTGCACATCCATACATCTGTACATGCATCTCAGTCTGTGTTTAAAAAGCAAGAAGCACCAAGATATTCACAGTTCTGTAAAGAGCAACTTTCACAAAGTATGAGAATTTCAATTAAATTAATTACCAGTTAATAGGTACTGTCTAGAAGGTAGCACTGTCTCTATCTCCATATGCCTTGAAGTGCATTAAACAATGAGAGATCTACTCAGATAATTTGATAATGAGATAAAACCCACAGAAAACTGAACTTGTGGAAATTATGCTCAAATTAGACTTTCTGTAAGTGAACATCCCCACTTTGCCCAAGATTTAAAGCATGAAAAGCCTCCATGGCTTAAAGCAGAAAATACAATCCTGCTGAATCAACCAGCAGGAACTGGTTTTACTTTTAACATACCAACCAGAATCATAACGTGGAGTACTAGAAGAACTGGAAGAATGAGGAAATGATGTATTTGTGCCTCAAAGGTTTTTTGACAGAGGTCCCAAAGAAATTGGTGAAATTCATAGTGGTGAAAAATCACCTGTCAAACATGTATTTTGTGTCGCTTTAGCCAGTGATCATGAAAACTTCCAGTTTGTGTGTAAATAAGTCACTGCTTTCAGGGTTGTTTCTTGGCAGCCAAAGACTTGGCTGGTTTAGTTGTCAGCAGACAGAATCCTTATTAAATTCATTTGATAGACACACAGTGAGACAAGTCACTCATGGACTAATACCCAGTGAAGCTTCAGAATACAGGTAGGAATTTCATAAATTCCCACTCCAGAAGAAAATGTGGGGGAAGCCAGTGCTGCTGTAAAGGGAAATTAAAATCAGAATTGCAGATTGACATCTACTCAACTTTGGCTTGTGGTAAAGAAAGACATTCACTATTATAGTAAACCAACTATTATTATAAAATATTATTATTATTATTATTATTATTATTATTATTATTATTATTATTATTATTATTATTATTATTATTATTATTA
>JAWWLY010000089.1:10695891-10715166 GCA_035041215.1 Gymnopithys bicolor
ATCTATCTATCTATCTATCTATCTATCTATCTATCTATCTATCTATCTATCTATCTATCCATCTATCCATCTATCTAAAATAATATATCTAATCCATCTAATCTATCTAATCTAACCTATCTATGTATCATCTATCTAAGCTAATCTATCTATAATCTATCTATCTAATCTAATCTATCTAATAGCCCTATATATTTGATATGGAAGTCTTCAAACTTTGGTGAAAAAAGTTTGTGAAAAGATGATACAGATGATTTTCACACACAAATGTATGCTTTTTTGAATTTTAAAAATCCTATTCTGCGTGTCTTATGACAGCAAGCTTGACATAATACTTTTGTACTATATGGAAAGGGTATATATCTATTCTCTTTAGTATGTTTTCACATCTTCCTTATTTAGCCTTATTATGCTATTAGCATTTACTATTTTGGGTATAGAATTGGGGTTTTGGTATAGATCTTTTAAAGAACTAAAAAAATACTAAAACTGAGCACTCTTTTTAAGATGTTTTAAGAAACATTACTCTTCCATTTGGGAACTAATTTCTACTTTATTTCATTTAAAAACCGTGGAGGTGCTGGTGGTTTCAACCACTCTTTGGTGCCCAGACCAGTCTCAGGACAGGCAGCCCAGACGTGGGACCCTCCTTTGTTGAACACACCTAAATACACTCTATTCTTTACTGATGTGAAGGGTACTAAGAGTGGTACTAAGAAATTATTTCAGGATTTATTAGGCCAGAGAGCCATAGCACAAGACATCACTGTTATTACTAAGTATAAGGTGTATTTCACTACAGATTAACTGAAATGTGCTCTAATTTTACTTCCCACTAAACAGAAACATTTAGGCTCTTTGTAACTTTGCCTTTCTGAACTTCCCCCAAATCCATAAAAAACCAGTCTTTGCTCTGCAAGAAAACAGATGAGACACAGGAATGTGTCTCAGGGTTCTGTACAGAAAGAACTTCCTTGAAGAGATTGGCCACTGACTCAGATGCATAAATTCCAAGGTGCTACTGCAGTGAATACCTGGAGCTGTACAAATCATGCAGGGCACAGTGCTGGTTACTGAGTAATTAATGCAAAACCTAGTTTTGTTTAGTTTCCAATCAGTAGAAATCTGTTATAATTCCATTGTGGCAGTAAGAAAAATCTGGAATGCACTCCTTTCTAATAACCAGATGCAGACACAGTTTTCTCACCATATATTTAAAATTAATTGCAGTGCATCCTTAAGGTACTCTGAACTTTTTAGCACATCCTCAGGGGACATGCAGTGGAATTCAGGAATCAGAAGTTGCCTTGCTGCATCCAGTGGACTGTGGTGCTCAATCCTCTGTAACAGCAACGTGAAACAGAAAGCAGCTTTCTTAATTTCTCACAGATTTGGGATCTAACACCTAGAGGGGTTAGATCCCAAATCTGTGCAGGGCAGAGGGATGCAGGCCAGCTCTTTGGTGTATGGAATTTGTCAGTGTATCTTGAGGTCTAGTTAAGACTATCCTATGGTAGGAATACCTTGGGAGCTGGTGAACTTCCTGCCCTGAGGAGAGTGGAACACCTGAGCATGGTTTCTTCCCTCTTTGTTCAACATATTTCTTCAACAAGAGGGGTGGACTAGCAAAATCCATCAAGCTGAGTCTCTGGCAAAAAACATGTATCCAGCATGGCATTACTTTTGGCCAGAGGCTTGGAAATAATTGAAATACGTTCAACCTTTCATTTTGTTAGTGCAATATATGCTATTTTTACAACTGTTCCAGAAGCAGCATCTATAGCACTGGCTTCTCTTAGCTCCCATAAATCATGTAGTTCTTATATTGTTTGATCACCTAGTCTAGGTATACTTTTTTTAAAGTTAGGACTGTGAATAAATATGAAGTTGTTCAGTTAAGCTTCCCTGCTCACCCGCGTCATGTTCTGGAAAGATTGTTGATACTCTTTGGTCTCTTGCTGTAGGTTTTTGGGCTTTTTTTTGTATTTGTTTCTTTTACAGGGAAATGTTTTGGCTTTTGCACAGTGAAATGAAAAGCATGGCCCTTCCTATCATGAGTGCCTAACCTAGTTTTGTTCACATCTGGGAGTGATAGATCTGTTGTATATAGCAAGATTAAAACTTACAAGACAAAAGCAGGATGTTATTAAAAAACAACCCCCCACAAGACAGATGAAACCCTCTGAAAACTCTAGCATAGTGGAGAAGGAGCTGGCTGCTGCAGAATATCTGGAAACTGGTGAGATAAAAAAGGAAAAATATTTGGTCTTTAGTCAAGCTGATGTGTTTCTCACATTCCATCATTGCTTGCTGATATCAGGGAGGAAAACATAAATGAACTGTTGCACTTGGAAAATATAGCATGTATGTACTATTTTGCTGCAAATAAATAGTGCCAAGCCACTGATCTTGAGACCAAGGGGCCAACTGGAGTTCAAACAGTCACAGGTGGTTTTTAGTACCACCTCCTGTGGCCACAGGATGTGCAAAGTGTGGAGTCTTCAAGCTCAGGGTTTTTGCTGCTAAAGGAATCCTAAGTGAATACTGTGCAAAAATAGGCAGAAAAATGCAGAGGCAGATGATGGCTGTAACAAACTGTGAGAAATGTGGTCCATCAGAGTAGCAGGTTTGCCTCAACCTCTCCTCTTGATGTTCCCCTGCAATCACATTAACCTTGTGCTTCACCAGCCCTGATTGCTGTTCCTCTCTGGGAACACCAATTTGACACAGAACTCCTCGCCTGCAACTTCTTCCCACATTAGAGGAAAAACAGCTGCCTCTGGGAGTCATGCTCCTTTTATCTTTACAAATCAAGTAGGGTGTTCATCCAACACCAATCTGATCCTGTTTCTCCAGCCCTATAATAGGGCATTTGAACTAAGAGTACACAAGCTGTGGAACTGAAATGCTGTACAAGCCTTCCTCTACACCCCACTGACTGAGACATAGGGAAGAAGGATTTTGCTGTTGTTTTTTAAATATTAAGGGGATTTATTTTTGTCAAAAGTATTCCCCTGCCATGAAAGCCCATCTTTCATTGTTTTTACAATTCAGAGATTTATAAATCGTGTAAGAAATCCTGCCTATAGAGGAGTGCCTCAGGCAGGTAACAAGTGGCACAGAAACTGCCCATACAGCAAAAAATGCAAAGAAGTCTGTGAAGGCAGGAAAAATGAACCCTGCGTTACTAAAATATGCAGTGTTTCCCTTGTTTTCCCCAAAGGGCATTGCCATGTGCTGCCATTTGCATTTCCCCAACAGTGAAACCACAGCCATGTAAAATTAATGAGAGTGTACAGAGTGTGTTTAACAAACGCTGACACATACCCTGTGGTGACTTGGCATCCAGCATTTTGCTTGGAATTGATAGAGATGTGCAGAGCTTACTAGGGGGAAAAAATGCATAGAATCTGTAAATAAATGAGCACATCCCTACAGTCCCACAGGCTTTGGACAGGTCTGGAGCTGTCATTCACGGCAGGACACTCAGACTAGTAGGTAAAACAAGCATCCAACACATATCCCCCGTGGCAGGGCCTGTTGAGCCATTTTTGCTTGGGAATGGGACCATTCAGTCCATTCTGAAAGTCTCCAAAATCTTTTTCCAGCCCCTGCAGAGCTTTTCTTTGCTGTTGTGGTTTTGGCACTCAATGGAGCACTCAGTTCTCTTTCATTTGCCTTAGGATGTCTAGTTCACAACTGCCTCCTCTGTAATCTCCTAGAATTATGTACATGCATATAATGAAATTTTGTTATGTCCTACAAGCAAAATATTCAATGAATTATTTAGTCTAACAAAACATTAGGATTGCACAAAGCATTAACACTATAAACCTCTGTATTCTTACCTATCCTGGTGTGCTGTTTTCAACAGTCAGATTCCTACCCACATGGTGAATTTTTTCATGCTATTCCACAACATTGCCCACAGATCTGTGTGTTCTGTGACATCCAGCTGGTGGTTGGAGTGACGAAGATAAGGATCCCTTCCAGTTTGTGAAATTTATTATCTCATGTCAGGTCCCACACTGAAATAATATGACCATCAACTGTTTCAAAATAGTTAAAGATGCTTTCTTTGTTTGTTTGTTTTGTTTGTTTGTTTTGTAAATAAACAACATTTTTTCAAGGAATGTCTAGTAGGGAAGACAACCCTAAGTCATAGCAGTAGCTGTGAGATGGGGCCCTGATCAACCTGGACTAGAGTTGTCTCTGCCCCTGATAGAGGATGGAAAAGAATGAGCTTTAAGGTCCCTCCGAAACCAAAACCATTCTGTGGCTCTATAACATGCAGGGTAATAACTTCAATTCAGTTCCCAGTTCATTAAGATTTTTTCTGATGGATCTGAGCATGTGCTTCAGAAGAGAGATGAAATCTTCCAGTAAAACTCTGTGCGTGGAGGGTAAATCCTGAAGTCTTTCATGGAGTTTAATGAGTTGGGCATCCGTTATCAATGCAGCCCATGATGCTTATTTGTGTTCTCAGGCCAATTCTTATTTTTGATATGGCTGAAGGAAGAGTTGTTCTTGGCAGTGTTCATAGAATTACAGAATCAGAGTGGTTGGGGTTGGAAGGGACCTTAAAGATTGTCCATATCCCACATGCCATGGGCAGGGACACCTTCCAATATCCCAGGCTGCTCCAAGCCCCATCCAACCTGGCCTTGGACACTTCCAGGGATGGGGCAGCCACAGCTTCTTTGCCCAGCCTGTGCCAGGGGCTCACCACACTTACAGGGAAGCATTTCTTCTCAATATCCCATCTAACCCTGCCCTCTGGCAGTTTGAAGCCATTCCCCTTGTCACTCCATCCCTTGTAAATTGTCTCTCTCCATCTTTCCTGTAGCCCCTTAAAATCCTGGAAGGCCACAATTAGGTCTTTCTGAAGCTTCTCTCCTCCAGGCTGACCAATCCCAGTTCTCTCAGCCTTTCCTCACAGCAGAGGTGTTCTTGCAGCTGAGTGGTTCATTAGCACAGGAGTTAATTAATCCATCTGCAGCTCTTTCGGCTCCACAGTTGGTTGCCTCAATTAGCAGTTTTTGCCTGAAAAAAGGTGTGAACTGTGGATTGTGGGAGAATTTTATAAGTCTTAGGTTCTTCATTAGATATTTTACTCTAAGATGAGAAGAGTATAACCCTCCCAAAAACACTTCTTAAGACTTAAAGTCATTAGACAGTGCAAAAATTGAAATACAGAGTTATAATAGTAAGAGCATATTTCAAAGGAACACTCCACCTCCACAACTAAATGGAAGAAATCACCTGTTTTGAAGTAGAAGCTGAACACTTTGTAGGTTGTGCTTAGTAAGGAGAGAACAAAGAAATTGCAAGGAGGCCTCTTACTGTGAGGTAAATCCCTCAGTTAGACAAGCTATCACTCAACACCTCACTTGAGTCATTAGCAGTTCAAAAACCACTGTAATAATTAGAAATAAGTATATGTTAAAGCTGAAAAGCATTGCATTAAAGCATATGGCATCCTCTGATGGTTTAATTTTTAGGGGAGGTAACTCAGATATCTGCATGTGGTATCCTGGACACCATTAGGGTTACTACAGTAATACAGCATTCAGAGCTGATGTTTCTCATCTGTATATTTTGACTATCTGCTAATCCTATTCACTAATCTGATCAAAATAATTAACCATAGCCATTTTGTTTTGTTTTGTTGTTTTTTTTTTTTTTAATATTCAGTTCTCATCTGCATCCAGTTTTTGTTTTCCACCATGTAGATAAGATCATGACAGTGGACTAGGCTTTAAAGGGATGATTTGCATAATATGTGATACTTTCTTCCAACTAAAGCAAAGACTTCTCATTTTATACTTCCAGTTACTTCTAAAAGAAACACTCACTAAACATTTTATCAAGTCTTTGCACAATGAAACAAATTTGGAAGAAAAAAGTCTCTGGAAATGTGCATGTTACTGTTTGTACTATCCATTTCTTAGAAATGTAGCTCTTATGTATCTCTCAAAGTTCTTTAAGACTGTTCTCCATAAATGCCTCAAGAATTTTTTGAGCACCAAACCCATACAGGATTAGGAATTTAAATGCTGTATTAATTATGAAAATCCATTCACACATGCTGGGCTAATCCTATTCACCCCCTCACAAGCACGTGCCACTCGAAAAGGTGAAGAATGAACAACGTGTTTAGAGGAAATTAATACAAATTATCTACGAGGATATATTTTGGCTGTTTTTCACTGGACAAATGTTTGCACAGTCACTTGGCCTTTAGAAGACAAAAGTTCTGGGCAGGGAATGTTGGAAATGGCTAGAATAAGCAGACTTTCTGTGGTGAAGAGGAATGAGTGCTTCCTTTGATTGTTCTGCCTCTTCACAACAAAAAGTACCATCAGATGAACACCAAATGAACTTGTTGAAATCTGAAGGTCTCTAAGGTGTGCCAAAGTCAGGGGTAGACTTCTATAACTCTTTTTTTTAATTCAGAAAGTCCTTGGACTGCTTAATATCTAAGGCTGGTAAATTTCCTGATGCTGACCTGAAATATGGCCATAGGAACTTTTGATTGTTCTCCTTGTTCTTTTCTCTCATCAGACCTTCAGTGATTTCCCTGAGTTTGGATGCATTTCCTGTCCTCCCTGACACCTTTTTGTTACAGTGGAATTTTGAGGGGAATCTTGTAATTCTCATATTTGTACTTTTCTATTTGTTGTTCTGCTGTATCTCACAGTGCTGTGTGTTTTCCAGGGACACTGGAGCAGATGCACAGGGAATTGCGTCCATACTCCAGTGGCAATTTTCTTCACACTTCTTCATGCAAACATGGAGAGTAGATGAAGAGTTCTGGCTCACCTTCTCTTGTGGGCATGCCATTCCATGAGGAATTCTCTGCTGCTCGCAGAGGTCTCTATCCCAAAGTTTGAATGGTGATGCCCTTGGCAGCACCGGTTTCAGAAGTGAGGCAAGTGAAGAGAACATTTACACTATTATTTTATAAAAAACCCAGTACATTTATCCCCATTCTGCATAAAAGACTCCAAGCAAAGCAACCTGGGCTGGTGGAAGATGTCCCTGTCCATGGCAGGGGTTGGAACTGGATGGTCTTTAATGTCCCTCCCAACTCAAACCATTCTGTGATACTGTAATTTGCTATAATTTTTCCTCATCAGCTTCTCAGTTTTCATATAAGAAGACCTGCAGAGAAAGTTGCAAGTGAACATGGTCTGCTTTCCATGGC
Organism: Gymnopithys bicolor; assembly: GCA_035041215.1. Taxonomy (NCBI): domain Eukaryota; kingdom Metazoa; phylum Chordata; class Aves; order Passeriformes; family Thamnophilidae; genus Gymnopithys; species Gymnopithys bicolor. The sequence goes on from JAWWLY010000089.1 coordinate 10,703,099, forward strand.
AGAAGGTCAGCACAGATGTTTGGGAATGGAAGGTTATATTTACAGCCAGGTGAAGACTGGCAGCTGAGTCTTTAATGATTCTCTAGAAGCTGCTGATAAAAATTTATGAGGTCTGCTGCTTTCCTGCTGTACAGAAAGTCACTGAAATGACTTGCTTTGTGCTAAACTCAGTGGCAAGTTGTTTGTTTGTTGGTTTTGTAGATTTTTGTTTGTTTCTCTGGCACAGAAGAAGCTTCGTTCAGTGATTGTTAATGATAAAATATCGTGCTATCAAATGAAATAGAAGTGCTGATTCAGAAGATTGGTACAAGAAATAGGCATGAAGAAATCTTATAAATATTTAATTATTGTTTTTCATTGTAAATTTCATTGTCTTGTTTTTGAACAGAGCTAAGGACTGATCATTACATATACATCCATCTTACATTAACCAACTTTTAGGAATGTATTTAAATAAAATATGCTTTCAAGGAGGAAATCAACCACACAAGATTGACTATGAACTCTGTAAAGTCATTCTTCTTTATATTTTTGTAAAGTACATTGATCTTTCATTACAATAATTTAACTTGAATGAGAATAAAAGTGAGTCTTTAATCATGTTTGATTTTTAACATAAAGGGCAAGAAGGGAACAAGGGTCAGCTTCTGAGAAGTGACTTTTACTCATCTAATCATGCAGAGGGTTACAATCCTACCCACTCCCTCTGGCAAAGGCATCCTTGTTATTTCAGAAGGAAAAAAAAATGCACTGTATGAATCACACTGGAAAATGGGAATTCTGGAGTGGAATCTGGAGCAGTCAGGTCACTCACACTTGGGCACGAGTACCTTTAGCTTTCCCAGCACTGCTGGAGTCAGTGATTTCACACTGGCACAGGCAGATGCTCTGAGTGTGGAGAGCAATGTACAGACACAAAGAAATATGGAAGACAAATTTCTGTTATTGTGGTAAGAGAAGAAGGATTTTGAAGGGTTTGTTGTTTATTAGTCACAGGCAAAGTGGCAGCACTTTTTGGATGCTCTACTCAGACATAACTTAATTCTCTGCCAAAGAAATTAAGGAAGAATCGTCTGGAAGGACAAAAGAAATGAAGAACAGATCATAAGAGATAGATCTATATTATGGATTTAGAAAATGACCCACCAACATGTGAGATTTATCTCTAAACTGCTACAAACCCATCCTGTCTCTGTCCTACAGATGAGTTAAACATTTAAAACCACAGGACCAGAGCATTTCTCTAGTCCTTCACATGCTGTGTTTTAAAAAGCAGCAACACCCCAGAGCCCTTCACAGCCAGACACTGCAATACAGGGAGCATTGGTACATGTCATCCTTTCAGATACAAGTCTTAAAATGTGGGAAAATTACCATTTGGAGAAGAGCTTGTTTGTTACAGAGAAGTATTAGCAGTAAATGGGAGGATAGGTTTCATAAAAAACCAAAGCCTCTCAGTATTGGGAGACATTTTTGTTGTTGAAAGTGGCAATTTAGCAAAATAGAAGCCTTTTGTGAGAGAGTGCTTGTTTCAGTTAACTTCTCAGGAAATGCTTCTGAAAACAGTGATTTTTATAATATGTGCCTGCCTTGTTTCAGTGAGGGTTTTGATTGTGTTATCTGCAACAGAATTTGAGTGCATGATACTTAGAAATTTAATAAGAAGTGAAACTGTAATCCTCACAAAACTCCATAACATGGAACAGGATTATTTTGATGTCAGTAGAACATTCTGAGTAATTCAAACTGGAAATGCACTTGTCAGTTCAGAAAATTTCATCTGAACTGTTGGCCATGAGAGGAAAAAAACATTTAATGCTCAGTGCCAGAATAACATCTACTTCAGAAATTGTGGTCCTGGAGCGATTTGTCTGATGCACAGACCTGAGTATTTCTAAGCAAGAGATATATCTGGTGCCTAAAGACCCAATGAATTCAGTTAACGATTTCAAAATAATAAACATAATTTTCCTCTATTTTATGACATTACAGTGAATTTGGGAGTAGTCAAATTGCAAAAATGTCACTGGCCTTCCATATGACATCACATTGTAAGCTGATTTTCCCTGACTTTTTCATCCTCGCTTTCTGTTTTCTGTCAAGCAAGAGAATTCCCTAAAGAGACCAAGGTTAGTCATTCAAACTCAGCCTCATGGCAGTTTCCTGAATAAAACTGAGACCCTCATATATTTTACTTACAATGTATTCTACATCATTGGAAGGTGATTGCCTTTGATACATAGTTTAAAAAAATAACCTGCAGTTTTGAGCTACAATAATTTACAACATCTTCAGTTTGAATTACAGATGAGATAATCGTGGAAAAGCAGCTGAGGATCACAAAGCTTATAAATCTTTAAGCAATCTCTATTTTCAAAGTTTTAGACAGTGTATTTTTTATTAATATTAACTTTCTGTAAATCCATATGGACAGCAATCATGCTTTCATTTGTAAATAAAATGTAAATAAAATAGTTACTATTAGATATATATGATTCCATTTATCCAAATCTATCTATCTATGTGTATATCTTATTTTCTTATGCAGGATTGGACAGAAAATGCATGTGGAAAGATGACATACAATAAATGAAAACAATATGTAGTTATAACTTTCATCTTTGATGTGTAATTATAACTTTCATTGTGAGAAGAATAAATAATTCATTGAATGGCTGCACATCTGTAGATGCCTAAACAGTACAACTAAATAATGTCACACAATGTAAACTGAGCAGGAAATAGCAGAGTATTTGCAGTGGGTTAACTGGTGCTTTTGCATTCACCAATATTCATCCCACCTGTGTTAGAGACTCAGGTGGGTGTGTCTGGTCCATGTGAAGGACTTTTCCTTTCAGATTCTGAGTTTGTGCCTGGTTCAGGTTGTAAGAGCTCAGAGGTTTCTTTCAGGTGGCTGTTTTACAGTCTGTGTAAAATTAATTTCATGGTCAATGCCTAATTTTCTTTAGACATGTGGTCATCTGAAAAACAAAGCATAAATTGTTACCTCAACTATCACCTACAGCACCTGTTTCCAGAGCAATTATTCCATCTTGGTGATCAATTTTTCACTTGATACCATGGAATTCTGATCTTTCAGTACTGACATTTCTGGGCTCAAACCCCAGCAATAGTTGGTTCCCGTGTGTCTGTGTGGGTGACAGGCCCCATCAAATAAAAGTTCAGGCATTTACATTTATGAATATTTGTAGTGTTCTCCACAGAGAGAATGTCTGTGGTTTTTCCAGCCAGGAATAAAAATATTTAGCCCGTAATTTCACTGGAAATGAAGCAGATGTGCACATCATGGACTCAGTACTGCAAATTGCCAGCCATCCTCCATCCACACTGAGCTCTTCCAGCTCCCTGAGAAGGCAGTGACAGCTGAGGGCAATGAGCAGCTACAGGACTGTGCCCTTTGCTTTCCAGCAAATTAACTTCACAGAGACACCATTTTCTTTTCTTCTAAGCTGGCTGCTGAGCTTTAGCCATATTATCTGCTGAAAAGTAATTGAAAATATGAGCTAAAGTATGCCTATTGTGTCTTTCAATTTATATGGAGTAAGAAAATCAAAGGAAGCTAAAACCTCTCAAAGCACCTCAGTCCGACTGCTGTTGAGTCTGAGTAACTTAGTGATTTGAGTGCTGTTAAATAATTAAGAATTCTTTCTCATGTCTGTGTTCCCACTCTGTGTTTCTAAGTAAACTCTGCAGAACACAGATATCCAACATGTAATTTGTTCTTTCAGGAATAAATACAGATGAACACAAAAACTTGGAAATTGGTTGGATTGGTGAGCAACCCTCCTTTAACTGCTGGAAAAAGTTCAGAGGAAGATAAACCCATTCTAATTCTTGCCTTGAATGCAGCAGGAACCTTGTTGCCTCTTATGTAGATATTTTCCAACCTAAATCTCTGTAGAAAGGAACATAAATGTGACTTGAGAATGTTGTGTCAGGGTGGTCACTGCTCCAGTCATAGAAAAACCTAAAAGGTTGTATTTAATAGCATTTCTATAGGAACAAGTGGTACTTCTTAGCCACAGGGTGTGGAGTGCCCTGTCAGTGAATGACATTTTATATGAGGAAGTTGGTCTTGGGTCTCATTGGTGTGGCCTTTCCTTCTGGGAAAACTGAAACCAGACCAAAAAAACTCCAACCAAACCAATCCAAAACAAAAAGAAACAAATAAACAAACAAACCAACCTAAAAGCCCCCAAAATCTGACACTTCATTTTTCTGAAAGGTACCTTTTTTGTTTTGGTTTGTATTTTTTTTATTGTTGCTGTTTTAGGTTTTTTGGTTGGGTTTTTTTTCAGCTGAATCATGAAGACCCACAACTATGAACAGAAAGGAGTGTCTTGTGAGGGTATCTTTTAGTACTGTGGATCATGACTGATCAATTTATGAGCAGCACTCAGGAGATATACTAGGAAAGCCAAATCTTGTGTCCCATGACTCAATTTTATTTTGAGATAACCTCTCTCATTTATGAGACCTTCTCATAAAAAAGAAAAAATAAAAAAAATCTGTACCAATGGCTATAGGGAAAACAATATGTAGAAATAGGCGTTTTACTGAACTATTTCTATGCATTCTTAGGAAAATATAGCAAACAGAGATAAAGGAATATTCCATCAGATGAAATGGCTGAAATTCATTTGTCAGATCAGGACTTCTAGTTTTCCAGATTCCGGTTTGCTAACACTTGCATTCATATTTGTCTCATTTTGAGGCAATAGAAGTAAAAGGAGGGAAGCGGTACATAAAGTCTGTCATGCACTGCTGGCATGCTTTTTACATTTGTCTATTCCTAAACAAGGTTAGTTCACTGAAAGCTGTACTCAGTTTTTCTGCATTCATCAAATTAGTATCAATTTTGCCTCAATAAAGAGCAAATCATAAAATCTATCCAAGTTCTCACATTGCTGACAATCACAGTCTGAAAGTACTCGATAACATCAGTTTTATTCCTCTTAGTGAAATTAATTTAATCTTCATACTCTAATTTAATTAGTTCCTGAATTTACGTGTCAAATTTTGATGCCATGTGTGCGAAATGTATTTTTTTTGCCAACATGGAAATCAAATAAACAAAACCATAGTAATTTATATCCAGTGTTTCTCAGTGCATTCAGTAGGAGATCTGAGAGCCAGTAAAGTAGCTGTGGCTGCTCTCCTGGAAACAGAGACCTCATTTTGAAGGCAAATGAAGCATGTCTTGAACATAACAGAAGGTCTACCTGCTTTTTTGTGTGTTTCCTTCTGAGAGAAACCCCCTCCATTTCTTTCCAGCTGGGATGCAGTTCAGTGGTCACTCAAGGGGAAGGAACTGGCTGGTGCTGCTTTATGAATCCCCCAGGTCTGGTGTAAGTGTTAAATTTAGTCTCAGAACACTTATTGGATTGAACTTGGGCTCAGAACACCCGTGGGACTGAACCCCTCAGGAGTTTGGCAGGAGATGATATTCCTGAATCCCAGTAAGAATCAGAGGTCAGCACTGCTCAGCACTAGCAAGAAAAATGCACTAGGAATTAGCAGAATTAACTAACAGAATTAGCTGGGAATGTTCAGGTCTGAAATGGACTTTGGTGCTCTTCCAGTGTTAATGTTTAATGATTATGCATATGCAGTGGTTAATAAGGGATTTCCAAGGCTCCGCTCTAGGGGAGCTGAGTCCCCCAGCCCCAGGTGACACCTGGGGGGTCCCTCCTTTACCTTTGTGCTTTGCATCCTTTCCTCAGCTCGGAGCACCAATGCTGTTTGCTTCCCTATAGACCTCTCTTGGGGCTTTCTCAGGAGGCTTTGGGACCATTTTCTGTCAGTGATCCCCTTTTTCAGTTTCTTTTTTTACTTTTGAAAATGCTCCCCACACCAGAGGTGGAAAGATCAATTCTGATATTTTTGACAGTAATTTTTTTGCTCAGATGCTACTAAAAGTTCTCAGAAAGGGTTTATAATTACATTATGGGTCGAACTCTAGCAATGGTCCTGACAGTGAGGAACAGAGACTTGCTGATGGAAGGAATGGAAAGAAAATAATTTTTCTCTCTTGCTTTCACCAGGAATCCTGTTCCACCCTTCACAGAGAAAACACAGTGGTCACAGCAGGTCTGGCTCTTCAGTTTATGCATGGCTTGGGGATAACCACAGTTGAGATACTGCTGTTTCCAAAGCTCATCCTGACTCTGAGGGAATATTTCTGGTAGTGCAAGTGAGAGGTTGACAGGCGGCAAAGCCATCCCCTTTCCCATCTGCCTGTGTACCACAGGAATTAAGAAATATTAATAACAGAAATGTTATTTTCTGCCAGAGGCAGAGTCGTGCTTGTAACAGTAGTGCCATGGTGCTGCCATCAGTTTTATGACTCAGTTTTCGAACAAGGGGGAGAACTTGACATTTAGCCCAACATTAAGCTGCTTTTTGTATTGAGAAGACTTGAGGGGAAGAGGGAGTTACACCTGATTATCTTGTATTTTTGTATAATGTGTCATAAACTGAGATAAATTTATGCTAACTATGTATTACAATTCTTGTATGAAGCTGCAGGTTAGAAACCAGTAGCACCTCATTGCCAGGTGTTTGATGGTGTTTGATGCCAGCCAGAGCCAGGCTGCAGGGAACTGTTGCTGTCCTGGACATTATTAAGTCAGGCAGGACCTGAGGATCTGAGCAGATTCTGTTCCATATTGCTGTATAAAATTGTTTGTATTTTGAGAAGGTGAAAATTCTGTTTTGGGGAGTGAGTTCAACAACCATTTTACCTCCCATTTTAACTTCCCCTAAGAGCTCAGTGGCATAAATTGGGTGCAATGCTTCCATGGTATCGGGCAATTACAAGACATTTGGGCACTCCAAGGGGCAAATTACATATCCCCAGGGATTTTTTGTTTCATTCTGGGCAATCCAGATTATTCCAGTAGCTGAAGCTGTAAAATTCAGGGCAGCACCACCCAGGCAGTATTTTGAAAGACTGAATTTAGCTTTTTTTTTTTTCCTTTTTTTTTCTCCTTTCAGAGCAGGTTTAACAGCCTGGACAGACTATGAGTGACAAAGTTAAAAAGGAAGTTTGAAGTTTAAATAGTCAAAAGCAGAGTGCTGTAAGTACAAAAGCTGCAAAGAACATCCAAAGGGACTTCATCTTTTGAAGATTCTGAATTTTCAGGTCTAGTGTCACTGTACAGGTTCGCTGGTGTAGTCATTTAAAGAAGTAGAATATTCCTGAATAATTCCTCAAACTCATTTTATGCCTTCTACACCTTTAGAAAACTAATTTTTCAGACATAATGGCTTAAAAATACACTAATTTTAAAACTATGAAAGTTGGTAAATGGTCAAATTATTAATAGTGTGTATATATTTGGCACAGTAATAGCACAGCTGACTAAAATGTTGGCATTGCCGCATTGCCAAAGCAATTGAAGCCAAGGTACTGTTGACATCACTTCGCAGATCCGGTCTAGGAGCAAAAGGAAACAAGAAAACAGGACATTTGCTACCAGGAAAATGACAAGTTAGGCTTCAATTTACTATATTTAAAATAATATTTATATTACCACATAATGTTTTGCATCTTATGCAATGGTTACCATTACAGTTTTTTAAGCTGCACATGATTTAAAATCATGTGGGTCACAGGACATGAATATTCATCACCAAGTGAGAGGAGATATGAGGTTTGAGTCTGTAGCTTTAGTGGTCTCATGCATATTTTTCATTACTTTATTCTCAGTTCCAGTTGCAAGGGTAAGATCTAACACATTCTGTTCGCTGTGTACTAATATGTAATAAAAGTTTTGAAGCAATTTCAGCATTTTGAACTCTTCTGCTCAGTATTTTGCCAAACAACTTTAAGCAGTAAAAACTTATTATACTGCATTGCTTTATTCTTTGAATTCTGTTGCCTTTTTTCTTCCTTTCTTTTTCTCTTTTTTTTTTTTCTTCTTTCCTGGTAGTTTCTCAGACTGCCTTTAATCTGCAACAGGCAGTCTGCACATGGCTTTTAGTTTTCTAACTCTTTTGATACAGCCTGCTGTTTCGTGGGTGTTCTTACATTTTCTGTAGTTCTAAAACTTTTCTCTTCTGAAATTGCTTTGTGAATATCTTAATTTGCAGACAACTGTGTGGGGAAGCATTTTTCACTAGTGGTATTTTTTCTTGTGTATTGAAAGAAAAAAAGACCAGAGACTCTCCAACCATTTTGTTGTACTTTTTTTCCCTGGAATTTCCAGGATTCTTCCAAGAAAAGCTTAGTAAGTTTGAGCTGACCTGAAGCTCTCTAAAGTCAGTGGAAAGATTTCTGTTGATTTTCAAGGGCTTTCGATCATACTATGTTTGTTCAGTAGATATGCAAGAAATGTGTGGGACTTAAAGAACTCTGGGAATCCAAAGATGTGTAGATTTATACTTTCAAAGTATTCCTGTAAGGGAAAAAAGTGACAATTCCCCCCCCAGCTGACACTGTTTTGATGTTGCCAAGAGTGAAATATAACTGGAAACTGAAAATTATTTAATTAATGCAGTTCGCTTTGTAGTAGACAAAAGGGGATTACTGCACATCAACTCAACAGGACAGTTTTAAAAATAGTTAAATTCTAAGTTCCAAGGCAATTTCATTTTCTTATTGTAATGAACAAATTTAACGCTTGAATGTGCCCCAGAAATAGTCATCCCAAGGCAATTTTATATTCTTGTTGTTGTGAATTTTTGATGCATGAATCTGTCTTAGAAATAGTGCTTGGAACAGAATACACAACATCTATATTAAAAAAAAAAGTACTTTCTCTCATTCCAGCCATCTCTTGGAAAGTAAATTGCAATCTGGAGGAGGCAAAAATGGATAATTCAGGATGGAAAGAGTCAACTTGAATTGCTTATTTTAACAGATTCCTTTGGGTACTGGAAGATTTAAAGTTACAGGGAAAAAGGAAAGAAGAAGCACAAAATGTTATGGAAAATAAATAGTACATGCCTGTCTTGATAAAGCTGAGAAGACTTCAAACATTTTAAATGAAAGCAAAGTAAATATATTTAAAGAAAATGGACTGTTAAAATATGTTTGGTCCTCTTTAAATGCATAAAATTGTATTTGCATAGTCAATCTTCATCAGGTAAATGATCTGTGTTGGGTGATTTTTAAAAGCTGAAAACCTCTATTACGATGTGTGTACTTTTTGGTTGCATAATGATCCATTTTACAATGGAATTTTGTCATACTGAAGGTGAATTTAAGCAGAGGAAAAGAAAGGAAAGGAAATAGAAAGTTGCTTCTGTTCCCTACAAAGAATAAATACAAAACTGATCCTGTTACGGTCTTGTTCCCTCCCTCCCTGAAAGAAATATTCTGCCAGGGTTTTGAGATATAAAAACACAGTATTAAGATGGTTACATGATTTATATGGACAAGTTCTAGTCACTTATTTAACTTTTTTTTTTAATTTTATTTTAATAGACCATTTCAAAACAATTCTATTCCTTTTCACTCATTATTTTACCTTGTGTTCTGACCTGTGGGAAGATGCTGGGAGATCATAATATTGCAGTTTTCATTACAAAATGTGTTCCAACAAGGTGATCTTTATGGAAAGTTTAAAGAAGGACACACAAACCACTAGACAGTTTTCCCATGAAAATTATTTGAATGGGTCACATTTGACTAAAGCTGACATAAATATATGTATGTGGCTCTCAGTTATGATTGTTCTATTGGACTAGTACAGAATGATAATCAAAAATGATAAATAATGAAAAGTAAAAAGTGGCATTAGAAGTTTGCAGTGTAGAAGTCTGTGACAGGTTGGAGACCTGAGGATGTCTCTGAAAGAAAAGGCACCTGTCCTATTCCTAAAGAGTCTCTTTAAAATGAAATATATCACACCCCAGAAATGCTTTCATTTTGATTACAGGAGACCAGGGTGATTAGTTTATATGTAAGTCTCAACACACATTAGTTATTAGTGTAACACTTCAGGTGTAGTACAAGGAACTCGCACTTCTGACTGAACAGTGTGTCATGAATAATTTCTCTCAGGCATTTTGATTTTCTTCTTGCAAATAATTAGCGAACAATTAAGGTATTTAACTAGTTTTGGAAAAATTCCAAAGTGCATAGTAAGTGCTCAGTAAATATAGGGTTTGGATTCTTTATCCCACCTAAAATTGTTCTCAGGAAATGTTTTTTTGCTGTTTGAGTTGTTCAGATTGGGTTTCCTATGGGTGGGATGATCACAAATTACCTGAGTGGGTTCTCCTGTGGCACAGATTCCTGCGTGACAGGTCCAGCCCAGAGACAGAACATCCACCTCTCCGTGGGAGAGTAAAAGGACCAAGCCCCATGTCACAGACCAAGATAAAATCCTGAGGTAACTCCACAAGTGTTTTGTTGCTTTGTAATTGTTCATTCTGTGAGGCCAAAGGCTGTTGAATGATCTGCAAAACTCTTTGTCCTCTTCAGTGTAAATCACACAGACACGAGAGTTAAACTATTAGTAGGAGGGTTGCTTGGTGCTCGAGCCTATTTGTGAGTGTGACTTAAGAGCTAAATACGCTTGATGCTGTTACTAATCACAGGAGTAAATCCTATCATTTGTGCCTTAGTGGGTAAGAAAAGTCTCCAGATGATCTCTTGTCTTTTTAAACGCACATTGATTAAAGTGCCATGAGCACTTTTGCTAAATAGAGCAAAAGTATCTGCACAGATAATTAATCTGTCATGCTTCCCTCTACATTTATTGCTTTCGTTTCTGCATCTGAACTAGTGGTCCAGAATGTCTTTAGTGGAGAAAAATAGCACCCTTGAAGTGCAGGCTCCCTCAGATCTCCTTAATCTTCTTTCCTTCCTGCCTCCAGTTTTATGGATTAGGTCCATCCCACAGGGTTGAGTCATGTTGTGAGTTTCCCAAGTCACACCTTCACTTTTTACTTAGGTGTTTAATTCTGAGTGTCTGGCATTCCTAGGGATTGTCAGTGACAACTTTGTGGCTTTCCTTGCTTTCCATGGTCTCTTCAGCCACCCATTTCCCTCACTGTTGTGCAGGTTCAGGCTGCTCCAGGTCCTCTGGGAGATGTCAATTGTTTAAGGCCAAATTATGTCAGAGATGCTTCAGTTCTCGTTCTTGGACAAAAGAGCTAAAAAGCTATTTAATGGATAAGTCACTTCCTGCTGATGAGCTTGGTGTTGACAACAGCAGCTGTATGGGAAGCGATTTCTTTCACCATCACAGACTGCACTAATAACTCAAGAGCAGTGCTCTACTTTGACAGGCAATGGGACTGGAGTAATGCTAAGGTTATATGCAGAACATTAAAGCTGTGAGGACCAAATTACATTTATTTTTTATTATTTTTTTAAAGATGTCACTTTCACTATTTTCTTGTACAATTTTTTCTGTAATATGAAGTTAAGTTCATTTAAAAAAATTCATCAAGAAAGTGGAATATAAACAGTGAGCAGCAAGAAGGAACAGAATTGATGGTACTGCTGGTTTATCTTGCTACAGTGGGGAAGCTGATGAGTAGAATAAAAAAAAAAGGGGGCTTCAGGAAAAAAAGTAAGTTAACCAGGTGTGGCATTTCCCAATTCGGTCAAATTTATGCAGTGTGGAGGGTGTGTGAACTTTTGACCCTCAATAAGAGCTTCCCACATTTGCTATTTACGCACAGTGTTGTACTTGACTGTATGTGGAAAATGCAAAAAGACAATTAAGAAAGGAAAAGAATTTGGCCTCCCAACTCTATGTTCATAGCTGTTGGTGTCTTCATTTACATTATAAATAAGCCATTCTGGAACATTTCTGAAACTTATTGGAAGACTAACATTAATTCTTTAGATTTCGGATCCTACATAAGATATAAACTACCACAAAACACAGTGTGTGTGTGGCTCGGCTTCGCGAACGAAGATTTGGGCAGGGCTGTCCCCACGTGGGTGTGCCCTTCCAGCCCGCGCAGTGGATTTTAGGTGAGGCTCAGCGTGTGCAGAACTGGCCCCATCGTTTAAGTCCTGAGGTTCATCTGCCACGGCCGAGCGAGCTTGGACAGTGCCAGTGAAGTCCTCGGGACTAGAACCT
>JAWWLY010000089.1:10718160-10728451 GCA_035041215.1 Gymnopithys bicolor
TACTAATCCGGGGCTGACCCTGCTGAGCTTCCGAGATCTGACGGGATCGGATGTCAGGGAGGCATTTAACTGCCTACAAACACAGTAATAAGTAAATAATGGCACACTGTCCATGCTGTATTTATTTTTTAATACAACATTCACAATGCACATCTTCATGGTAGGTGTTTTTTCCATCCATGAAAAACTGAACCTGAAAAACCATGAATGTTTTGCTTCTGAACCACATTAACATCTCAACTGTGCACAAACCCCCAAATTTTTACTGGAGAATTACCTTGTGATGTTGATGAAAATGAAGAACATGAGCAGTACATTGCCTATCATCTTTTTCTGGGTCAGATGCTGTGATGGTGACCAAAAATATTTGGGTCTTCATCTGTGTGTGTCCTGCCTCCCATAGCATGGAAATTTAAATATTGTAATTTCAAACTGTAATCAAAATAGCACTGCCCCAAAATGTGAAACCTACTTTTTTGTGTTTGTTTGTTTTGGTTTTGTTTTGTTTTTTAATGTGAAGAAATATTTTCTCAGTTGTTCACAGAAACAGTGATGGATTTACCTTGTCTGCCATTATATTTCCTTTCTGACAATATCTAAGTTACTTATCCCCTTATTATCATACTTTCTAAACAGCATGCAGTCCTACACAGTCTTCTAACTCTCTTCTGAGGTGAGCTAGTTGGTCATCATCATCTACCTCCTGACAATAAGCCCATGGGTAATAAGTTGCTTGCTCTGAGAAATGACAATTTGGGAGTCTGCCAAATTCTATTTCTCTTACTTTTTTTTTTCTTTCAAAAGAAGAGAAAGTGAGTCTGACAGGGCTCAAGGAGCATTAGGACAACACTTTTGGCACATGATGGGTTTCCTGGGGTGTCCTGTGCAGTGCAAGGACCTGGACTGGGTGGTCCTGAGGGGTTCCTTTCAACTCAGCATATTCTGTGATTAAATATCAAAGGAAACATTTTTTTGCAGGGTGGCACATTCTGGGAGCAGCACACAGAGGCACCAAAGCCATCCTCAGGCTGCTGCTGGTTTGAGGATCACACTGACTGTTCTGTCCCTCTGCAATACAGCTGCTTCAACCCAGTTCCAAAGCCCATCCCTGTCTGTGTAATAACTTGGCAAAGATCACAGGAGTGCTCCTGTGCTGGCCTTATCAGTGGTTTGTACACTCTCCAGTCAGCAGGAGAGGAGGTTTTTGCTTCTGCCCACTGACCTCACTCAGAGCTTAGTGGGTTTTGATGGAGCTTTCACAGCAAAAATCAGTTCAAAATGTGGTATGAGGTTAAAACAGTGAAAGGACCCAGGGCTGGGTGGTTGCTCATCTTCGTGTGTAAGACTGAGGAGCTGACTTAGTCTGACTCTGTCTATTAACTGCAGTCTCTTGATGTAGTTATTAGCTGGATTCCTGGCTGGGGCTATGGTTTGTATAGAGAATACATTTTTAGTTCCTTAAATTATATAATGCTTTCTGCACTGCTTCCTTTACCAGAGCAGTGACTTAGCATCCCATGTGCAGATTTGGCTACTTTATTTGCAGTTTGTTCTTGACTCAAAGACTGTATTTAGAGGAATCCCCAAGATAAAGTGCATTGCTACATCTTCAATTCCATCAGTTTGTGGCTTTGCAATACCTAAAACTCTTACGAGGAGTATGAACCAATGCAGAATTCCCCCAAAGGCAAGTTGTACCTTAATATTTAATATTTAGTTCAGTTATTTATGGTAATAGTGCCACTTGTCTTTTGTTCTGCTTCCAAGAGATTAGCCTTAATCTTTCAGAACTGCTGAGGGAAAAAAAATCAATTGACATCTCCTGGTGCTGTAAGTTACAGAAAAATAAAATGTAAGATGAGAAGAAACCCAGCCTGATATTTCAAGAGTTTACCTGTACCAAATCAGGGTAATAGCAAATGCATTTCCATGTGCTGAAATAAGCAGCAGAACTTTGGATGGTGAAACAGCTGGGTTTTGATCATACAGGTCAGACCAAGATTCTGTCAAATAAGGTGTAGGGATAACCCTTAGGAATAACTACAGTATGTCTGTAGCACATTTCATTGTCTTCAGAGACATATTCAGTTGTTTGGAACTCTGATAGTGAATACAATAAGAAGATTCCAAAAAGTCATTGCCATTAAGTGCATGTTTTTTGTCACCTATTTTTGGCCTTCATCTTTAAGATGTAAGTCAATGTGGTTATTGTGGGTAGCCAGAATAATTTTTTCAATGAAAATTGGTGTATCAGAGACCAAGTGATGCCAGTGACAAAATCATGGAGTCAAAGCATCACCTGCCATTTGATGGGAGCTGAAGAGGGATTTAGAAGCACCTGATGGTCATACTTGATTTTCCATTAAATCAGCTCTGACTGAAAAAAAAAAAATCCACAAAGAAATCCAAGCAATTAAAGAGAAGGTTTGCAGTCTTACTAAGAAATCCAGTTCTTTAATGCTTTTCTCAAAGGGTGATCTTGCACTAAACATATATGTAATTTTCATCTTTCATGTACTTTATCCTGCTTCTGACTCTAAAGGAAAGTATTATGTTCCTTTCTGTGCACAGTATCATTATAAATGAGCTAATCTGTTTGATGTCAGCAGCCATCAGGGCCTCAAAAGGTATCCGCGTTGTTTTCCAAGGTCCTCCTCACTGCCTGTTTTACCTGATCAAAGAAAAGTGCCCTTTGGGTCTTCCTGTCCTTCTGTCTTTTTGTCAGTTTGTCCTCTCCAGTAATCTCAGATTCAGTACTCTTAAACTTCAAGGTTTTCTTGATGCCTAAAGCACTTTTATAGGTGCCTTACCTAAGCAAGTTTACATGATCTGAGTAATTCCTGTGTTTCTTGTTACGTATATCAAATTATTGATATAAAAATCTCTGTTTTAAAATTAATCATCAATTATGAATGAAAATGAAAGATCTCAGTGGCAAAGTTCTTAAAAAAGATTAATTACATACTATTACTTCTTAAACATTCAAATTTGTTTCATTTTTGTGAATGTTTAAGTATTTATTGTGGATATTTATTCAGAAATCAGTGATACAGACATGCAATCTAGACATGATATTTTAAAAGTGTGAGAAGAATCCAGTAAAAAGAAAAAATTGAGTTCTTGACAGAACATTAAGGAATGTTCTGGAGGAACGTGGGAGAAACTGAGTGACAGCAGAATGTTCGTGGTACCATGGACTGCAGAGAAACATGAAAATTAACATTTTTGAGTTATGCCTAATGTGACCAAACAGAAAGCTGAAAAAATCCCTTTAATTTCTTATCTTCTCTGGTTATTTTAAAATTGATTGGAGATTTCTGTTTAAAGGGATAATTTGCAATGATGCTTTACTGGTTATTATGATTATAATTCTAATTAAAATACTTAAATATGGCATATGTAAATTATTAATGAGGCCTGAGAATGTCAGCTAACAATGTAACTGATTGAAATAATGGGCAGAGAACTTTGTATCCTATAAAAAGAGGTGGGGAGGGAATTTTGATCTGTACCTGTTAGATTTAGGAAAAAGGGTAAATTTTTCAGGTAGTTTTATTTGTTATTTTCATGCCTTTAATCGCTATTTTGCTGCTGAGCTTTGCAGGCATCTACAAACATTCTTTTTGTTTCAGAACATACAAGAGGAGTCACGTAGAAATGGGAAAATGGTGTTACTCATCCAGCTTTGTACTTTCAATGCATTTTTTTTCTCCTGCTTTTTAAAATATTTGTTTAATCTGAAGTGTAGTGTTCCTGCAAGGCTCAAAGCAGTGCTATTGATTAAGTACAAAGGAGGTTATTTTAGCAGTATTCCATTCTGCCTTGGAGCAGGAAGCCCTGGAATCCTCTTGAGAAACTGGTGAGCATGGCTGCAGAGATTAAAGTGGTGTGGAAACAGAATAAAAGGAGGAAAAAAAATTTGTTGTTGCTTATCTCATCTGAACTGAGGCTCTGGAACTTCTGAGATTTGCTTGTTTCCTCCAGTTCCTTTTGGCATTTGGTTATACCTGCAGAAAAGAACAGTGCAGGCCTTTTAGAGGACTATACAAGGAGTGCTCTCATTAAGCAGAGCACTAAGGAGAGCTCTTGCCATTGCCATAATGTTATTTCTCTAAGAATGTCCATCATGCCCAGAATACCTTGACTCTGAATTAGTGCAGTCCCAAACACTTGGGTTCAACTAATAATTCCATCCATGGAGTTACTTAATGTTACTTTTTTTCCTTTCTAAGGGCTTTTGCTTTTCAAGAGAGGAGCAATTACTCCTTGCTGAGAAGTGCTGTGATAAAATTTAGTCTATGGTGTTTGCTTTTTTCTCCCCTGTCCTGCATCTGGATTGTAATTGCCAAATTCTCTTGTTCAGGCTTTCCATTACTCATTCATACCTTGTTTACTTTGCAATGACCCTTTGAGGATCCTCTGTGCTTCTGGGGTGCATTTGCCAGCACAGTGATGGTTGTTGGCATTTGATAAGAGTCTTCCACACAGATTGTTGTCATCTTGGGTTGCCTAAGAAGGTTATCTGTTAGTTCAGTAGAGCATGAAAATTTCTTTTGGCATTTGGGGGTGTAAGACGATTTCTGACTTACTGACATGTCACCTTTACTTCACAATTAGCAGACTTTGTTTGTGGAAGAACAGGAATCTTAAGAGTAATTAGGGAGATAAGCTGATGACAAATGTGTAACTGGAGGATAGAAATATGCCTTGTAATGAGGGGCTCAACTCAATCTGAAATTATTTTTGTTGACTTTTAACCACCTTTTTTGCTTCTTTGTTCATTTTTTGTTTTGTTTTTCAAAAGAAAGCCTTAAAAATTCATCCAAAATGAGAAAGACAAGAAGGGGGATATGAATTAGTGATGGGCAATAACATATGAATTTTTCACAATATTTGTTGAACATCATTCAAGAAATTTTTGTAAATATTGCAATACTAGTAAAACTTTGGTGGAAAGTAATTCACGGGTTTCCAGAAGACTGTGACATGGAAATATTTCCCTTCAACTTTCTATTTTCTGGGTTTTACTTCAGCTTTAATCAGTGTCATTCACTTTCATGTATATAATTATGTTTTGTCAAGCTTTCTGGTACCTGTGGCTGTACCTATATACTTATATTCCTGAAGGTGTACTTGTATTTTTTTCCAATTCCCTTTTTTTTATATACATATATTTTTATTAAAGGATTCATGTCATTTTCACAGTCTTGGAATGTGTTTTTTCCATGGTGAGGAGCAGAAATGACATGGGGAAGGGCACAGGTATGGCCACAAGTTTCTCTCTTCTTTTTTGGATATAAATTCAGACTAAAAGACTTCCTTGGAAGCTTGACTTTCTTCCCTGAGTCTGTCAGGTGTTCATTAGTATCATGGGTGGTAGTGACAGAGACAGGAGCTCAGGACTGAAAAGAGAGTGGAACTAGAGGGAAAAATCTACTTTCTATCCTGAGAAGCATAACCTTCAATTTCTTTTTTGCCTGTTTCCCTTTTTTAATCTGAATGTCTCCTTTCAGCTGAGCCGTTTCTTTCTCCTTGTCGTCATTTTCCAAGTGTTTTCCCCTGTAGTTCCTGACTGAACTTACTGACATATCTGCACGTGGCTCTCACATTTCAGCAACACACAGGGGGTAACAAAGCCTTTCTCCACCAGATTGAAAAGTGTCATTGATTTGTGCTATTTTTTCCATATTTTGCTGCCAGTGCTATCAGATCTGAATGTGGATCGGACTGAGATGGAAGATACATCTGTGAGAACTGCAGGGCTAGCTGGCCACCTAAGGGGAACCCACTTTTTCCCTGTTAAAACATGTGCTTAATAGTCAGGTCACTGCCTTTGGAACAGAGTAAATGCAACCAAAACAATAAACTGAAAATAGCAGTGTTGGCTTCCAAATGCCTCCAAATGATGAACAGCTTTCCATTGTTAAACAGCTACAGGGACATTATTTTCCCATATTTCATCTAATTTTCTTTCCATCTGCAGATTAAACATCTGCCAGTTGCTATTTAAATGACATGGATAATGTCCTGACTCTCAAAATCAAAATCAAAACTGCCATGGGACCAGAAAAGCTGTCGCTCTAAGCACATCTCTGCTCTTCTTATGCACTCCCCTCCCTGCTCTTAACACATTTTCCATTCCATTGTTGCTTCCTTTCAGACAGTTCCTCCCCTTTTTCCTTTTGATTGATTGATCTACCTCAATCAATGCTAATTTTACTTCCTTCACACACTCAGCTGTGCTTTTCACTTTCAATGTTATCACTGTGTGTGATGAAGAGGAAGGAGGGATAAAAGATGTTGAAAGGAAGAGGAAAGGACACAGTAAAGGCTGTTTCCCTTTCCATGCTCTTTGAACCATCTTGACAGCAGGCTCCTAAGGCCGTGGTTGGTTTGGAATTTCAGAGAGGTTTTTTCACCCACAAGAAAACATTTATTTTCAGAAAAACAACATACATAGCACTGCAAGCACATACAGAGAATTAGAGACTTCTGAAGTAAACAGTCATTTTGATACTATCAATCAAAGCCAGCACGAGGTAGATTTCCATAATTAACTTTTATAAATAATCCCTGCCTCGTATTATGTTTGATTAGGTTACAGCAGTGAAGGGATGGATTCTCAGCCTGTGAGCTGTGATGCTTCAGAGAGTGGGGAAATTCATTTTGGAACATGGATTTGGAAGCACTCCAATCATTTTAACTTCTGAAAACCAAACTGTCACAGTATGTGTGTGTCTAAGGGGCTGCATAGATTGATCAATTAGGGACAGATGAGATGAGTCTTTCCAAATGGATGCTTCAAAAATGTGTGTGATAGAACACCGCTGTGATTAAAGCATCCAGGGATATCATCACCTAACCAACTTACAGAAATTTATCACAGCTGGTTTAAAGTCAAGAGGGATTCCTATCTTATCTCTTTATGTCTCATTCAGACATCTCTCAGAAGCATTGGGATATTTTATCCAAAAGCACTGTGTGATTAAAGAAAAAAAAAAGAAGTTTTAGTGGGTTTTTATGCCTTTTTTTTTACATATATATGAAATTCAGTGAAGCATTCCATAGACTTGAAGCCTGCTGCCACATCATGTGAGATGCTTCACTTTTAAAATTCCTAACCTGCTCAAGGAAAAAGCTCAGTTTGGCTTCTGAAATGGAGATTGTTTCTCTGTTTAAGACTTTCACATGTCAGATGTGAGAACAGAGTAAGCAAAGTCAGTTCTGTCTTATTTTCACAAGTTATTCCTGGAAAGCAGACCTTAAGTCTTTGTATCCCTTAATTTACATCTTCCTTACACAGGGTGTGTCCTTTGTAAGCTGCCTTGAGAGGGATGCTGCACATTTTGAATTCTTAGTAATAGAGAGGAAGAGGAGAGGAATTTCTTGCTGGTTGTGTGCAGGCAATTTCAGCTTCTTTGTGGTCTCTGAAAGAAGGGATCAATCAAGTTGTTGTAGAATTCCACACTTAGCATGTGTTATCACTTCTAATAGTCTGTGTGTACCTGATGTACAGTCCCAAATCAAACTGTCACATGTATTTGATAAAGGGAAATAGCTGTACTACAGAGTCTTCTCACCAAATTTTTAGTGGAAAAAATGGAATATTTGCTTATATTAATTGAAAGTTTTATAAATGTCTGAGGTAACCTGAATTCACCCCACTGAAGTTGAAACAGAGAATGTTTAAAAACAGTTAAGAAGTCTGGATGTAGCAAAAAATAAGTGGGAACGATAATATAAAAATGATGTTATTTTAATCAAGACGGTAGGAAAGTTTTGGTGATAAAATTGATCTGTTATCTGCTCTCCATCCCCTTCCCTCTCCTTGCAACTCAAAAAAAGGTGGTTAATTTTCTAGGACAGTTTGGAATGTGTTGGTATCTAAAGATCACATGCATGGATTAACATTTAGGTAGACCTTTGAAAATATAAAGACATGTAGATATTATCTCCTATACCTTCACGTAGCATCTCTATAAAAGGGGAAGAAGCAGCAGCTGAGCCCTTGAGCTGCTTTGCAGAGGCTTGTGAGAAGACAGGTGAGTAGAAGAGATTCAAAACCTGGGCCACAGCCAGCGCTCTATGGAAAGCCAGTGTGGTATTTGAAAATGCCAATATCAGCCTGATAAACCAGGTAACTCTTTAGTGCCTCATTTACACCCCCCTGGGTGTGCAAACAAGTATCCCCCTTATTGTGAGGATGGATTTTCATCCTGCCACCCTGCCCCAAATTTCTAGCTTTTTCACTAGCAGGAATTGTCCCATCTGAACCTCATAAAATGTTAAACTAAATTAAATCCATGAGTGACAGGTGGCAGACTGAGCTGGGGAAGGGTGGAGCAGCACAGAGCAGAGCAGAAGAGATCTCAGCACTTTCACACTGGTTGCTACGGAAACTGTTCCCTTTCTATATGTTCAAAGAGTCGTTTCTAGCTAGACTGGCATCAAGATATTTGCTGGCAGACATGCCATCATTTTCAACTTATCTCACTCTGTGTTTGCTTTCTTCTAAAGAAAATAAAAAGAAAAAAAACAGGGAAAGAAAGCATACAACAAAATTCAGAAGGTTATCTTAGACACGTGGTTTCTGATTGCGTTGTGATCTCAATGTAGAGGATCTTTGCTGCTGCTTCATTGGGACCTGCCTGTAGTTGCCAAAATCTTTATTTGACCTCTGTTTAACCCATCTTCCATAATACATTGCATCCTATTAAGAAATAAATTACCTGCAACACAAATGTCACATAAAAGCTGAGTGTCAAGCATGATCCTCTCTTCATTCAAGCATGCAAGCTCTCCCTGAATGCAATCGAACTGTTCAGCAGCTTACAGTTAAACATGTGCCCATCAACTTAGAGAACACTGAGAAGCTTTGTGGGGGCTCAGGCTGTCAAAAATACAGCGTTATGATGGAAATACCAATGGCTGAATGTGTGTGGGACAGTATCTTGTGTCAGCCAACAAGTTCACCACCACTGATGTCCCTTTTGTGGTGATTTTGGACTTTTCAAGTCAGCTCATATTTTTCATAGTAGTCTGTCTGGGTGATACTGGTTTTCCTCTTTATCCTCATTCTTGAAAAGTCTATTTGTCTTAATACTCAAAATGGAGATATTAAAATAACTAGGGTTATGTATTTTGCTCTTCATACTGAAAATATATGTTGTGATGCAATGGTTGGCAGGGGGTAATAGTTTTCTAAGAATTTTGGGTGTACTGCTGGGTTCTCTGAGATATATGACAAAACCCCAGTGCCCAATACTTGGCATTCAAATGCATTCATATTAGTTGGTGGTTTTGTTGGGATTTGCTTAGGGAGAAACCTCCCTTGGGTTTCTCTGAAAATCTCAACCTTTATGGACACTATTTCATTATTTGAAATAACATTTTTAAAGAAGACATCCTTGCTAATAGAAATGCAAAACTTTTCCAGCACTCTGGATCCTTATTTTCCCTTGGACTAGCTTTCAGAGCTGGGTCTGTGGTTTTCAACACTCCTAAACCAGCTTTCCTTGCATCTACTTATACGGTTTCCAGCCAGGTCTCTATGAATGTGTACTTAGTGTCCTGAATGGCTCTACATGTGTTATAAAAACATATTTTTAATATGTTACCTACTGAGAGAATTTAGACACAGCCAGGAATTCTTTAGGTATGTTCCTGACAAGGAACAGTGGGTTGTGAATCCAAACATTTCCTGAAAATGCAAATGCCTTGGATGAAGCTTGGTGGGAAGGACTTTCAGGGCTGTAAAGAGGGAAAATGGAGGTGTTGATTCCAGAAAGGCATGATGCCCCTTTTGTAGTGATTGAGATGTAGGTGTGCTGGTTTAAAGGTAAACCTGCAGGAGAAACAAGACCGACACAAAAGAGATTCTAAGTCAGAGTTACAATTTAATAATAATATTAGAATAACTGCAATGGCACAAAGAGAAATTGGTTTTAACCCACAAAACCCAGCAGCATAACCCAGTTCAAACACAAACAGCACAAACACAGTGGGGTTTGTTGGCCCCGTGCTGAGCCCCACATGATTCCCATGAGTCCAAAGTAAAAAGGAAGGGAAAAACCTGTTGGTGCAGGTGACAGTCACAGTCTAGTCAAGAGTGCTGTTCTCTTCCTGTCAAGGTTCTTCTCCTCCTCTGGATCTAGCCAGTGGTCCCCAGAGGTGTCCAAACCTCAAGATTATATTCCGTCAGGTCCAGGTGGGAACACCCAGTCCCTCCCCCAGGGCAGGGAGTTCCACACTGGGGGATCTGACTCTGGGAGTCAGGGGGGATTTTGGAATG
>JAWWLY010000089.1:10728551-10757931 GCA_035041215.1 Gymnopithys bicolor
GCCAGGCTTCTTTCCCAGCCAGCTCCCAGCCTGAGGGGTCAGGTGTGCCCTGGGCAGCTGCTGCCAATGGGCCATTGTTAACAGGTCATGAGAGATTACATAGAGGGTGGAGAATACACAACTTTGGTCACACCCACACAGTGGTCCAGGTTGCTGAACCAGGACAATAGGAAACTTGGACCATTAGTGCTGTCTCTGATGCCACCAAGAACAGAGTAGCAGCTTCCCAAAACATGCCCACCTTGCTGCTAAGCTGCAGTCTCAGGATTTCTCTACTGTTGGAGGTCTTTTTGGCAGTGTTTCTAAACAACCATTGACTCTAAAACAGTGACTTTTAGCATCTTGACACTAATAATTCTGAACCAGGTTTAAAGTGAATTTAGCCCTAACCACAACCTGCCCCTTGGTCTTGTCAGTTTGCTGTGACTGAGGACATTCCCAAGTCTGTGAAAGCAGGGTTCACTTTGGAGTCTTTTCAACTCAGCATTAAATCAGGACCAGTTCAGTGGAGCAGACTGAAGAGCAGCTCCCAGAATATGTTCTAGGAGGCTTTCCAAATTTGAGGATGTGCAATCTTTTTTTCTAGTTCTGTCAAGGCGAAAAGAGATGTTCCACCTCACTGATTCCTGCCATGTTATAGTCTGTTTTGTGCTAGCTGGGAAATTCTCATTCTCTGTAGAAAACCCATAAATGGAAAGAAACAGAAGCTAAAATATTGGGGCTAGGGGTAGAATTCTTTTTTGTGTTTCTATTTTGACAGTTCACTTAGGCTTCTGCATGGCTGGCATTTTTCCTAAGTAATCAGGTCTTGAATGAGCATTTCTCTCCTCCTAGATCTCCTGAAATGGAGATGGGCTAATTTGATAGACATCTGAACCTTGCTGTTGATTTTCTCCCACTTTTTCAATATAAGGAAGTCCAGATACTTGCCTAGAGAAGGACAGAGTACACAGAAGCCACGATGTGCTCAAACTGTTCAGCATCAGTGATTTGGGGACCAAGGTTTGGACCTCACTGGCAGCACCTGCAGCTTAGATGGAGCCCTCAACATTTTGTCTGTGCTTTGTTGAGACCGTGATGCATAACTTAAATTTAAGGCAGTGTCAGACCAGTTATAGATGCTGCAATAACTTAACTTTGAACTCTATTTGTGGATTTATTGCTAAGACAGTTAGGACTCTCAGAAATACCACTGCATCTTTCAAATCCATCTAAAATTACATTCCCATGACATTTCATAGATCTGGTAACATTTACAGTGTTATAAAACATGAAGAACTTTAACTTTGCAAGCATGGAAACTTCCAGAATTGTTCTACAAAGAGATTTTCCTTTTTAAAAACAAATATATATTGTTGGACCATGCATTTTCTTTATTTTCTTCCCATTAATCTTTCTGATAATTATTTTGGCTTTGGGGCACTCCACTGTGTTACTGATGGGAGGAAGAAAATCCACTGAGAATGGCAGTCACTCTTTATTTTACAGAATATTAAATAAGATAACATTTTAAATCATTACCTGGAAAAAATTGTAAATACGTGTCTAGTAAATCAAACATAATATGCAGAACAAAAGATAAAACTTGACTTTAAAATAAATTTCTCAGTAGTTTTATTCAAAACTGTGTTGTGCATGGAAATATTTTATGATAGTAGGGAGTTAAACATGTTTTATGATGAGTTTGTAGCTGTGTGTAATCTGATTACCACATTGCTCTCCACAATTGCCCGAAATTATACCTAAAAAAGGATATTTTATGAAGACATTACTGTAGTTAGAATATTTGCTGTGAATTTCTGCATTTTGCCCCCCAGTTTAAATATAATGTAATAATGAGTCCAAAATACATGCTGTACCCTTAGGACTGTCCCAGTTGTTCCTGGAAGATTGGTCATCTCTGTTCCCTTCAGAGATGCTTTTGATCCACTGATTATCCAAATTCATGCACTAGAAAGAACAAAGCCTTTTTGCTTTGAATAAGAAAAAATAGGAAGAAATGCATGATTTTGAGACATGAATTAATATGAGTGTGCATGAGGTGAAATTTTAGAAGGGACTTGTGTCTTTGGGGAACTTCCTGGTGAGGAAAACGTATGAAAATCTTTTTGTCATGAGACCCTCTCTTCCGTGACCCATCATCACATGAGATTACACCTTCTTGCAGTGCCTTTTCCTCACTGAGTCTGATGCAGCTGAATGAAAACTCAAAGCTTTTGTTAGCAGGTCAATGTATGAGGTCATACCTCTTTACTTGCTGTTTATTACCAGTATCTTAGAAGTGTTTATCCACAGTCAGAAGTGCCTACAATTTGAGACCTCTCCCACATTGTATCATTTTGCAACTTAAATAAATGCTAGACAAATATGGTATCAGTGGGCATCATTTCCCCCTTGGCAGAGCAGTAGTCAGACCTCCAACATTCATTCAGGCATTGCAGTTGTGTCTTTGACAAGGGTACAAGCCAAAGTACATCTTTGTTGAAAGCCAGAGGGTTGCTTCAAATCTCAGGATTTGAAAACTGGTCCCACTATCTCAAAGCAGTGTGTTTGCAATGTCTGGCTGTGGTCACTTCAGGAGATACAAAACCACCATCCTTTTCATTCTCTGAAAAACTCAGCTCTGGTTAAAGATTTAGTATCAATTACTGGAAGGCAGCAGAGAGTGCCACCTGTAAGTTAGTGTTTCATAACTCATGTATTTGAAAATACCAGTCAGGAAGAATGTTTTGGTTTTCACCTCATTTCCTCCTTATGACAAAGAAACCTCCTTGATGCTGTTTGCATATTTTATTTGTCTGACTGTCTGGTGGTTCCTCTAAGAATCAGGTGGAGCACACTGAATAATGAAGAGATGCAATTGTAAAGCAATCTGCAAAGTAAACTATGCAGTGAGATGCCTGTCTGATTATATATTTACATTATTCCAAAGCTCACCCCTTAGCTGTCTCCCTGTTTCCTCAGTACCTGACTATTTAATTGCTGTTACATTACAGCAGGATCATACAGGAAGCAGGATCCTCTAAATATGCAGGATTGTAGCATTTGAACCTAATAAGACTAATGAACTTGCAAATGAAACAAACTATTGCAGATTGATTGGAATCACGCAATTATTTTATACCTTCCTGGATGAAGATCTCTAACCAGTAGTATCTAGGGAGTAAAAGTTCTAAACTAAATTTGAATGGTCACAATTTATAGTTCAGTAAGTAAATAAACCATGCAAACTGTTAGTTCAAACCTAGTCATTTCTCATGCTTGCTCTCCTTTTCTCGGTGTTCTGTTTATACACTTATTTGGCTTTATTTAAAACATAGATTTTTGATATCCCAGAGGGAGACTCTATTGTCTGTAAGTGCATTATAAAAAGAGACTCTCAGAACATCTGAGCTGTTTGGCTGTTTCAGCACTGTGAAATAATCATAGGGTTAATGAAGAAAAGAATTGTCTGAGTTAAAAGCAGAGGTGGAGTCCACCTTGTCTCAATGGAATTCCCTTTGTAACACAATCACTTTAAAACTGATCAATTTTGTCATTTTGGTAGAAGTGTGAGGAGCTGGATTACATGATCTAATTGATTTTTATTTAAAAAAAAATTTTTTTTAATCTGCCCTATTTCAAACAGCATAAAGAACTCGTTTAGGAGAAAATCAGCAGGGATTTGACAAACCTTCATTTTAGGGTCAAGAATCTGCTTCATTCTACTGTCTGCACATCAGAGACAGCAGCTTGAATCCCAACAGGAATGGAGCAACTTCTACAGGGAAGTTTTGTAGAAAGAGTATGGAATGGAGAAAGGAGAGGGAAGGTTGTGTAAAGCAAAAAATACGAGTTTGGAGGAGGTTTTAGGGAATAAAAGAGAATTGAGAGGTATCATTATGTGTGTTGGACAAGGACTGCCAGCTGTAGGTCCAGAGGATGGCAGCTGGGAGTCCTTGTGGCAGAAGCACAACTGGAAAAAAACATGTGGAGGGAACTGGAGAGTGAAAAGAAATAGATGTAACTCAGAAGGTGACAATATAGTGTCCACGGGCATGTTCTTTTCCTTGCCTTACCCTGGGACATGGGAGAGTTTGTCTCAAACCGGGATTTATTGGAAAACATAAGGGATTTACAGGAATCCAGCATCTTGCTTGGCACCATCCACATCCTGAATTCCTGAGCAGTGGTATTTTGGAGATCAGCTCTACAGTTCAGTGCCTGAGCCCTGCACAGCTGCGAGTCCAGACAGCTCACTCCTGGTGTGTTCTCCAAGGGGTTACTCCCCTGCTTGTGTTCACACCTATTTGTCAAAAGAACCCCAACTTGAATAAAGGCACAATAACCTGTGGACTGAGAACAGGTCATGAGGATGAGTGAGAGATTCCAAGGCAGAGAAGAGGATTAGAAATGGATTTGATGGCCAGAACCTGAAGGATGTGGGGCAGTATATGAAGAAAAGTAGTCAGAATTCTACTGGTCTGTGTCGCTTTGTTTCCATTAATTATTGATGGGGAGGGAGAGGGGGAAAATGATGTCAATTTTAGGATTTTTTGTTGCCTTTTTTTTTTCTTCTTTTTTTCATGGTGCAATTTTATCTATATCTGTACCATTATAAAGATAACAGCAGCAAATAGGATTCCTGTGCTGAGTGAGGTATTCACAGGTCTAACACAACAATGTAGCATTGGAAATCACGTTTCTAATTAGAGGGAAAGAGCAGAGGGTGAGGTGGAGACACAGAATGTGGAAGAATACAGGCATGGGGTTATAAGGGAGGTGGTTATAAAGAATGGGGCATAGGACTGGCAATGGAGACCCTTCAGCTATGATAAACTCACCCTTGGGGCAGTGGAAGCATGAGAATAACACCAGGAAAAGTGGAGATATCAAGGAGCAATTTAAACTACATTATAATTTCTTTCCCTGTAATGGCTAGACCTCGACTAATAATTAGCAGGCTCTTAGATATTTCAATTGTTCTTGCAATACTTTCTTGGCTTTATACTTATAAATGTGCATTACCACTGCTCCCTGAAACAAATTTGTCCTATTTTGGTTTGGGGTTTGGTTTTTTTAAGTTTTTTTTTTTCCTTAGAGATTGAATGCAGGAGATTTTCTTTACAACTGTCCTTCCAGCACATGAAATTTGGTTTGCTCTGCCTCTCCTGCACAAGAAAATGGTTTCTAGATGATACTAAAAAGAAAATGTGTTAAAACTCTCTACATCCGGGGAGAAAAATAGGAGCTTTCTTCCACAGGATGGTAACTCTTGTCAGGTTATGCCAGTGTTAAGGCTTTTCTCTTCCTGCCTCAAATCCATTCTTGTTTAAATTTTTAGGTCATTCTGAATCTTGCAGATTCTTCCAGAACCAGATTTTCCTATTAATAACTTATTACTTTGCCTGTGACAGGCTCTAGTGTGAGCAAAAAGATACAAGTCAATGCAGCTGTGTGGATTTAAACAAGCCAGTGTGTTTGCAGACCTTCAGTTTTGTCTGGATGTGAATCATGGGGCTGGGAGTGTCTTTGAAGAAACATAGTCCATCCCTCTACTTTGATGCCAATCAGTCTTCAGTGATTTTTTTTTTTTTTATCCACTCACTCCAGTGATGGAGTATTTTATTCACATTATTCCAGTGCTTTTCTTGATACTATAATTCAATAACTCCTGTGCTGCTACTTTGGGCCAATATTTTTCAATCCATTTGATGTAGATATGGAAGAAGTATTGTTTCCTCCTCAGCTTCTTAAATACTTGAAGATTTTTATTATATGTTTACACCCCTTTCAATTTTGGATATTTTTGCTGGTTAAAATGCTCCTTGCCAACTCTTGGCTGAAATAATATTCTCTGTAAGTGCTGCATGCAGAAGAATTAGTTGGTTTGGTCTAGAATTGGGATTGCAGCTCCCTCCTCTGCTACAGGTACTGATAACAGCTTTTGTGGTGGAGTTCTGCACTTCTACAGCTATACTGTTAAATTCAGTTTAGAGGGTTAAAGTTAGTTTCGGCATAAATAAATCACAATTACACCTTAGGTTCTGTATCTTTTCAATAAATAAAGTCCTGGTGGTCTCATCTGGTTGATTGAAACAGATTGGCTTACCACAGAATTCTTTAACTTTCCAGGAACCATTGTCCTTGATTAGATAATGAACTGTTCTATCAAGTAGGTTTGGTCTGATAACTTTGACATTCCGTGTATCCACTTCCAAAAATTTCTAAAAAATGAACTCATAAACCAAAATAATTTTCTAGGATTTAAAGAAATTGTATTTTGATAATGACACACATCTGGTAGGGCTGCAGGACCCAAGTGTGGAAGACATGAGGAATAAAGTGGGTTTAGAGAGGAAACAATTTCAAGATGGAACCTTAATGCTAAAACTGATACTAATATTTGAATTTAATAGGAATGAAATACCTGTGTTATAAAGAATATAAATTATTAACTTATCAGTAAAATGTCCTGGAATTAAATTCTTAAAATTCAAATAATTGAGGAGATTTAATTTATTTTTGCAGGAAAGACTTTATATTTTTCAGCTGTTGCAATTTAATTGTGTATTTAATTATTTTTTATGTATTTATTATAATAAGCCTAGGAATCTGGGTGGGTAGTTTTATTTAATATTATGAAAAGATGAGTATTTATCCACAGTAAGGAAAAAAAAAACCAAACAAAAAACCCGAGTAAGATTTTATTTCATTTCTTGCTTTGGTGAATTTATGTGCTGTATTTTCCTGGATTCCTTGGCATGCTGTGCTCAAAAGGAAACACTCACCATAAATGTTGTAGAACTCATAAACATCTAACATTTTCAGTCTTCTTCCAGGCCTTCCCATCTGTGATTACTCATTAGGACACTTGTCTTGTGTGGGTCTTAAAGGGATTTTTTTTTTTTGCAAATACAAAGAACCCAGAAAAAGTTTCCTTCTGCTGTAAATGCATTGTTTGGCATAGAATAGGGAATAACTCCTGTAGTGCTGGCATTTTCCTGTTTGCCAGATGAAATGGTTAGAAGGTGATCAGAGTAGGGTGAGTATGTGCAATGAGACCCTGGAGATTTGCTTACCCTGTTTTTAGGGGGTTGTGCCTTTGGAAGGAGGAGAATATTAAGGTGGATGCATCCAAGCCTGGAAGCAGGACTTGTCATAAGATCAAATGGCACAATAAACACAAGAGGCTGCTGAAAAGAGAGCAGTGTCTGCACACATTTTTGTGTCAATGCATGCTTTTTTTTTAATGATGTCTTCCAAGTTCTGCAGAGCTGTAATACTGAAAAGATTGAGACTCAAAATTATCGCATTGGTCTGAAGCAAAGGCAGAGTTCTTTTGTAGACTGTGATTGGCATCGATTGTAGGTCACATCCAGCACAGAGATCTGTTGGAGGAGGAATTCCGCTCTGGTTTTCAAGGGATTTTTCTCTCTCCAGTGTACCTGAGGGGACTCTACCAAACTGACAGCACAATCCCATCCAGCCTCGAGCCACTGTAAGTGATGGAGGACTCTGACTGGTGTTGGAGCCTTGTAGGGCATCACAACTTAATTCCAGCCTCTTCTTAGTGCCTGGCAAACCCTCCTCTTTCCTTGCTTTCTTCCTACATAGAATCACAGAATGGTTTGGGTTGGAAGGGACATTAATGATAATCTTGTTCCATAGGCAGGGGCACCTTCCACTAGACCAGGCTGCTCCAACACTTCCAGGGATGGCCTTGGGCACTTCCAGGGATGGGGAGGCCACAGCTTTTTTGTGTTTCTGCACTGGTTCTCTGCTCACTCAACAGTGCTGTGCAAGGGAAGGTTGCCTCTTTATGCTGCACTTTTGGCTATGGAGGCTCTTGCCTATGTTGTTCATTTCCACCAGTTGTCCTCAGGGAAGAGAAGGGGAATTCAGAAGGCAGTCTCTTTTTAGCTGTGCCTTGACAGCAACAAGAGCAGTTAGTGAGTAAGAGTTGGCATCATTTCCACAGTATTTACTCACAGCATGACTTTTGAAAGGGCTTACCACTAGTTTTACTCATAGAAACACTTTCCTGTGTAAAAGGCATGCAAGGACTGCAAGTAGGTGACATAATAAAGTCAGCGTTTATACCTTCAACAGACTTTCATGGTGACTCCCTGTTATGAATCAAAATCAGACTCTCTTTTGTCCATACTGAGAGGGTGCAATGGTTGTGGAGAAAGTGAAATAGACTTTTCCCCTCATTTTCTTTAGCATTCTAAAACCTTACTCCAGTGCCAAAACTGGATGTAGAGAAAACTAGTTTTTCCTAGTTTAGCAGGATTGGATAGTAACTTGTCTTTTATGGTATTACATTAACCATGCTCATGGAGGACTGTTTTTTTTTTCCTTTAAGAAATTTTACTGTTCTGAAAAATCTTTCCCCCTACTTTGAAATGTAAGTACAACCTCATCTGACAATTCTAAATGAATAACTGTATTCAGACACTGTAGTATTCAGAAAGAAACAGGTAGCAAAGCCATATTCTGACTAATTTCACTGAAATCTTTACCATAGTATATGTCCACAACTTCCAGAAATGTTGCAGTGACCTGAACTCTACAGCAATAACTACACTGGCATTCTGCAAAGGTTTAGCTTTTAGATAAATTTCTTACATTGGGCAATTAAAGGATCCATTTGAAAACCTCTGTGAAGTTGACTTTCTTACAGTATATCTTCAAGGCCATTGTTTGTTTATTTCTCAGTGCATTTCCTAGTCATTTTTTCATCTGGAAATCAATGGGAAAGAGCACATCAAATGAAAGGACACATTTCCTATTATGACAAATCCATCTGATGAGGATCAAGAAAGGCCATCTGGCATTTCAGCTTTCAGAAATGGGGTTTCTGTCAATCACCATGCAACAGATGGGTGCTCTCCCTTCCTTTAAAATATGATTCCT
The DNA here is from genome assembly GCA_035041215.1 of Gymnopithys bicolor. Classification (NCBI taxonomy): domain Eukaryota; kingdom Metazoa; phylum Chordata; class Aves; order Passeriformes; family Thamnophilidae; genus Gymnopithys; species Gymnopithys bicolor. The sequence goes on from JAWWLY010000089.1 coordinate 10,737,450, forward strand.
ATGTTTCTTGTATTGAGGTAAAATGGATGCACTGAAAATTGACAAGTTTGATTTGATCTTTAATAAAATGTGAAGAAACAGTCTGAAACAGGTTATTTTCTATCATATTTTGCACTGCTGATTTGTAAGAGTGGTATTGATATTCTTTCTTTCAAGTCTTCAGAGGGGGAGGAGAAACATATCCTGAAGTGTTGGTGCATCTGTGCAGCTCTGTGTCCTGTCAAACTTGTTATTGGTTTGGGATCATGCACTGCTGGTTACTGGGTTCTCCTCTGAAAAAAAGAGGAGAATAATACATTTTGTCTGAAATAAATTAAAGAATTGTATTCAGTTTGTATAGTCATTCTACAGAGATGTGTTTGTTTTTCCCTTTGATGCATCATGTTTTCTTCTGGTACATAATTTTGTGTGAGTTTCTAAATGCAAATAAATAAAAACCTGGTTTAAAAAAAAATTCAACATTAAAAACCTTCCCTTTCCTGATTTATTTTTCTTTCATGTCCTCCTATGGGGAAAAATATGCCAACATCTTTTACTTAATTATGAAATACATTAATGTCAAGGTAATTAAATGTAGGATTGACCATTAATTTCTCCCACCTTCTACAGTCCTGAAGTCAGAAAAACCCCCGGTGTCTTATGAAAAAAAAATCTGAGAACATTTCTCAGTGTTTCATATACACATGTTCATAAAATATATGACATTCTATAAATTATTTGTATCATTCATGGTCATGTTTAGAGGTAATAAAAATATATTAATATCTTAGTGTAAAACTATCTTTCAATATTTAGTAATTTTTTTTAAAGTCACTAAAATACATAATAGGTTTTAAAGTAATGTGAAGAAATTTAGTTTTCTGGGTCCATTATAAAGTTTTATGAAAAACAGGGTGGTGTGTGTACAAACATGTTGTATATTACAATTTAATTACAGATGCCAATGGAGCCTGTGGAATTTGGACATTTTGTATTTTGTTTTCTGATTTCCTGGAGTTTGTTGGTGTTCTCAAATAATGAATATAATGTCTTTATCTTACAGACCTCAATGCACTTATTTGGATTGTCAGATTTGAATGATCTATTTCAGTAATGTAATAGCCCTAAAACAACAGTTGCTTAAGTGTTGCAAATCATGCAGCGTTTGGAAACTGATAATTAATAATTTCACTCATTTAGCTCTCCACTGCCTTTTATATTTACAGGCTAGAGATGCTCAAATGTAGGAGGGAATCAATTTCTTCTTTTAGAGCTTTATCCTGACTTCTAGGGATGAGTCTGCAGCTTGAAAGCCTTTCTGAAAAGTATCTTTAAAAAGACATCTGTTCTTCTAATGTTATCATTTATACAGACATAAAAATAGCATCAGGTATAGACTAAATTCCTTTATCCTCTTAACACAAGGAACATAATTTCTGTGCTAGCTTTAATTAAACCAAAGCAGAAAATATGGTACAATTCCCACTTTCCTTAGAATTTAATTCTCACACCTCTCTGATACTGTAGTTAAATACCTTTCTTTTTAAATTCACGACTTAAAAAATAAAATCATCAGATTGGTTTCCTGGTGTAATCTGGTGTTCCCTGAGTCTCATGTTGATGTTTATCACACACTTCTTATAGCTTTGAATTCACTGAATGAAGTGCTTTCAACCATTTGCCACTCCTAAACTGTAAGGAAGATGAAAAAGCTGAGTAACATAAACTATTATAGCTTTTTACTATTGAAATACTCCCATCCCATAACTCCATTTTATAGACTGCATAGAAGAAGTTGTTCTGGCTCTCAATCCATTGATGAGGTTTAGTTAATGAACTCTGCACACACATATATTTATTTATACTTGTATGTATGTATAAATGAATATAAAATTAATGTAGTTTCCTCAGAAAAGGCACATGTGCCTGATCCCCAAAAGGCTGAAAAATAAGAAAATTAATCTTAATTCAAAGAGATTAGAGTGTCTTTTCTCATGCTTATTTTGATGAATTGGAGATTAAAGTATATACAGAAAATGCTTTCTCCCCCTGCCTCCACCCTTTTTTTTTTAATATTCCCTTGGTTCTGAGCAAGTTAGGGTAAGCTCAGAGTAGCCCCGCTGTATTTACTTGCTGGTTTCTAAAGCAAGAAGATAGTTTTTTGAAGAGTAAACTAAGGTTTTTCTGCTCCCCTTTTACCCACCAGCAATTAATGTTTCTCACATTTGATTATTTTAAATTCTATACCGCAAAATAGTTACAAACTCTTGCTGGTCTGTTCAATATCTGTAAGTTGTTGTCAGCACTTGTTTATAAAATCTGAATTTGTGCTGGCAGTTTTTGATTAGATTCAGTGAGAGTGTGCCTGCTGTTGAAGTAAATTTCAGTGTGCAATTTCAAAGTTAAATCAACACTCAACCCTTTGGAGAATCCCTCTCACAGCAGAGATCATCTGCTTTCATCAGCTCACTAGGCAAATATAACTGTGTATAATCAAATTTCTATTGAGGTAGTGATCTTTATAGAACTTGGAATTCATTCCCATGAATATAATCTGTTTAAAATGAAGTATTTGTCACTTCTGTGTCTTGTAGAGTAAGAAATGCTTTTGCTAGGATGTTCATACAAAATGAACAAGTGTGAGAAAACAAATGACATGAATTAATGTGTTCATTTGTGCAAAGGTTGCATAAGTGGCAAGGTATTCGCACCCAGCCTTTCCTTCCTACTGAATATTAATTATGATGACTTCTTTTTCTTGTTTGTTTGTTTGTTTGTTTTTAAATCTTAAAATTGATTCACACAATATGGGGACAGAAGGGATCATTAACTCGTGTATTGTTGGCTTTTGTGCATGTTGTGCATCTCAGGAGTTCCCTACCTTGAATGCAGAAAATTGCAAATGTGGGTAAAGTGAGCCTTTCAGAGGCATAAAATTTCAAATTGGGAGCATCTCAGAGAGGAAACTTGCTGACAGTATTCAATGTTCAGCACAGAACTGAACACTAGCTCCTGAAATTCTTTTCTAGAAACACACAATTTGTTTTTTGAAATTACCTTTTCAACTGTTACTTTGTTGAGGCTCTTTTAGCCTTTGCTGCCATGTTTATAGGGACTGGTATTCAAGGAAGCATCCAAATGCTATTCTGCCCTTATAATTCCTTTTTTGAAAAGCTGACACAAAATATAATATTCCTGGTTTTCCCCAAGAATCCAAGATTTAAGAAACAAATCAGCTGACAGGGCTTGTCTGACCACATGGTGAAAACTTTGGTAGTCTGTTGAATCATATCTGTGGAGAGATCATGTGTAACTAATCTTTCTGAAGGAATTCAACAACATATCAGGCATTCTGGCATGTGGCTTGATACCTATTACTGCCCCAACACTACTGTATGGTCTGGCTCTTGAAGTCATGAAGGTTTTTGGGATGGAAGCCTTTTTTTTTTTCTATATGGTGTGAAATGCTTAAGCTGTGCAGCTCCAACTAAAAAAACCCCAACAAAACTCACACACTCCTACCACTGGCACCAACCAAAAACCCCCCAGAAAACCCAAATCAAAATAATCTCCCTAAAAACCCAACTCCCAAAACCCAAATCACACTTCTCAAAAAACCCTTATTTCCTGTGTGTGCTCAATTTCTTTGTCAGCAATGAAATAGAAAGGAATGTGATGATACAGAGCAGAGTATTTGTACTTTATGTCTGATTCGGGAACTTAAACTATCACAATATCAGAGACATGACTTGAAAGACATCCAAGATATAATTTCCTGTACTAGAAAATTAGATATGCTACCTGTATGTGGTTGTTCAAGTGCGTTAGTGGGTTTACCAAGATGTTATTGAATGCTGGGACATATTTTTTCTTTATCTTGATGTGAAGTTCATCATCTTTTAGCAATGTAAACCTCTGTATGATTTATAGCAGCACCCTGGTACCTTGTCAGAATAATGCTTCCCCCTCCTCTTTTTCCATGATATCATGAAGCTGCAGAGTCAAAAGTAATGCTCTCCCTTTCAGAACTTAGACAATATTTGCTTGTTTACCTCCAAAGCAAAAAAATGGAGATTTTAGAATAGTATAAAAAATTCTAATGTCAGCTACAAGCAAGCTATATATAAAATATCAGGAACAACCTTTGCCCTCTAATGTTTTGATTTTGGTTTTCTCTCTGCCTGCTCACTCTCTTTTGCATGCTCTTTGCATGTAAAGCTTGTTACTGGTTGCTAAATAAACAGTCAGTTTTATAAAAAAATCAACATTTTCATGTAAATCAGCTAACTCTGTGGGACTCTGTCAATTTGCAGAGCACTGGGGACACTTTTCATTTGTTGTGAATTTCTTTTGTGAGATCTTGAGTATGTTTGTGCTCAGCAGAGAAAATCACCTCAGCTGGTTGTTAACTCAGTATTTGCTTTATGAGGTTCACACTGCTAAGGACATGAATTCTGTGGCTGAGATGAGCAGGGTACCTGTTGCTAGCACGTGCTCTGTGAGTCCTGAGCTTCAGAATTTAAAGTGTTGAGCAAGAAAATAGTACCTACTTATACAAACCAAGCATATGACTTTACTGGGAGAAAGAAGGAATAAAATCCAGGAAGGAAACCTTGCAGAAAGGCTTATTTCTTCTAACAGGTATAACTCTAGACCTCTCTGAAACATGATGGTGAATACACAGGAACTAAACTACACATGAAACAGATGGAAATGAGGCTGAAGGAGTGACTACCCATGAAGGTTATCAAAATTGCCTACAGCTGCTTAAAAATAAACCTCATAAATTATTTCTATAGATTCCTAGTCTTGCTGCTGGCTCAGAAAGTCAGAGTTTTCAGATGGATACACTATTCCTCTTACAATAAAATAGCAGAGAACTGATATTATCTCAGGCCACTATTTAATAATTGCCATAATGAATACCTAGGTTTGGTTATCAGATGATATTTGGATCAGGTTGTTTTTCTCTTGTGAAACACTGAAGTTTACTCTTTTTTGTGCATCTTTAATGTTTAAAATACTCTTGCATGATAATGTGACAGCAAATCTCTGTGAATGAGGTCATTAGCTTCCAGTTAAAAATAAATTTATAGTTTTAACTGAAACCTTGTTAAATGGTAAGAAAAGAATAAAGTTACTACCACAGGAAGCAATAAGACAAACCCTTCTACCCTCCTGTAAGGAACCCCCAACACACCAGGTATCTGATATAGTGATCAAAATGGTCTTTAAATAATTACCCAAATTTTCCCTCTGTGGGTTTAATAACCAAAGTAAAATTATTAACCTCTGTCAAAAGTTATAAACTGATTTCCCAGAAATGCACGTAGTTCTAATTAAACAAGTTTCATTTCCCAATTTTTTTCAAGGCAAGGCACAGTTCACAACAATGTGTTTAATTACCTGAATGTGATTTCTGCACCAAGCAACAGTAGCTCAGATAATTTCTGCTTTTTTGTTCCTTTCTTTGTACAATGGTTTCAAAACATTAAAAAAAAAAAAAGAAAGAAAGAGGGATTAAAAGGACACTCCTACCCTGCATGAACCATGTTGAGCAGGAGAAGATTCTCTTTGTCCAGCTTCTCTAAAGTAGTTTTTCAGAACTCTTTAGGAGTCAGGGAAACTTCTTGCTTTCCACTCAGAGTGATTTTCTTAAGCATTCTCATCCTCTGCATAATACTTGAACCCTTATACTGCAGCTACAAGAGAAAATTTTGTGATACTTAAATGTTTACATAATTCAACTTTGAGAGGGATAGAATTTGGTTTCTATTCACATCTCTTTTATTCCGGTGTTCTTTCTCCCTCTTCTTTTCCTTTTTCCTTTTTTTATTTTTATTTTTATTCAGGTCTCAGCCTTCAAAAGCAAATTTTTGGATTGCAGGTTCTTGCCTTGTCAAGCATGAGAAGAAAAGACTTGCAGAGCTGCCTGGAGAAAACCACCTTTCACTGGAGTGATGGTTGGACCTCATGACTTGAAACAAATTCTTGTTCATATCTGGTAGTCCATCCATAAATCAAAGCCAGCACATAAACTTAGCACTACCTTTTTTCCTAATCTGTGTTAAGTCCAGAAAAATAAAAAAAAAAAAATCACATTGTTAATATATGTCTATTCTTAGTGTTTCACTGAGACTGAGTGTGTGTGACTCTGATGGGGCTGATTTAAATCCTTTGTAATGATGCTCTTCCTTGAACCTACAGAAGCCATTTAGTAAATCTAATATTTGTGCTACAGAGAAATTAAGGATAGGGGAAAGAAAGAATAATATGAAAAGGTTACCCAGAACATGGCAGCTCACACTGTATACACATTGACAGCTACATTATTACCCATAAAAAAAGGTTTCAGTGACCTTACTTATTTGTTAGGAGGAAAAATAAACACACACTGTTTTGTTTGTGGTTAAAAATACCACATAATGTTAAATTCAGTAATACAGACATGGTAATGGGATAGTGCTTGCTGAGAGAGGTTTTGCCAACTGATTCTACTAGCTAATAAGAATTAAATTTTAATGCACTAATTAATGTGGCAAAGAACAACTTGGCAAGTAAATAGGCAAGTAGAGAAAATAAAATGTATACTTCTTCTTTCATGAGAAATCTCCTGTGTGTGATGTTTTTGAATAACAGCCCTCATACTTCTACTGGCTTGCATAGCAAAACAACATGAATAAATGAATAAGCAAAAGAAACTTTAAAATAACCTAAGATTATTTTGTTGTGATTTTTGAATGGCCTGTTTTTTTATCGTCACTGGACTACATGCCAATTTTGGTTTTATTTAGTAAAATTATAGTATTCCATAAAAATTCCAATTTACAGGTTATACAGAAGACTGCTTTTGGTCAATAACATCTTTGACTAAATACGTCTGACAAATTCATCCCTCCCTAGGGAAAGGTCTGGGTAAATACTGATGTTCGGAATGTGCTGTGCAGCCAGAGCCTTTTTTACCTCTGAGAAGACCAAAATGTTCAAAATTGGGTGACACCAGACATGGAGTTTCCTCAGAGTAAGGAAAAAACAAGTACAGGAACACTGAGAAAACAAAGACTGTAGTTAAATTTGAGTAGAATTTCATTACTCCTGGGTCTCATCTGTCACAAATATTTCCTAACTTTCTTTGACATTTCAGTAAACTTATAAAAAATAAAATCTTTAAGCTCTCAGTCAGCAAAATTTCTTCTTTGATTATTTATATCTGAAGAAAGCTCTCTGAATCTTAAAAATTGCCTTATGAGACCTAAGTCTCAAAAAAAAAAAAAAAAACACCCCAAAAAAAACAAGTAGGAGACACAGAGGTGCAATTGCTTACATGCCTAGTGTGGTGCTGTCAAATGTGTATTATCAAGAACAATCCTTTAGCCATTTGCAGGGGAAGGAAATGCTTCAAAGACAGGCTAATGGCAGCCAGGCTGTATATTAGTCAGAATATGGAATTGCAGAAGTAGCCATGGTGTTACTTAACAGCACGTGCACACAGTAGCTTTCCTCAATAACCTGGAGGATGAATTATGTTCCTTTTCTATCTCCCTTTCCTCCCTATCCCCCAGCTCAGTAGATGACAGTAGTTATGAATACAAAAAACTGCAATTCAGCTTCAAAACTCATTCTGTGTAGTAGAATCTGATAAGAGATTATGGATTTCATAGATTATGATATGTTCAGTTTTGGGTTTTTTTCCTGATTTTCTCCCCCCTCCCCCCCAAATTTTAGCAGTTTTACCTGTGCAGTGTCAGGTACACTGATTATTTGTGTGACACAGGAGCACATCTGTTCAACTCCTTTCTCGTAACTTCAACTCAAGCTGAAAGAGGAGCAAGAAGCAAGAAGAGCACTTTGATTCCAGCAATAATCTAATTTTATTTGAGAATGGCTAACTTGTGGCAAGGTTTGGTTTTTTCCTTACACTCCTCCTCATGCTCTGTTCTCATCTCACATGTGAAGATGTTTAAGGGGCTTTGAGGTCTGCCTTGGCTCCACCAGGTACCATCAGCTGAGAAGGCAGTGCTGCCTGACAGGACATGATGTATGAATACATTGGAAACTCAGCAGCTGCATTCAGGCAGATAAAAATGGTATAGAAGAGAGAATCAATATGGAAACTTCAGGGGGGTGGAATAAATTCTAATTACTGCTCTTGTGTCCCTAATAGCACCCTTGTTTCATCCTTTGTTTAGCTCCTGAGAAGCTCTGCTGTGAACTGTTAGCAATGATACACATCTCTTACTTTATTGACTCTGTGAGAATCTTGAGTGCCCTTCTCCCTTTACCCAGTACGTTTGGGAGAGCTTTTTCAAATGCTTGATGTAGGAACAGCTATTTTTTGCCACCAGTGGTTGATCTGATCTGTAATCTGGAGTTTACTTTTCTAGCAGTTTGCTTTTCTATCAGTATTTCTTTCCATCTGGTCTGTTATGGTTCTGAGGTGACAGAAGCAAGGAGTCAACTGAAAATAGAGTATAGTTGCAATTACACTCTGGTTATTTAGCAGATTGTCTGAGGTAGGTATGACATGGATGCAGGAGCTCTTCAGTACTGGAAGATTTTTTTTGTTTGAGCAGCCACACCAGAGGCATCTTCAGTGGCTCCACGGTTAGTTCAGGTTATACAGATTGTACTCATTTTCCTTGTTTTTGCAGGAGGCAAATAGAGTAAGAAGTGGTGACCAGGGTATGTCAAGAGGCAGAAAAAAATTTGCAAGCTGGAGTCCTACCTGAGCCTCACTAACCAGATTTGAGAGGGATGTTGGTATTAATAATTTATAATAATAAGAGTTCATTTCTTTGCCTCTTTCTGTAGACTTCTTGGACTGAAAACTCACAGTATGCAAGGAGTTGGTAAGACACAGCTCCAGGAAGTTCTAAAGAGAATTTCTGTCTCAATACATCTTCATGCCATTGAAGGAGAACTGGCAAATAGTTGCAAAGAGACAGAGGGGAACCACAAGAAGTCAATGGGGCAGCATTTATGAAGCTTAGAGGTGATGGTCTTAAGAGCCTCAACATTCTCAGTGTTTTAGCACTTGCAAAAAAGTGAGAGTTTAAATTAAAGGATCTTGATGTTTCTGGAGCAGTTAAGTTAAAATTAGGGAGGACAGCGAAAAGGATATCAAAACAAACAATCTCACTTGGGAACTGAAATCTGTTATCAGGAGTAGGTTGCAGAAAATAATCAATATTTCAGGAGAAAATAAGCACTAAAAAGCCTTGAATGTAAGAGCAGGTGAAAACATATTAGTTTAGAGGTGGGTAAGAGGTTCACTGACAGAAACTGAGCTGAGAAATAAAACTGAAATTTCAATCAGCTGTAGAGGACATTCAATCAAACTAAAAGCAAAAGGAAATGAGATGGTAATTGAAAAGGCACAGGAATTATCTGATTGATACAGTCTGTTTAGATTTCCAAAAAGACTATACACAGTCTCTGATGAAAGACTTCAGGAAAACTAAGAAGCCTCAGTATAGGAAAGAAGGTCTATGATAAATGGGTAATGTTGAAAAAGTTAAGAAGATAAGAAACAAAATGTGGGGGAAAATATCCAGTTCCTCCAACAGAGAGAGGCCATGTGAGTTCTACAAAGCTCTGCACTGGAGATTTTTATTCTTTTAATAAATTACCTGCAAACATAATGGACAGTGAAGAAATAGTTTTGTGATGGTACTGTGTTACCTGGAAATTTAAAGACAGGTCAGAGTATGAGACATGACAGAAAAAGCTTATGAAACTGTGACTGGGAGTAAAGTGTCTGGTAATTCAATGCACATAAGTATAAAGCAGGTGAATGGTGACAAAGACACCTAATTTCATGTACAAAGAAAGAGTTTCATGGGCTGGTCCAGGAGAAAGTGTGGTGACTACAAATCTAATGTGATAAAGAGGTTTGAGTGCCTTGGGAGGCTTGCAGAGGGTTGGGATATCAGAGGATGAAACAGGAAATATTTTCTGATAAGTTGTTTAGTTATTGTTTGGAGGAAAAAAAAGTGAAGAAAAAAGTGAAGAAAAAAGTGAAGGAAAAAGTGAAGAAAAAAATGAAGGAAAAGAAGGTGAAGGAAAAAAGTGAAGAAAAAAGTAAAGAAAAAGTGAAGAAACAGTGAAGAAAATGTGAAGAAAAAGTGTGTAGCTAAGTACTGGCACAAGAATATGCACTTTCTAACTTGAATTATGTTAAAGAATGACAGGGAAAAATCCATATGTTCACATAAATTCCATACAATTTTTATTTTGTTTTGGAAATGTGCATAATATATAAAATAAAAATACTGACTCTGTAGCATGTATAATTGGGTTCAGAGCAACCAGACCTTTTTATTTTATAAGACATGAGATTTCACTCTGTGGGTGAAATTTCTGATGGAGGACAAACTCTTGTACAACTTTGGCTGAGTTTGGTGGTATCCTTCAGAGCCTTCCCATTGTTTGGGTGTTTCTGGGCAAATGTGAAGGTTACTTTTAGTAAAAACAGCTTTTCTGTGAAATGTCTGCCTTTTGATTTCATGGGATAAATTACTGCAGCCACTACAACAGATCTCTCCTCCTTTCAGGCCCCCACTTTGACTCAGACATAATCTTGATGCACTTTGGTGAATATTGGTATGTTTTAGTCAACAAACTAAACAAATGCAAACCCACTAAATATATTGGGGGACTTCTAGAATTTATGCTGTAATGACTCTAGGAGTGATGTTATGAAGAAATCAGTGTTCTGAATTTCCTATGGACAGGCAAAGTCTGAGGGGGCATTGCTAAATTCACCTTCAGAAAGATAAAAGTTCACTGTGTCTTTTCCACAGCTGCCTCATGTGTATTCTTGTGCATGTGGAAAAGATGCATATTTAATTTATTATATTTTCACTATGCACCTAAAATATATCTATAAGCTGAATGTCTCCAGTTATAAACCTACAATTTAAATTAGTAACCACGTATCTCCCTTCTACTTAGAGCACAAATATCACAATCCCAAACTCCTATCCTGATTTTTCTTATTAAAAGTTGTTTTTTTTTTTTTTTTTTAGGAATTCAGATGCCTTCAGAGACAAACATTCCTGGTTAGAGCTCCTGTGCTTCAAGCACACCTAATTTCCATTTCTAGATGGTTTAGTCTTGCATCAGAATCTTTAAAAGAATCTCGTTAGTTTTTCAGCTTGGACACTGAGGTAATATTTATTATACTTATAATCTTTATACCATTATTAGCCACCTTTGATGTAAATAAGGGAAGCACTGCTGATATGTGAACGTTTCAGGGAAATGAGATTTAAAAAACTAAAAAAGGTGCAATTTAGAACTTCTGATCTGTGAACATTTTTTACTTATTTATGCTTAAAATCAAATAATGTAATAAAATAAGTCCTGACAGGCAAAGATTTTTTGTAATAACAGTACTCCAAACTTGGAACTTCAAAAAATGAGGAGAATGAACATAAAAATTTCTCCCTAACAATACTTTTTAAAGTCTCCTTCTTAGATGTTCCAGGATCAACTCAATGCTGGTACATGTACTTCAACAAAAACTTTTAAAATGATATTTTCATGTCCTGGCTTTTCAGTTTGGTTCAACAAATAAGATATACTCTACTTTAGGATTTTTTGGTTGTGTTTTGTCAACCTGACAGCAATTCAACACCAGTTCCTGAGAAAAAAATATGTTTGTGTTAAGGACACGTAGAGATCAGAGACTTCTAATTCCATCATCATCTTCTTTCTCCCTTCTCGTTAAGTTCCTGAGTTTTTTTTCTCCAAAACCACGGGAGAATACAGGGTAAAGATGCAGTAAATTGTGTTCAGGTGATCATGGTGTTAATATCTGAACATAAATCATTGTAATTTATTTCCTTGTGTCAGATCTAACCTAAAGCTCTGAAGTAGTTGCAGTAAATAATCTATTTTCCTTAATACCTCTCAAGTACTGAAAAAATATTAGACAAATCTTTATAAACTTAATCTATAGCTGACATTATCTAAAAATCATAAAAATAATGCTTATTTTCAGTGAACAGATTGTCCAATCTGATTTGTTATTTTCCATATCCCATAAGTGTGCAAACACAGGATGATTTAGGCAAGAGTCTTTAGAGACTATCTGTAAAAATGTCACTTGCTCTATTGACTCTTAAAAATGTTTATTCTCTAAAATTAACCCACTCTAAACCTGCATTGATGGAAATAAAATGAAATTTGCTCAAATCCTGAAGTTTGTCTTCAGTGAGAAATAAATAAAGAGTAAATAACATGGGCTAGTAGAACTAATAACAGAGACAACACTCTGCCACCATTTCCTTAAGAATTTAAATATCCCGTGAATCAGTATTGCCCAGAGGAAGGTGGAAAACTCCCATATATAAAAATTGCTGTAATAAAATTTCAGTTTAACTCTAGGGTTCAAATTCTCCATTAGAAAAGCCTAAATAATTTGTTTGAGGAGAATTCAGCATATTTTTATCATAGTTTTATCATAGTTTTATATTCTTGTAAGACCCCTCAGTATTTAGTATGGATGCAGTTTGAACTTTAAACTCTTCGTTTAATTGACACAAAGTATCAGAAGGTTTCTGTGAAGTTGAGACTTTTATTAAGGGTAGAAGAGGTGAGATTTTCAAATTAAAATTTCCACAGGGCTTGACATTCCTATAGAAAATGAAAACTGGTTTTTAAGCAAAGCAGCAACAAACCAGACCCAATTCAGCAAGTCACATTTCTGGAACATGAAAATATTGTAGAATTTCTGAAGCTCTTCTGTCAACATTAGGTCATCAGACAATGGCCGGGGAAGCAGTGTCTTTCCTGGGTGGGAAATTTCTGTGTATGAGTCCAATTCTCCCTTTTCCTCTCCTTGCTCTGCACCCCAAACAGGTTTATTTCTTCAGTTTCTCCCTGTGGTTTGGGAATCTAATGCCTTGAATTGCCCAAAAGAATATATTCCTCAGTAAGAAGAGCCTCTTGCTGACATGAGGGAGGTGAATTTAAAAGAAATTCTGTAAATTTGGTAAGACTGAAATAAAGTCAATATAAAAAAAAAGAAATTGAACATCAGTTTTCTTTTCCAGGTGTGCCTGAAATATCTAAATGCAACTCGTGCAAGGAAAATTATTTCTTGTATCATAAGTGTCTCCTCTTCCACCACTCTGTCTTTTTTCAGTATTTTCTTGTTCGTTAATATAAATAAATTGCGAACCAAGTGGAGAACAGCAATCCACTGTTGTTATAACAGTCTTCAAGAAAACCCAGGAATATTGGTTCCCTTGGCTGTGTGACATAATCACCTGAGAAACCACCTGAAGGAAGTGTTGTTGCTGTCTGCTCCTGCAGCTAAGCAATGTGTTTCTTTCAGAGAGCAGAGCTTCACATATGTTTGCTTCCTTAATGTTTCTTTTCCAGAATAGTCTTTCCATCATTCCATCACTCCCCACTTTCCTTGAGCTTGCTTGTAGGCTTGTGTGCATCTATATAAACCAGGTATTTTCCTCCCATATTCTCCACAATGGTTATTTTTAGAGTTAATTAAGCCCTCTGAGGTCGGGCTTTGCTGTGGTTTTGCAAAGAGATTCCACACACAAGTGCTGTTTAGCGAAAATATGCAGAAGGCAAGTACAAAGGACTTTCAAATCCCTGTTATCCTGCCTATGGAATGCTCTTGGAGTGATTCTGTATTTCTGGTGATAGGGTTGGTTTTGCCCTACAATGCCCCACAGTCCTTGGGCCGTTTGTGGCTGATGACACAACAAAGATGGGGAAAGTTGGTGAGCTAAATACTTGTGATAAGAGGATCAAAGTGAAGAGGAAGGTGATCTATATTTAGATTTGTTTTGCTGCTATTTAAGACACTTCCAATCCTTACCCATAGGAACAGTGCAAGTAGAGGCATTGGAATTATTTCCTCCATGGTATTTGTTGACTATAAAGAGTTTCTTAATGAAAATATTGTCATTTATATATATCTCATTATATCATTCATTTTAGGTTGAAATCCGTGGATTTCAAAATGGGTACAATTTCTTTTCAAACCATGAATGTTTGGAGTGGTTATAATTGATTATGATTTTTAAAACAGAATTCAAAGCTACTAATTGCTGTGGTGTCTATAATAAATACCACTATTAAAAGAATATTTGGTTGACAGGAGGAAGAGGAAAGTTTGCTCTCTCTTCTGTCTGTTTTCTGCAGCCAACTCACAGAATATTCAGTGAAATTACAATTAATTTATAAAAAAATCCTTAGCTAGCAACACATTTCTAACAACACAAGGTACTACTAAGATGTAAATAGGTCTTCCCTTCAGATTTGTGGTACTGTTTTTACTTTTCAGGAACAAACTAAAATTCTTCTGTCAGAATAACAGGCATTTGGCTGTCTTCAGCCAGAAAGGTTTGCCATCCCCACTTGTATTTCTTTCCAATTGTCCTTTTAGACATTTTTAGAAGAAAAGGAAAGAAAACATCAAGAATTGTCTTAAGTGAAATCAATGGATTTACTCCCTTGTGAGTAGCAATTAGTGCATGAATGGATGGAATCTCTAGGGTGAAATCTAACATTTACTGTAAAAAATTAAAAACATTTTACAAAAGAAGATACAATATCAGCAGGAGGCGGGACATTTCACTTTTTCTTTGAACTGTACAATGAAAATAAGGGGAAAATTTCTTTTAAAGAAACAGAAAGACAATTATTCCTTCAGTTTTACTAGTATCAGAGTTATTTTTGCCTTTTCAAGAGTGGAGGATATTCCAAATTAATTAAAACCAGTATAAAAAAGTTATTCAGCCATCCATTTTTTCCCCCCTATATATAATTCATAGTGTTATTTCAGCACCTTACTACTGGCAAGTGTAATTTTCAACCTAAGCAGGAATGGTGGTGTTCATGTTCTTAGGCAAGAAAGTTATTTGTTATTCAGTCCCTGAAAATTATGGGAGTGCAACCAACACAACTTTGTCCAAGGGAGAGGTTCCAACAATAACTAAACAAATAAATACAACATATGAGCTGGAAGAAATGAGTTGATACATAAATTCGTGCCTGTTAATTTGTACTAAAAGCACAAGAGTGAGTAGGGGGGAAATCGGGTGTTTTGGTTGAAAGTTTCGGTTTTTTTCTTTATAGAGAACAACATCAGTAGCAGGGGGAGGCTCATGAATGGAGGAGAAAGATTACATTGAAAATAAAATTTTGGCAAAGCTAATTAAAAAAATATGTGGCTGGTGGCCTCAAAGATGGTCTTGTGGGCATAGAACAAGCAGAAGTTTTATAGGAGAGTCTACTATGCACTTTCCATCTTCTGAAGTTGAACTGCTAGTTGCTGATTAAATATTGCTGTTGCCAACACCTTCCTGCATTCTTACTTAACTATATATTTTATGTGGCAAAATCAGACTTTTTGTTACTGGGAATAGACATCATGACAGAGGAAAAATGACTTACCATGATGTATGAATATTTTAACACCTCTGGAGCCTCTGCAAATGAAAACTTCTGCTCAAATCTACGATGACGTTGCTAAAGCAGAGAAAGATAATGGAGGGAAAAAAAATCTATTCATAAACAGTTGTTTACTCTTAACATCTCTGAGATCTTACTGATGTCAACATTCAAACTAAATACTAGAATGGAAGGTTGAATCTTTATGCCCATGAGCTTGGCTTTCTCAGGAAAGAATCCAAGGTTCATCATCACGAACATTAGTGATGGCCCAAATGATACAGCTTTTTGATTCCCATTTGTCAACTGCTAATTTAGCAGGGCTAAAAAGGAATGAAAAGAATTGAAATTTGGTACAAAATATTATATTGGTATGTAAAAAAAAAAAAAAAGTTCCATGTAGAAAAGACATTGATGTTGTTGCTTCATGTCTCTTTTCTTCAAGAAGAAGGATTTCCTTAGACACTGAAGTGTTTGACCTCAAAGTTATTTACTGATGAAAAAGAAAATAAGTTTATTAGAAAAATGTAACATAATTAATATAGAAATAGCAGAAATATTAGAATAAAGAACAAGAAACAAAGAATTACAAATGGATTGGGTTAGAAGGGACATTAAAGACCACCTGATTTCTCCGAAATAGATCTTGAAATGAGCTGTTTTTCTCATTAGAGCTGCTCCTGTTGCAGCAAATACCTTCCTAATTTAGACATAAATTGTATTTAATCTGAAAGAGATGAGACTCAAGTTTTTTGAATCCCTTTCAATGAAGAAGAGGATGGAACACAAGAGAGAAAAGGTGATGTAGGGTTTTGTTCTTAGAAACAAAATAATCTGTGAGCCACCTCAGCAATGACTGGAAATGTCCAAGAACAAGATTAGTAATAATGAATGTGTCCTGGGAGATATCAGATTATCAACTGCCCACTGCAAAGCAAAGCAACCCTCAAACATCTTAGGCAATACATCCAGAGAGAGACAACTGTATTTCAGATGGTGAGGGAATGTAATTGAGGAGCAGCTTCCTGGTGGATCAGAGCTGATTGAGAATGAGGAAGACTGAAGGTAATTTGTGCGAGAATGATCACAAAATGCAAGCACTCATTTATTTGCAGGGAAGGTACTTGTGGTTGCAGTAGAATGCAGATTTTGGGTTTTGTATAAATGGAATTGAATGCACCTAAGGAATTAGTAGAGAAAATCTCCCAAGAAAATAGTGAAAATGTGGTTTCTCAGGTGAAATGAGAGTTACTGGGAATCTGCACCCCTGCGAAACTTCCCTGCACAATGAAAGTTAAGATATGCTACACCAAGATTACTTCAGTGAAGGCCAGATGGAGATAATGCAAAAAGGTAACACTTTCTCCAGGGCAACCAGTGAAAGGATTTTGATTTTATCTTTAAACACTTAATTGTATGTATATACATACTATAAGTGTGTAGAGATAAAATAAAACACAGATAAGTTGCAAACCAAATTTAAGTGAAAAGTATGTTAAGGAATAAAATAATATGTTCATAATTGTATTAATAGAAAACTATATTGGCACTTTTTTGAACTTCCCAAACACTTTGCATTTGCCTAAATTGTGAAGAATTCTCCAAAGTTTAACTGTTAATATTTACAAGAGTGTTTTTTCTAGTAGGATTTTTCAACTACATTAACTATGCATTCAGAGTGGGTTTATTTGCAGTATGCTCTCTTTAAATCTCATGTGGATCTCCAAAAAAATTCAAATTACATTACAGTTGTTGTGTTCCTCTTATGATAGATTAAATGACCTTTTCAAGGAAAGAGATGAAATTTGATTGGGTAACATATGCTATGGAGAGATCCAGGTTCTGATGCCCAAATAATTTACATATCAATTTTTTAGTAATTTGTTCAGATATCTCTCTGGGTATTAAACTTAAGACAGTTTGTCCTCTTTTTAACCACTTTTTGAAGACAAATAATATTTATGTCTTTTTTTCAATCCTCCACACTCTCATTAATTCCCTATTACTTCTCTATAACCATTAATAATTCAGAAATTGTATCATGAGGTGCTCTGACTTGAATGCACTTAAACCTAACCACATATACCTTGATTTTATTTTCCTTATTCTGACTTAAAACAACACAACCAAATAAAAAAGACTTTAACAATTACTCTTTATTGTAGTGAGAGCATCTAAAAGGGTCCTGAATATACTTAGCTCTTTTCAGTGCCACCAATTCTTTTTCTCCTTTCTCCAGTCAGTGCACCTCTATTTTTCTTTCCCTTTCTTATCCTCTCATGTTGCTAGTGTTTCTCTTTGATTTTCTGCCCCCTGCCCCATAGTCTTTCTGATTAATCCAAATGTTACTGTGCTGTAATCTTAGCTTTCTTTCTTCATCCTTTTAACATCCCTTTTAGATTCTGGAGCAGTTCATGTGTTCACTGTACAGCCCAATTTGCTTCTTACTATATCTCTATATCCTCTATCTTCAATGGTATCATCCCAATTCTTGTCTGTATTCCAGACTTACATCCTTAAGTATCATCATGTGTGGACCAAACACTATGAACCTTGCAGACTGTGTGAATATTTATATATATGTATATATATGCATATCTATATCTATCTTGTACATCTATTTTTTTATTCTTCCTGTTGTATCTTAAACATCTTTGTTGCAGTATTTTTTCTTCTTTTAATGAGATAGTAGCTGAGATAAAATCTGTCTTTCTTTTTTAGCCTAACTAACTATTGTAACCAGACAAGGAATGGGAAGGGGAATTTCAAACAGTAAATTATGGAATTAGTACCCTTTTATAACTTTAGAATAATTTGAAAGAAGCCTTATGCAGAAGAATCTGAACTATGTGGACTGAAATCTTCCCTACTAGGAAGCCACATGCCTTATCACTTAATGATCTATTGCTCCCAAAGATGAAAATTCAGAACTCTTTTTGTTGTTGATGTTGTCAAAAGCTCATGTCAGCATTCATCTGATGCAGGAAATTAAATCCATTCTTGACCTAGGATGTTTCCTCCTTGCTTTCAGAATGGTGTCAATAGTTAAAATGCTTAAAAGGAACAGCATTGTGAGTTTGTGTATAGAGCATATGATGATTTTTGCTTTATGTGTGCTTGTGGCAAAATTCAGAGAAGAAATACAGCAGTGACACAGAGCAGTAGCAATGGCTGGGTCCAATTTCTGGTTTTTTTTTTCCCCCCCAGGAAACTGAATGTGGCTTCTGATATAATGCATGCAAATTATACCCTGAAACCGTATAGTCTGATTCCTCTGCTCCTGCAATAAAAATTTGCTAAAGAAAGACTAACTTCCAATCTGGTTTGGTAAAACAGGCAATTACATCCAAGTTACATTAAGAATTGAATGTGTAGGAGCATGATAAGAAGATTTAATGACCTACAGCATATAATTAGAAGAAAAAAATATAAAGGAACATCTCTACATGCTCTTTATTCTCAAAGGTAGTTATTCAACAGCACTTAATTCTGTCCCATGCCACTTACCAAGATAAATGTTTGTTATCTTTGCATTCAAATCAACCAGCTTTCTCAGGCATGCAGAGAGCAGCTCTTTGCTACCCCCAGTGTCTTTGCCTAAAAACTGCCTGTTCAACAAAGGCTTGCAGAGGAAAACATGATTTGACTCTTCACCACTTATAGAAGGGATTTTTAATTTTTTTTTTTTTTTTTTTTTTTTTTACTCTGCAGATGTGTGAACAATGATTTTTTTTTTTAAATTTTATTTTTAAGAAAGTGTTCAGTGGGGAAACCCTAGTGCCTAAGCTTTTTAGTTGCTCTGGAATATCTTGGTACCTTGCACAGGAAAGAACAGAGGGTAAGCCTCAGGCAAACGCCACTGAGGAGCAGAAGGTGAAGTTCAAGCAAGAAATGCTACATAATCTAAAATGAAACTGAATCCCTGTAACTAGACACCACTGCCTTCTCTGAAACAGATTTTGTCAAACTTTCAGTGTGAACAGTAGCACCAAATCTATCTGTTGACTATTTTTACATCCATAAACAAGAAAACAAGAAAAATGACACAATGGTTTCCAAGTTCCTATCCCATTTCCTGCAGTTTTGGCTTTTTACTTTTTACCTCAGTCAAAGCAAAAAGGGTGGGAAAAACGTTTTGTGTCTGTTTGGTCATGTATGGTGTAAGCTTATCTCTTCATCCCCTCTGGGGGAAAATAATGAGCACTGAAAGTGGGGGGGGGGGGGGGGAAGAACAAGGTCAGCCTTGAGAGAAAATGGAGGTAATATTCTGGAAATCCCCCAAATGTGTGTTATTTCCCAGCCCCCTCAGTTAATTTGACCACCAACTTCTAAAAACTGGCTCCTGCAAAGTGAGGTGATACCCAGTGGCCTTTTGGAGAACTTTTGGAGAGCAAAGTTCAGCTTTTGGAGAGTAAAGCTCAGCTTTGCTAGTCGGGAAAGGCGACCCCTCGAGTGAAGGACCTTTAGGGTTGGGCTGATCATTCCAGCCAGTCTCAGAGACACCCTGAGCAGAGTTTGGAGAAGAGGTTATTTTCAGATCCATTTAAAATGGCCATTTGCTTATTTTATACTTTTTCAGGTTTTATTCACTTATTCTTTTAATGGCTATGTTTCCAGTCTTTCACCAAGATTCTGATTTTTTATGTGATGAACTTGCTTTCATTTTAGTTCTGTCTTCCTACACCCCTGTGATTTTCACACAAGTAAGGTAATCACTTTTGCTAAAGAAGAACATTGAAAATTAAGCTCTTTGTGGTGTAATGCAAGATAAATGAGATCTTCAAGGGAAACCTTAAAGGTCAGCTATTACAACTTAGTAAGAAAACCAGCATTTTATTTCCTAGCCTTTATTTCAGAAATGACTGGATTATTTTGATTAGTTTTTGTCCTGGGTTGAGCTGGCAAAATGCCAACTGTCCAGGACAGAGTGAAAGGGGTTCTTCCTCCCCCCAGCCAGCCAAGGGAAAGAGAAGAGGGAGAGGGAAAAAAACCCCTTTAAGCCAGGTGTATGCTGAAACTAACTACATGTATTTATACAGAAAAGAGAAAATTAAGAGAAACTACAATATAACACACA
>JAWWLY010000089.1:10760059-10774498 GCA_035041215.1 Gymnopithys bicolor
CTGAGTTATAATCTCTCTTGTGGTGGGTCCATTTCTCCTGCCAGTTTATCTTTAAACCAGCACCCACCCACCCCTCCCCCACCAAAAAAAAAAAAATAGAATCTAGCTGTTTGACTTGTGATGCCATTAAAAACTACTAACAAATGAAAAGAAAAAAAAAGTTTTACTCTGATGGAGAGTGAAAAGGCATGTTTGAAAATCCAGTGTCAATTAGTGATATTCTAGTTCTTCTAAAAGAACACATGCAAGATTTCTATAACAAATACCTGCATTTCTCTCAAAAGCCAGCAGAGAGAATTCCATAAAAATATGGGGTTTTAGAATTTTGTAATCTTTGGACAATAGATGCAAATACATAAACTCTTAAAAAAGCAAACACCTTTGTAAGAGAGAAGTTACACATATAAACCAGAGTGTTTCAGAGTTCTATGATTCTCTGGTTATAGGAAATATGATTCCATGATTCCTTGATGCCATGCTTCTATGATTGCTTGATTCTATGATAGCTTGATTTTGTGATTGCTTGTTTCTGTGATTCCCTGAGTGTATGACTCAATGGTTTCATAATTCTGTGATACCATGACTCTGTGAGGCAATGATTCTATGATTTAATGAATCCATATCCATATGTTGCAATGAATCCATGATTCTATGGCTCTATGATTCCCTTATTCCATGATTCCTTTTCCATGATTCTATAATAATGTGATTCTATGATTCCATGTTTCTATGATGCAGTGATCCCAGCATTCCAATTGTCCACCAGGCAATGATTCCATGTTTTGATGCCTTTATGACTCTATGATTCCCTGATTCTGTAATTTGATTATTCAATAATTTTGTGGCTATATTATTCCATGACTTTGTGACGCAATGATTCTTTTATTCCATGATTCTATGACTCTAGAATTACCTGATCCTATGATCCAATGATGCCATGACTCTATGGTTCTTACCTGTATGTTTCCATGATTCTCGAGTAAATGTGTCCATGATTCTTTGATACCATGATTCTTAGATTCTGTGATTGCTCATTTTTATGATTCCATGATTCTGTGACTCTATGATCCCTTGAATCTATGATTCCAAGATTCTGTAATTCTGTCATTCAATGATTCCATGATTCTGAGATGCACTAATTCCGTATATTCTATGACTCGTGTGATTCCCTGACTCAACAGTTTCATGATTCCAAGATTCTCTGGCTCCAGTTTCAGCACCTTCTTTGCTTGGGTAGCTCCTTGTGCTTCTGTAAAACAAAATTCCCAACAAGAAGTTTGGTGTGTACCTATAGTGTAACAGTGTCTGCATTTCCTCTGGTTGTGGACATGTCAGATTTATTTCCACAATGGGTAACCATGTCATCTTAAGCCCTGGGGAATGTGTTTTCAGGCATGTCCAATCCATGCCTGTGTTGCACCTGGCTCAATGGGACTAACCTGGCAGCTGGGCATCAAGGGCAACCCCTCAAAATGAGTAACAAAATATGATGATAGTTGTTATAATATTATATTTTAGTTTGACAAAGAAACCAAAATCCATGACTAGTTGGTTGATCAGATTGACTTGTGATAATGCTGGCATTTTTTTTAATCAAAACCTGTTTTTCACCAGTCTTTTCATCCACAACATTAAAAAGCTGTTGTAAAAAGAGAAATAATCACTAGAAAGAATGTACATCTATTTTTTTTTTCAGGTGGAATCTGTTTCTGAGTTGCTGCTGACCCTGAGTAACTCTTAAAATGAACAAAGCTGATTTAACTCCCTGTAACAAGCAGGAGAAGTTTAAGTTCAAGCAAAGTTGAGAAATAGTGTCAGCTCACTTTGGTGGCTGTGTCCTGAAAGGTGATAGTTTTGAAAAATTATTCATCATTTTGATGTTGCATTACTGGAAAAATGGGAGTTACAGAGAAATAATGAAAACACATTTTCTTCGGGGTCTGACAGTTCATTCCAGGGGCTGAGAGTCAGGGTGTGAGAACAGTGGGGGTTTAACAGGAATGTGAAGTACACAGGGTCAGATGAGAGAGACCAAAATGTTTTATGAAAACATTGCCACTCTGTGGGGAGCTCAAAGGTAAAGGAGTAAAGGTGGTGTGATAGCAGCGTCCTTGGAAATGCTCAGTTCAGGAAGTGGAGGGAGAAGGAACTAGTAAGACTGAGGACTAAAAAGAAAGATTATTTGTGTCTGTCTGCCCTTTTTAACATAAGAATAATCTCCTAAAGCTCATGGTCTGCCTGTGTGGGTGGGCAAAGACCTGAGAGGTTGTATGAGGCTGAGCTGGATGGACTCCTCTGAATCAGAAAGGGAAGAGAGAGTTCATTAAAAATGCATCAGGTTGTGAACCAAGTAATAAATGGATTGATTTCTGGTGAAGTGTGTTCAGTTAACTTAAAGGATGTCAACCAAGTGGTAGATACTGAAGTACTGCAAACCTTACCTTATGGACTTTCAAAATTTCTAAATAAATATCCACCTCATGGATGTAGGTGACCTTTAGATCTCTGCAAAAGTTGATCTGAAGTTATCATAAATAGTTAAGTAGAGTATACACACATATTTTTAGCAGGAGATACACACTTTTCCAACAGAGTAAGGATAACGTTATAAATGTACACATGTGGGTGTTAAATTTCTCTAACTGCGTAGGTTGAAGGCTTTTCTCACTTATCATTTATTGAAAAAATCATGGCAATCATAGTTAGGATTAATTTATTAGACATTTAAAATACATTCTGCTCTTTAACACTTTTCACCTTTCAAATAGTTCATGGAAGATGTTGTCACACTAGTCACAAAGAGATTTGGGGGCTGACATCCGATCCCGTCAGATCTCGGAAGCTCAGCAGGGTCAGCCCCGGATTACAACTTGGATGGGAGACCTCCTGGGAAATGCCGGGTGCTGTAGGTTCTAGTCCTGAGGACTTCACTGACACTGTCCAAGCTCGCTCGGCCGTGGCAGATGAACCTCAGGACTTAAACGGTGGGGCCAGTTCTGCACACGCTGAGCCTCACCTAAAATCCACTGCGCAGGCGGGAAAGGCACACCCACGTGGGGACAGCCCTTCCCAAATCTTGGTTCAGCAAAGCTGAGCCACATACACAGTCACAGAGTTTATACACAGGCTCTCCAGAGTGCTTTTGTGGCTTGTGGAAACCATGTTTACATGTGGAAATGTATGGTATCTAAGAAGTCCATGTGTATTTTTCATTCTCTATTGAATTCTTGAATGTATTAATATGCTAAAGGAATTTAAGGTGTTTAAGGCTACAACACTTAACACCACCTCATGCCATCATAGCACTGTTCTCCAGTGTGAAGTTTTCAGTCTGTTTTATCTCCTGTCAGTTGTAAATGGTGATCATGAACTGCCTTCAGACCTCAGCCCTGCTCTGCCAGCTTCTCTCCTGACTGATCCTCTGGAGTGCCTGCCATAGTTTTTCTTTCATAATTTTATGCATTTTACTGTATTGTCTTTTTCAAGTGGGGAATGTTTTTCTCCCTCATTTTTCCAGCTACTCTCATGTACATTTAAATTCTGTTTGAAAATCTACTTGGGACAAAAAATATTAACATTAATTTGAAAAAATTTGAAAAGACAATTGGTTTGATCAGTCTCTCTTTTACTGGCCAAAAGGCAAGAGGAAAGTAGTAAGTCCAACCATGCTATTATAAAACTGGTGTAAGAGCCAATTTCATCTTCTATTCACTTCAACAGGAATGGAAGAGGAAACTCAGTCCCTGTTTACTTCCCAGTTGACTACCTAGTGATCTCCATCAGCCATTCAGACACTAATACCTTTAAGTGAGGGACAACATTTTTGTGACCTGTGCTTTGACACACAGAGAAAAAAAAACCCCTAAAACCAAATCCCAAATATCTTCATACCATTAAGAAAGCCATAGCTAGCAAAAGCAAATTTTGACCATTAAGAACAGTAAACGAGTGAAGATAAATGAGGTGTAATGCATAGCTTTGAAGCATAAAAAAATTGTTGTAATGCTGAAATTTAATTATAATTTATCTGAATTAATTTCTCTTTGGATACCTGACAAGACACTCTTTCATTTTCCTTACACTTGGTGCAACAGTTAGTTTTTATTTCCTGCAATAATTTCATCACCACTTCAAAAGCACATCTATTCCTTTTGGACCCAAGATAAATGTGTTTGTTGACTTTCAAGCTGTTAAAATTAGCCATAGTAATGGATTAATATTCATTTGGAGTTGTGACTCCATTTCATCTGTCTGCTTCTAAGCATGCACTGTCTAATGTATGGTCTGACTTTTATGTAAATAAATGTGCCTCCTGCCTGCAGAGTTTGATGGCAGCTGTAGACCTTTTTGAACTTTATGGAGTTTTAATAATCAACAGCATCCTTCCCCCCTCACTCTCTGCTTACAGAGATAACCAAAGTTACAATATTTGCCAGAATATTTTTTTGTACTTTTCTTTGGCACAGACTGGATTCAAGTTTACTGTCCAACACTTTCAGACCCCATTGCAAAGAGGACCGTGCAAATCCTTCAAAAGCTCAAGTGTGCTAAAAGGTTGGGGGGTTTGTTTTTCCTCCTCATCTCTTCCTATCTCTGATGCTGGCACATAATTCTTTCAAAAGGCCATTTTTTTTTTGGCTGTTTTTCCTGTATGTCTCTATCTCTGTATTTTTTCTGCCATTTTCCTTTCCTTCATAGAGCCCTCCACTTTCATCACTCATACATGAGTAAGAACGAATTGGTTGGAAAGGGCTATTACCCAGACTTTTCCCTGAAGATGTGTCAATGAAGCTGCATATTTAAAGTAAAAATCATTTCAAGCTTCCGAGATCCACTGGGAATATGAATGTTTTGCCTGTAGAGTCAGAACTGCTGCAACAAACAACCTCAAATGGAATGTGAAATTGTATTGGATCCTACTTTTATTCTTATTCTTCTTTTCTCAGGATCTAGTATTGTAATTTAAATGCTGATGTGGCTTTGTACAGTAATGATGTTCCTTAGAATTCATGTATTCAAAATGTGTATTTTAAAGTGGCATCTTCTTGCCCTATCAGTCTTTTAGCTCAAACAGAGCTATCCCCACACAATGTTGGTTCTTCTTGTTTTCTTTTGCTCTGAATCTGAAACCAATAAAACTGATATTTGTTCAGAAATATCTAATCTTCCAGCCTGGTGATGATTTACCGAGTGAAACACAGGGGGACACTTTTGAACATTCTAGAGGTGGGTTATGAAAGTGCAGGTGTAAATCTGCTGTTGATCTGACCTTTAACTTTTTCCCCCTGTACCTCTATGATTGCTCCTTGTTACCAAATGCATTTTTGTAAATCAAATCAGTCTATTCTAGTATACTTAGTTTTCTGCTTTTATGGTTTTGGTGTGGTGAATCAGCACCACCTAACATTCCACACACTAAATTCAGTGGTAAAATTCCCACTTTACCCCAGCAAAAACCTGCACAGTCCTTAATGTGTTCCATTTTGGTCAACCTGTGGGGAACTCAGAGTTCTATACACTCATTACCAGATTTGCAGTAATATACTAATAATCATCATGGCAGTAACTGGCACAACTGAAAACCAACAGTATGTAAACTGGTTTGTGTTTCAAAGCAATGTGGGAACTGGAAAAAGAATTCTTACTAATAATGGAAGGTTTGTGGTGGGTCAATGAGCTGTTCACAAAAAGTTGTTTCTCAAACTTTCCAAAACAGGAGTGGGGCTTTGTAATAGCAGTTATCAAGAGGTTTTTATCAGCAGTAATACCATGCTGATACACCCACAAAAAAAAAAAAAAAAGGAGGTAGGATTTTACTTGAACAAACCACTCATAGCTCCCAGGCAGGCTGATTTTTAAATTAATCAAAATAATTGTCAGCCAGTTGTGACGCAAAAAAAACAAACCCAAAAAACCAAACAAAAACCCCCAAACAAACCCCAAAACAAAACCAACACTCTTGTTACACTGTTGACTTGTGAATACCAAAATTTTCTTTATGCAGGTTATTTGTATCAAGATCTGATTTCAGTGCATCAAATTCAATGCTCTCTGATGAGCATAATTTCTGTAGAAAGGCAAAGCATCTAATTTGCAATTGACAACACAGTTGGGTATTTTGTTATTGATCAGAAAAAAATGAAAATATAAAGGATTGTTAAGCGACAGATAAAACTGAGCAGTTATAAATGTTGGTAGCAGGAAAAGCAAGGAACAGGATAAACTGTGGAAAAAGAGAGACAATGGATATAGAAAAGCCAGCCTTGTCCCCCCCACTCCCCAAAATGCATGTGCTTTCCAGTGTATTGTCATTTCAGTGCTTTCCCAGAGATAGCCTTTTCAGCTTTGGTTAGTTTAGTGCTTTCTTTATTTCTACTCACTATCAAAATCCATGGTGTGGAGGATCCTTTCTGTGTCTCACTTGAAAGGCCTTGATCGGATCTGTCTGCATTATTTATAGAGAAAATGGTGAACTGTGGGGAGGAAGAAAGAATTTATTTCTTCCCCCTCCACCAGGTCCATTGGAACATGATGTGGAGCTGTTTTAGCAGTTTGTTCACTGCAAATGAAGATAGTACTAACAATTTTCCTTTCCCCTTCCAAAGTGTAATAGGAAAATGTTGCTATCTTTGCAGAAGTTTCAATCCATGACTTACTGGACAGGTACAATGATCTTACTATCAATAGATTATTGAAACCATATCTCTTACTCTCAGGAGTACCAGTATCTCTTGCTCTCTGCAAAGTACCAGGCTATGAGTCTGTGCTATAACAGTCTGAGGGTGGGGATGGAAGAATAAAAGAAAAAAAACAAAGCCTGATGAAGTTTCTAATTTAATGGCAAAGGGCAAAGAGGGACCAGAGGGAGCAGGAGCTTTGTGAGATGGATTTTAACACATTTCCCTGGAAAAGGACAGTTCAAACTTCAGTTTCAAGGAGTGATTATGTACTTGACTTACGCTTTAATTCAGGCATGAAATGCAAAGATAGCCCCTGAGAAGAGGAAATAAATGCACCTGGTTCTGTAGTTATGCATCGATCCATCTCCTCCTCCTCCTTAAAGAGATTTCTGTGATGCAATCCTGAAAAGCAGAACACGTTTCCTTGCAGGGCTTTTAAAAAGTATCTAAAAATCTGCAAGCAGAAAATAAAATCTGGTTCTGCACGTGGTTGAAGCAGCATCCATATCGACATGTTACCATCAATTTTACTCCAAGACCTGTAGATCTTGCACACTAAGCTAAGCAACCAGCTGAAGTCCATTTCAAACAGTGATATTCTGTATTTCTGCAAAACAAAGTGTTCATCTTCGGTAATTTCATCAGAGAAGTGGAAGTCAGTCAGTGCTATCTATGGCATCTCTTGTTGCTGGTAAGATGTTTAGATCAAGGCTGAGACACACTAAATGTGGTTTTCATTTATTCAATAACCACTTATGACACCCCCTCTGTGCACAGGAGCCTTGAACTAAATGTGTGTTTCATGAGCATCTTGTTTACTGCCACATGCAGCAGAAATGAGCCTGGGAATCGTGTCAGTTTCCAGAAAAATAAATATGTGTTGCTATTCCCTGTAGCACATTTGTTTGTGAAATTATTTCCCAAAGTAAAGTTAAGCCTAAAAATAAAATTGAAGAGTTGGGCACAAGGTGTTTACTGCAGTTCATGCAGTACAGTGAAATTAAGGAAAATTATATGAGTTTCTACATATATATGTATTGGTAGCTTAAGAACAGAATCAGAAGTGAAGATAGTCTCTAAGAATATTCAAATAAAATAATCAACACACAAAAGCACATAGAAAAGGAAAATATAAAATGCAGTGAGATTACCCAAAAGGAAAAAATAAAAATAGTGCTAAGATTTGGCAAGAAGTAAATAAAACATTTCTACTGAAAAACAGTAGAACAAAAATAACCACAGAAACATTAAAAATAAAACAAGGAGCACAAAGGAAATCTCTTCATAGGGATCAGAAAATATCATAAGCTAGTCACCAGCACACAGACATACACACAAACAGAAGGGAAAAAGCACACAAAATGACAGCTCAATATACAGAAGGGAAAGATCAAAAGAGATTAAAAGGAAAATGGTTTGCTGAAGATAAGGATGCAGCAACCTGACCAAAGTAAACAATGACAAAACCCCCGAGAGATAAGAAAAGTCACTGCAGAAAAACATAAGAAATGAGATGCTGCAGATCACTAGACAAACAAGTAATCAGTGCAAGAGGAGGTTTTAAGAAAAAAAAAAAAGGAAATCAAAGTATACAAAAAGACAAAGTACTTTGTCTTCAAACTGTGTGCCTGAGCTTCAGGAAAAGTTTCAAGAGTGAGATGCAAAAGATGCCCCTGAACGAGCTAAGAAGCACTTATTGTAATTGATCCACAAGTATCTGTAGAAGTGTGTGATGCTATTTGCTCTATGTCTCAATAAGAATGATACAAAATAGAGAGAGTGGTTAAAAAGTGTATTAATCTGGATAATTTTATGTTAAAGTCGTTAAAAAGAACCTAAGTGTGAAGTTTAGCCATCCAATTTTTCCACTGCATATAGAAATGCCATTACTCTACACACAGCAAAATATCTGTTCTTGTTGCACTGTATCCAAACCAAGGAAACCTTTAGGAGCCATAGCATTCCTTTCAGACAGAAAGCAACAGCTGTAAATTACCAAAAGTAACATCTTCCTCACCCAATTCATCAAAGCTAAACTGGAGTCACTCTAAACTATTTCAGAAAAGCCACCATGTGGCTTTTGCTTTACCTATTAAACCTGAGGGTTGAGACAAGGACAGTTTAATTAGATTTCCTCTTCTAATTCTCTCTCACATCCCACCAAGGCTGAGTTGCCATCCAGGTTTAAACCATGACACCACACCATGATATCTCACTGTGGCTGAAGAAGACAATGCCATTTTTAGTTTTTTTTTTTTTTTTAATTTTTTCTCAGAATAGTATTGAGCTTTTTAAATTTGAAATCCTTTCCATAAAGACCTTTCCAACTTGCCTTTATTGTGTTAGTAGCTGTAGATTTTGCAGCAATAAAAGTCTTATGTAGTCATGGTCCATTCAAGTGCAAACTAAGGGACCCTTAGCAAAGTGTTTTGGTCTCTTTTCAAGGGAAAAATTCACTACTGAAATACTAATCTTCTTTTAGTTCCTCCACAGTTCCTCCAGGCAAAACTGTGTCCCTGTGGTCCCAGAGAAGCAAGTACAGCTCCTACATGCACCAACCTGATCAGATCCTTAGAATTACCATCTTATAATGGCTTTTGATCATTCAAATTAATTTTAGGAGAAGGAAGTCATTTATGAAAAGATTGCTGCAAGACCTTCAATTCTCCTGTCACAAAAGAAGCTTCAGGACAGATGATCCTTAAAGTGGTAATAGTGGCTTTCATGATGTAGTGCCAGGCTGTGTGCACTTATTATTTTAGAAAACATAATTTATATAATTTTATACAAATTTTAGATTGTTTTTATATTTCTATACAAAATAATTTCTTTTTCAATAGCTTTTATCTTAATACTTTTACTAGAATGGAGATTTCCAAAATGAAAATGAATCATGGTACCCAATCAAATTTTTCTTGGACTTTTTAATCCTGAAAGAAATGTGAAAGAAACCATAGATGTTTTTCAGGTTTTAATTTTATTTCTAAGTGAATTAATGTTTAGCAACTATGACTTAGAACCGTCATATTTTTTAATTTAGGAACAGTTTCATATAAAAAACTTTCCAGTCTGATAAGAAAAAGTTTGTCACTTCAGCTTTCTAACTGTTGCAATCTGGCATCATTATATTTATGCTATTCCAAAAAAAAAAAAAAGTATTTTATTGCAGCTCTATAAGATAAACAATCTGTGTATTTTAAGTGCATGTTTGTGTTTTTCTTATGAAGACCATCAACATGCAACTTGCTAGTTGCAGGACTGCATCAGTTTCTAGTAATACACAAGTTTTTAAAAGATATAAATGTTGCAGAGATATTTTTTAAATATTCCACTGATATTCTGACATATTTTTTATTGAAGTTTAGAGGGTAAATTGTGTCTTAACTTCATGGTTGTCTGGGAAAAAAACACAATCTCTCATAAAAGGTAACAGAAGTCTTTCTTCTGGCTTTACTCGAGGCTCATATAATCATAAAGAATCAGCCACAGAGATGAAAAACTGTTGTATAGAGGCTCCAAAAATATATAAATTCAGAACTGTCTTATCACAGTGACAAAAAAGTAGGTTACCTCAGCCTACAGCATCTGGTGCTTAGCTCTTTCTCTTGCACTCCTCTTTTTGACTACAGATTATCTTGTATGTGTAAATACTTGGAAAGGATAATATTTACAGCTTTCTATAGCTTTGCAACTGTGACATACTTTTTAATTAAACAGTAACAACTGCAGCCTGTGGCATTTTCTGAGATTAATGAGTGGCTGGAAAACACTGTGGCCTAAAGCAAATTAGCCCATCATTAATTAATCATAAAAAACTTGCTCTGGGCTTTGGTTCTAATCTGTTTGGACTCAGAATCAAATAAAAGAATTAGTTTTCTGTGGTGTTGTGTCTTCTACATAAAGTCATGGGAGCTTCAATTAACTAGCATTCAATATTGTTGTAATGCACTGTGAACTTCCTTGACTTTATACATGGCACATGCAAACAGAACCCCTTTGAATCTTTTTCCCACTGTAGGAAGTACATTCTCACTGAGGCACTGAGTTT
The DNA here is from genome assembly GCA_035041215.1 of Gymnopithys bicolor. Taxonomy (NCBI): domain Eukaryota; kingdom Metazoa; phylum Chordata; class Aves; order Passeriformes; family Thamnophilidae; genus Gymnopithys; species Gymnopithys bicolor. The sequence continues at coordinate 10,770,788 of JAWWLY010000089.1, forward strand.
TTCTGGAATTGAGAGAAAATCAGGATTATTTTCTGCATTTTCTCTACCTATGTGCTTTCACCATTCCCCCTTTCCCTACCCCCCCGCCCCCCAAAGCCACCCAGTATTTTCTATGTCTGTGTATATTTCAAGAAACATTCCAAAAGTTTTTGACTTTGTTAAACCAAGGATTTATAAAGAAAACAGAATTGATTTGCCTTTGCCTCCAAAATTTATGGTCGTTTTAGGAAAAGTCTAAAAAAGTGAATCTGAAAAGATTAGAACCACAAATTGACACTATTGATCCAACACTGACTTTGTGGGTTTTGCTTCCATTTCTGATTTTGTCTCAGCCTTGTGCTGTGAGATAAGAAAAAAAACAAGTGAAGTGTCATAGACGTGTAGGTGAGAGCTGACTGAGGCTGTGCTGGTGTGAAGGAGCCCAGACACAGAACAGAAACCCCAACAGCCCAGTTTGGAAGGGCTCTTGGAAGAACCTGGTCCAACCTGTCACAGGAAAGGGAGCGCAGATGGGATTTTCCAGCACACTTCCCATGGAAAGAAGGGCAGCTTTAGATTTAGTTATCAGGAAGGAATTGCTCCCTGTGAGGGTGAGCTGTGGCTGCCCCATCCCTGGAAGTGTCCAAGGCCATGTTGGATGGGACTTGGAGCAACCTGGGCTGGTGGGAGGTGTCCCTGCCCACGGCAGGGGTGGCACTGCATGGGCTTTTAGGTCCCTTCCAACCCAAACCACTCTGTGATTCTATATCAAAAGGCCTGAAGAAAACAGACTTCTACCTGAATGATCCAGCTGCTGTGGCTGATGGATGTGCTAATGCGGCTAGAAAAGGCAACTTGAATGTACTTATGATTTTTGGAAAACACAAATTAAAATTAACTTATAACACAGTATTAAAAGGCATAAATGGCTAAGGACAAATGCAGAGAAATGAGAAATCTGATGTGCTTGTGTAGAAGCAGCAAATGAACTCACAAAAGGAAACAGTTTACTGAGATAGGTCAGGTACCGAAACAAGGTAGGCAAGATGAGGTCAGGTTGGCTAGCAATTTAATCCACAACTGCTCCTTTCCAGGATTCAGGGGATCATATTTTCTCCATGAGCTGTGTGCATGGCTGGAAATAAAGGCATAATATGAGCTGGAGTTGTTGAAACAGAAATTTGACTTGTTCCATAAGAACTCAAGCGAAGTGCAGGGGGAAAATAAGCCCTTATAAGCCAGTCACCAGCAGCAGGGTCACAATGTTTTTTAAATGTTAGAGTTAAGGGTAAGAGTGTTAATCTCTTCATGAACTGTGGCCCTTCTATTCTTCCCTTTCATGCCTTTCTACTCAACTTGAAGAAAAACAATTGATTGGCTTAAGTTCTGATAGTACTCATCATCACAGTTTTCTCTTTGTCTTCAGAACCTGTTTATAGGTTTATTGAAGCTCTGTGATTGGTCACAATGAATAAGGAAAAATGTATTCTCCAGTCTTTGAAGGAATATGGACCCTGATTCCATTGATTTCTCAACAACAGCAACACACATGATAAAAATTATGAATGGACCTTTGTACTTCCGAAGACTAAGTGGACAAGGACTCTTCAGTTCAAAAAATAAGTGAATAAGAGATCTGATAGACATATGTGAAAACATCAGTGTCATGGAGAAGGTTCACTCTTTTCTCAAAGAGAGGAACTGAAGGGCATCAGAGCTATCAAGAAGCAGGTTCAAACACATAATTTTTATGTAATTAATTAGCAATGCTTGTTGCAGAATACAACAGACAGAAATGGCCTATTTGTGTTCAAGGCAAGAAGAGAAAAACTAATAGATCAAATTCTATCAAAGATTGTTAAATACATGAAAAGTTTCTCAGGCTCAGGAGGACACTGGGATGTAAATTGTGAAAGACAGAAATGTTTGGGCAAAAAACACACTGAAACATTACATCTATCTGCCTCCACTAATTTGCCTGTGGCCATTTGGAAGCAGGTTACTGGGTTACACAGACCTTTGTTATCCTCATTGTGGCACTTCTGTGTTCTTATTCTCCCAGTTTTATCTCTGCTGGTGTTGTCATTAGTTGCTGCTGTGTCATTGGTTGTAGAAGTCTATTGTTTGTGTTATCACATGGTTATTTCCATGCACTGAAACTTTACACAAGACAGAATGTGCAGTTACAGTCACAAATGTGAACATCCATCATATGAGTAGCTAATTCTGACCACATGAAAAGCATTCATTCTCTTTGCATTCATGAAGAGAGAAGCTACTTATAAAGGCTTAAATAGGTAAACAAGAAGAAAGGAGTTCAGTGAAGGCCAAAATCAAAGAAAGACTTAGAATTTATACACCACAAGTGCTTTCAGAGTGTAATTGCTCCCTTTGGAACTCTTTTTTCCCATCAGTTTTTTGACATTCAAACATGTTCTGTTAATCTTGTGTGAGATAAAATTGCATTTCAGGGTGTTCTGTAATCACCTATAAAATCAACTGATCAAAAAAATCACACAGTACAATTCATGAACCTTGGACTTCATTTCTCAAAACTATTATAAAGAATTTTCCTCAGCACAAGAGACACTGACCTGTACCACTGAATACTGCAGAGATTCCACTTCTTCCCTTAAAGTATCCAAATTTTGATATTACATTCATCAAACTCTCAAGAGAGACCTTTACACGTCCTCCCACCTATCTCTGAAATTCTACATATTTGCAGTTACCCAAAGATATTTTTAAATTTGTGTTTATGATGTGCCTGCAAAATATTTTGCAGTTAACAGAAACACAGTGGATGATATATAAGCAGTCGGATTTGAGATTCCTTGGACTCATTACCTTCTGTTTAAGTATATAACAGTTTTTAGTTTTTTGGGGGAGGCATTTGTTTGTTTTTTTTTTCCTTTGTAGCAGGATTTTTTTTTATAAGCATATTAAGACTGGAATTAGGAGTTATTAAGGTTTATTTTTTTAACGTCAACATGTACTATCCCAGGACCAGGAAAACTTATATTCTCAATATTGAAACTATCCAAATGTAAGGACTGGTCTGTTCTCTGGACCAGGAAAATATTTATCATGAACTCACACAAAGGAATCATGGGAATCTGTATTTAATCTACTAAATGCTTGTTAAACTTAGTTTATCTCGAGCAAAATGCTTGCCATTCAATAGAATTACATTTTGAAGGGAAATCTCTCATTTCTTCCTTCCATAAGCATTGCTGCTAAAATGTGACCAAAAAAAGCATCCTCAAGACATCAACTTTTAGCATGCAGCTGAATGCCCTGTGGGAACTTGAAACAGTCACTGTCCAAGGGTCCTTCATTGCTCTGATGGGATAAAGAAGAAATAACAGCAACATGGATTTTCTCCTGGAAAGCATGTAATTCATTATTTATGGAACAATAGTTTCTGATTGCTGTTCCTTTGGAATCTGAATGTACAATGGCATTATTCATCATTTCCACCAAAAGATTTGTATTGACTCTACTGCAGGGAGTCTGGCTGCTTGCCTCTGACATTGCCTAAGAAAAAAGCCCATTTCTAATCTTACCATGCAGCATGCTTTGAAACAAAATGTTTCCATCAGGAGAGATCAGAAAATGCTAATTGTTTTTCTTCTTTACCTTTTTTTTGATGCCGTGAGTGGGGGGGGGGGGGGGGGGGGGGGGGGGGGGGGGGGGGGGGGGGGGGGGGGGGGGGGGGGGGGGGGGGGGGGG
>JAWWLY010000089.1:10774598-10786357 GCA_035041215.1 Gymnopithys bicolor
AACTGTTAGAAATATTAACCCTCTAAAAATCTACAACTACTGTGTTCCTAAAATCTACAAAATGTGAAAATCAAAAATCAAAAACCCCTTTGGCATTATTCTGGAAAAGATTTTGTGTTTTGTTTGCTTTTTTTTTTCTCCATACTTTCTGTAAAATGTTTACTTTGTATTTTCATTTATGAAATAAGTTATTAATCTTTTTGGATGATTGTTGACTTTAACAGAGACATATATTCCACAGGACAGCTTTGTCATCCAAAGGACAGAAAACTGTATGCAAATCAGACTGCATATATTTTATTTCAGTTATTTTTTTCTATGAGTATAAAAACATTTAGCAACCAGCTGTACCTATGATTACATTAACAACCTATTTCCCCAAAGTTCTTTATGGCCCAGAATTTCTTACAGATTTATTTTACAAGGTTATAGATGAAATCCTTCGATTCCTTAGGCATAAAACCAGATTAAAATACCTCATCTTTGATAGCTGGGGTCAGGTGTTTAACTGGTCACAGATCATGACTCCATTGTTGCTATGACAGTTTATTTCATCAGAAAATCCATCCTTTCTTTTGGTAATCTTATGCAAAATATGCAACTTATGCTTGATGAAATGATATTCATAATATTTTGAAAAAACCCCCAAACCAACCCCTTTTCATTTTCTTGTGTTACTTTGTACAGTAATATGGTACTTCAATGAATGGGTTACAATAATAATAGTTAATATTATTAAGCAATAGCTTATTGATGGTGAGCATCCTGTTTTGGTCCAGCTGTTGTATAATGACGACAATCAAGTGTTCATCAAATACTGTTTTAAAAACTGTAAAGCATATTTAGAACTAGCACTGGGAAATGACAAATGTAACTCTAATGAATAATGAATACTTTACTAATTATAGAAAGTATACCTACTTAGTAAAATAGCTATGACTGTAGAAGGAGAGGAGGAAAAAATATTAAGTTTTTCTAAATTAGCTCAGCATTTCAATTATGCTAAAATTACTCTATCCAGAGTCCAATTTTCTTCACTTGCAACCTTCTTACAGCACTTTTTAAAGACTTAAAAATAATTAGCAAAACGTGTGGGTAAATACCTGACTAAATATGCATGTAGGGCCTGTTAGCAGTCCCTAATTAATTAGAAAATTCACATGCTGAGAGACCGGACTTACTTTTTTATTAGTGGTGTGTAAGTAGCAAAATGCACACAGGTCTAAGCTGACAGCCACTGCAAGACAGTACAGATTGTTGTTTCTATGCATTTACTTGCTATTTAGGTATTGCACCTTTCTGTAAAGAAAAAAATCTGAATTTGGAAAATTTTGTTTACACATAGAAAAAACTAAAAGTCTGGTGTAAAGGCAAGGGAACCCTTGAAAAGGAGGTCATAAATATGGAAAATGTGTGAAAAAATCTGTGGTGCAATGCTCTTCATTCAATGCTAAGCAGAGTTCCAGGTACTGCACCTCTTATCAGACAAATGTTTTTACTGGGTGGTAATAATCCCATAATAAATACTGTGGTACTGATACCTACAATGTTCTTCCAGTTTCATGATATCCAATTTATCCTTGTCTGCTCAATCTGTGGGATAACATAAACATAAACTGGATCACTTTAGTGAGTAATTATGATGCATAAGCCTCTGGGAGAATTTCCATGTCAGGGAACAGTAGTGCCTGTCCTGGCTTATTCTATCAAATGAAGATACACATGCTTTATGAATACATGATGGGCATGACACTGATAAATAATTATTATCAATCAGTCAGAATTGCTGATGTGTTGTTGTGATGGGTTGACCCTGTTTGGATGGCAGGAAACCACCAAAGCTGCTCTATCACTGCTTTCCTCAGCAGGACAGGGGAGAGAAAACATAAAGGTTCATGAGTTGAGATAAGGACAGGGAGAGATCACTCACCAAATACTGTGATGGCCAAAACAGACTGGACTTGGCATATTGACTGAATTTATTACTGATCAGAATCAGAGAAGGATAATGAGAAATAAAATAAATCTTAAAAACACCTTCCCACCACCCCTCACTCCTTCCTGACCTCTCCTTCCTTCCCTCCAGCTGTGCAGGGAGACAGGAATGGGGGTCACAGTCAGTTCATCACAGGTTGTCTCTGCTGCTGCTCAGTGAGAGGAGTCGAGTCCTTCCCCTTCTCCAGCATAAGGTCTCTCCCACAGGAGACAATCCATCCCACAAGGAACTGTTTTCCATGAGTTGCTCCAGCCTGGGTCCCATTCCATGGGGTCAATCCTTCAGGCACAGGCTGCTCCAATGTGGTCCCTTATGGGGTCACAAGTCCTACCAGGAAATCCTGCTCTCTGTGGGCTCCTGCAGGGGTTGCAGGTGGATCTGCATCCCTATGGTCCTCCCAGGGCTGCAGGGCACAGCTGCCTCCCCATGGGCTGCCACACGTGCTGCAGGGAACCTCAGCTCCAGCATCTGGAGCACATCCTGCCCCTTCTTCTGCACTGACCTGGCTGTCTGTAGGGTTCTTCATCTCACATCTTCTCACTTTGCTCTTCTCTGGCTGCAATTTTCATCTGCACAGTAACTTTTTTCCATCTTAAATATGTTGTCACAGAGGCATCACTGTCATGCCTGGTGGACTCAGCCTTGGCCAGTGGCAGGTCCATCCAGGAGCCAGCTGGAATTAGCCCTGCTGGACATGGGGAGACCTTCAACAGCTTCTCACAGAAGCCACTCCTGTACACTCCTGCTACCAAAACCTGGCCAGAGAAACCAAATACAGTTGTCTTGGTGACTTTTGTGTAATTTGATTATGTACTACAGGATTTTAAATAAAAGCAATGAATCAAAATTCACTGTTGTGTATGAGTCAGATGCCTCCTTACAATAATGGATGTCCTTTTTGACTTATAGCAGTGTTATTTTCTTAATCAAATTGCCAATAGTTCATTGAATTTACTGTTAACTATTATATTTCATGCCCTGTTTAGTCTTCAGGGTTGTAGATTTTTTTTTTTTGGACATTATTCAGAATGATTCAGTAAACAGCTGTAAATAATGTTACTCGCCCTGCAGTGTTTGTGGGAGTAACAACTTTTCCCTTTGTCTCATACATGAGCATTTCTCGGAATCAGAATCAACCCGTGGCAGCGGGTCAGCTTTCTGTGACTCTGTAACTCTTTCCCACCAAGATGGCCATAACTATTGCCACAGCTATTCCTCAGCTGTTGTTTCTAGGACATGAGGCACAAACTTAGCAGAAGCTGCTGGACTGGTGCAATAGGATGTATTTGGGTGATATTAGTTTATATCTAAAATTTAGGATTAGGACTTGCAAGATTCACAGAAGGGATAGTTTACTTCAGAGCAGTGAAAAACATGATTTTTCCATCTTGGTAAACCTTTCCATGGAACCCTCCACTCATGTTGTTCCCCTACCCTTCTGCTTGCTGGGTTGCTGGTGTTTCCAGTTTCATCCATTCTATCTAAGAGTCTTTTTGCTGTTTAGTTCCAAGAAACTATTCATTAAACCCAAGGTTGGGCCCAGCTGAAAGCTTACAAATTGGTAATAATGTATGCATGCCATATTCAAATTGAGCAGTATACTTGTGAAGCAATCTATTCCAATATGCAAGTCTTGTACATAATGCTTACTTTGATACATGGACAATTTAAATTTGTCTTCCTCTCTCTGATGTTAAGTTATGCATAAAAATAGCAAAGTAGATTTCAGGACATATCTCCTCACTCTTTAATGAGGCTGATGGTTTCCTTCAGCACCATAGCTGTGGCTTCGAAATTTATATTTTTTATGAGCTTTGTCGATAAAGAAACATAAAGAATCTGGTGGAAACTGCTGTTCTTCGAAAAACATTTGTATTTGCATTTGAAATGGAGATTCAAGCTCGAGGCCATTTGTCTTAACATAAGTGTACAGTTTTTACAAATGAAGTTTTGTAGAATTAATGCATTTAAAATATGAATTTCTTCTAGCAAATGGAAACCAGAAAATAAATCTATGTGTGATGTTATGAGATGAATAAATGCTGGGAAAAGGAAAATATTTTCTGACTTGAATATGAATGAAAAATGTCTTATAAATGATATGGAGAAATTTATCAGGTATTTGCATCATGTTTGCTTGATAGACTTTAACCCTGAAGTTATACCAGGAAAGTGTTTTGCTGAAAAAAGTTGAGAATTACACCCAAATAATTCTGAAACATGTTTTATGAGCATTGCAAGATGCTCATGTTTTAGCAGAAATGATTAAAGTGATTTACATATATATAGCTTCTACATGGAGAAAGGGCCTCAAGAACTTTATAAACTGAATGCAGAGACCAATGCAAGCAAAAAGGGAAGTCTTTGTCTCCAAAGTATTTTATTTTATTACCACACACCAACATGGTGTGGTATTTTGGACAGACGACGGTGATCACTTCTGAAAAAATCAAGGAGAAATGACTGGACCAGAGAATTAAGGAGAAACCTGAACTCTTCAGAAACAGTGCAAGAAATGCATAATTGTAAATATTAAACGCCCACACCTTGGGAAATTATTTGGGTTGTGACGTGGAGCTACTTCCCAGTGCTTCTCCTCGGTTTGTTTCCCCTTCCATTTTTCCTGTGTATTCCTTTCCATCTGGGAGACTCTACTGAGCAGAAGTAACCCTGGTTTTAGACAGAATATCAGCCTTCCTAACACTGTTTATAGTTCAGAACCTTACACCCATGATCCAGATTCTCTGCTGTGGCCAAGGAAAGGTCAATGTTGGTGTGCACGGGAAGGTCAAAATTGCTGTTTAAGTATCCCTCTGTTTTTCACCTGTCTAACACAGCTGAGGGCAGTCCCCAGAACAAGGGATGGGTCTCCTGATCCGGACACAAAACTGCTTTGAAAGAGAAAACACTGGATCAACTGCATTAAGTAAGCTATGCAGAGCCACTCCTGATTTTTGCTGAAGGATTTTTACCTAGACAAGTTCTCTGACATATTTTGGAGCTGTCTGAGTACCTGTGCTTCAGAAGAAAAGTTTTACATGTTGCTGCAAAGTCAAGTCCTGTGAGAAAGATGCAAAGTGGGTTCCCTCAGTATCCCCTCTTTTATTGCTGCTTTTAATACACTTTTTTTTTTATTTCCCACCCTTTTATTTTTTCTTTTTCTTTTTTTTTTTATTTGTAACATCAAAAACCATGCAGCACTCGTTAATCATGTGTAACATTCTTTTAGGAAAGCCCTCCTGAAATTTAAATAAACTTGTCAGTGTCACTGCTGCCAGCTTTCATTATTCTTCAGTGATTTTCATCAAGCTTGTTAAGCATGGTTTCCCTTTGTAAATTTACATCAGTTTTCTATTTTGTACGTGTTTTGTTCACCTTTTTGTATCACAGAGACCTTAGAAGCAGCACTTACATCCTTGAATTTCTGTTTAATTTACTGTTTTCTTTGGAGCAGGGGCATCATATCAAGCTGTCTACAGCTTGAAGTCATTTTTCCCCTGGTTTTGTTATATTTCAGGACTCTGTTAATAAAAACAGACAAGGGACCAGTAAAAGTGACATGTCCTCTAGAGCTGTTGCTCAGAACAGTTGCATGTGTCTCTGTTCTTAGAATCATTGCAAAAATGCTGAACAGGTTATTTGTAATGCAAACTATTACTGAAGCAGATGAGAAGCATCTCTTGCTATCAGTCAGATGACATCAGGATGTTCAATGTTTTCCTGAAAGAAACTGTGGGAATCACAGTGTGTTCCCTCACATCCCATGGCCTACATAACCAGATTGTGTGTCTCTCTAGTGCAGGGAACCATGTCTAGGAGAACCAACAGTGAAAATTTTGTAACGTTTTAAAAATAAAAATATAAATCGCTCTAATTCTAGTTTTGCCTTGTATTGAAGTACTGTATGTTGGTTTATCTCCCCTTTCAGATAGTGGTTATCCTTAAATCAATCTCCATAACACAATAAGTCTCCTGTAGATATATTTGGACAAGCATTTAATTTTGAAACCTGACAAGGCAAAGGTAAATTCAGTTTTAATTACTGTACCATAAACCTCTGTCAGATGACTTTTACAAGTCTATTAATTATTATTTTTTAATTTGAAATATTTTTTGTATTTCTAAATGCAGGATGTACCTAATAAGATTTTGAAATTTATGGTCCCCAGAGAAGATTTAGATGATTTAGACTTGCCAACTTCTCAAGGTACAAAACCTCAGTGTGGATCCACTAGATAAATATTAAAGATGTTCATATGATTTTAGCTCCAGAAATACAGCTTCATTCTCTGCCATCTATAGATTTTCTGTTTGATTTGGACAAGTGATTAATTTCTCTGCTATTCAATCCTCCTTTTCTAAAATTAGGATAATATTCCTTAGCTATATAAGGTGAGAGACTTCACTGGTTGATGACTGAAGCTGCCCATGTGTAACTATGATAGTGATAGTATAAATATTGCAGAGGGAAAAATGTTAAGCTGATACAATTGTAAATTATGTGCAAATCACAGGGAGTGCAGTGTAGGTGTAGAGGTTGCATTGATGGTGTGGAAGGATACAATATACTAATCCATTGTTTTTATAAAAGGGTTTGAATGTTCCTGTTATTGGACCACAGAACACTCACTTTCTAAGCTCTGTCTGCCTTGCTTGAATACCAGAATTCTGAAAACTAGACTCAAAAAAATCAGCCCTCCAAATCTGTTTGTTCCATTGATACAAGTTGGCCTTGAGCAGCAAATAATGAAAGTTTATCAGAAAAGGAAGAGTAATGAAATCCTTGTGGGTATGGTATAAATTACTGAATATTGGTTATATTCTGCTATTTCTGAAATAGATTTACAGGTGTTACAGTGCTATTATTAGTAAATGCCTGACTTTCAGAACTTATTAAAGAAATCCTGCTGAAACCTAAGGATGTGTTTGTGTTGCTGAAAGCACCACTGAGCTGGGACATTCAGGTTAGTGCAGTCCACACAGTGCTGTGGGAATCAGTCATTAAAGAAAAGTCAAAGAGCGGATGCAAAAGGGCTATTTCTAACATTTAACATAGCCTTGAGTGTTAAAATCTTTTCTGAATGGTAGGAAATAGTTCCTGTCAGGCTCTATCAGGTTTAGAATCAAGGTTTATAATGTAGGGAAGAGTTCTCTTCATGAGACTATTATACGGTAATCACCACAGTAATTTTTTGACAACACAGGTCATGAATATTGCATTTTGGGCTAAAGTCAGTGCTGTTATGCATATTAAGCTTTGTAGGTTAAGCCTTCTGTCAACCAGGTGCTGGCTGCTTTCTGAATAGAAGTAGGGCACAGTTTGAAGGTGGGGTATTTCTAAGTGCATTTACTCATAGAATTGTATGTCATCATGAAGACAGCTAGAGGTGAGTTGAACAAGGCTGCAGAAAATGTTAACCTTAATCTTAAATATCCAAACCCACCTCAAAAAAACCCCCTAGTTTATATGGTGAAGTTCTTTTTACTGTTTGTTCTCATCTCAGAATCAAAAGAGTGAGTTTCTCTTAAAGCTGAGAAAATGATGAATTAGGCAGTTGCACCTATCACATGACATTATTGTGAGTTTAACAAGAATATTTGGGCTCCATCAATAGGGGCTATGCTCAAAAGAAAGAAAAAAAAAACCAAACAGAGTAGAACTAAAACAAATTTAAGGCTCTGAATATGTTTGATATTATATGAGAATTTTGATCTTACCAACAAGAGAAAGTGAAATAAATTGCTCATTTTCTTGACAGCTCTGTAAGTGCTTCTGAGAGACAGATCATGATTTTCTTATACAATGGCTTTCTAACACCCTCATTATTTATGAATTATTATGAAGTATTTATGAGTTATTTAAACTGACCACACATTATTAAAATAATAATGATATATATAATATATAATAATAAAAGATTTAAATAAGAGTTTTTTGCCATGCTTAAGTTTTGTGAGTTACTGTTTATTTCTTTATCTAAACTCCAGATCTTCATCCATTCAGGCTTCAAAAAACCAGGAACAACAAGAACAGAAATTTGGAGGAAACAAAAATGGGAGCTAAATAAATCATTCTGCTCAGCTGATTTTTTTAGAGCTATCAAAAGAGTTGGACTTGGATTGCTAAAAGGCAGGGCTATATATTTTTTTAATGAAGAATGGTCATTCTCCATCTTCCCTACATTTATCTGCCATGCTAAACAATAGCTGGATTTTAATGGAAATATGCTTTCCAATAACACTACTGTAAAGTTAACAAGGATGACATTAAAAAATAATCTGAGAACATTTATTCTTAGTTCAGCCCATATGTTTTTTTATGACAAGCTGTGCTGGGTAAAAAGCCACAGAAGACTCTAAGACAGCAGTGAAACAGAAGAAGGGCTGGACCTGACTGTGGGCATTAGGTAGTCATCTCATTGAGTATTACTGATCTAATTTATAATATCACTGTAATTTCTGTGGGCCATTAGGACATGCAAGGACTACAGGACCAACACATCACACTCCCCTTTTCTATAAGCCATACCTTGGATAAGTATTGCAATAATATTCACATGGCACCCAGGGAAGTCATTCTGAACACACTGAGTATAGATTTTGTGCAGAGAGAAGGCTTGCAACTTTGGTCAGAACATCATAATGTATTACATTTGCAGTTTAATTAGATTTTGCTCTTATTTGTACAGCTTTTGTATGTTACACACTACAAATTGATTGAGGAAATGATAGGACTATTTGTTATAATGCTGACTTTAAACCTTTTTTTTCTAAATTAAGTGATTAAATTAAAGCTTATGTACATAAATCTTCCCACAGACAAAACCTGATGTCAGAAAAATTGATTTCTAGTGAGAGTTCTGAAATGTAACCAAGCAAATCTCCTAAAGGAAGTGTAGACCTGCAGTACCAAAAGGATTAAAAAAAAAAGCTCAGATGGATACCAAACCCTTCCTTTCCATGCTGCAGATATCAGTATTTTAGCCATGGCACATCTTGTGCCGCCTTAATGAAGAACAAAAGGTGGGTTAAAGCAATGGCAAGAAGTTTTAGGGTTCAGTCAGTGACATGTTAAAAATAGTACAGTCTCCTGGGAAGACTTGTCAGGAGCAGATGGAGGAAGATGCTCCATAACCTGCCAGGAGTTGCTGGAGGACCTGCCATAAGTTTCTGATGATACCCATGACATAAAAATGTGCAAAAAACATATAGACACCTTCACTGTTGCTGGTTGTTCAATGTCATTGTGGCTGCTTTTTGCAGCCTTAATGGATTCATCACTAATTGTGCAATATAACTGTTTATTCTTGCTTTCCCTTCAGTGATTCCATGAACACAGTGTCACAGTGTTTTGTAGACAGTATAAGAGGTTTAAATGCTACATTAATATGCCTGTCAGATGTTTTTCAAAAGCAAAATGTATTTTATAAAAGGCAATGATTAGTTAGAGACATAAAACTCACATCAAAAGTAGGGTCTGAATGTGGAGGCTCTTTTGTTTTCTTAACATCTTTGTATAAAGATGAGGTTGAAAGGTTGAGAATAGCTGTGCTCAAATAAAACTTTACACTCTCCCTGGCATATTAGTCTTGGAAATGAAGATTGCTCTTTTAATGAAGGTACAAAGAAAATAAATTTTGAAAAGCAAATTAATTTACACTATCTCCAGATTTTTAATTACTCCCTCCCTCCCCCCTTTCCCCCTCAAACTTGGAGCATGACTTTATATCAAGCATCAAAATAAAACACAAATAACACAACTTTCTCCCCTTTTACCAAAATATAGCCCCATGCTTAGCTAAATAATTGTATATTTCTAATTCTTCATGTGAAAAATCTTGGTGAATCTTTGACTGAATTTGACCTAGAACATGAGGGGAAAACCAGAGGGTATTCAGGATGCAACACTTAAAATGTATTTCTGAACAAGTATTTGCTGTTCTTGGCAGATCAAGCAGCATCAATCTTAACATTTATTTTTCCTTTGAAAAAGAAAAGTCACTATAAAGCTTAGGTGCTCACATTTAGTTGGGATGTTGGAAAGAGGCTTGAACTCCTTGACTTTAGAGGATGAAATTGCCTAAGACTGCAAAATTGCCAAGGATAAAAGCAAGGTCTTTCTTTACCGTGTTTATGTTTTGACCAACCTTCCAGAGTTAATCACTCTAGAACTTAAGGAACACTAAACTCTACACAGCAAAAGAATATCTCATTCTGACCAGAATATTATGAAAAATGAGATTTGCACAACACTAATGACTTCTCCTGTGCTCAGCTCACAGTGAAGAAAGTGAGAAAAAAAAACCAAAACAAAAAAAAGGCAATTATTTTTTATTTTGAATATGAGGGCAGTTTATTTGAACATCCAGTTTCAGAGCAGAGATTGTTTCCCATGAAAAGGTCACAGCCTGTGTGAGAATGACAAAAGTCCCGCTTGAAATCTCATTTATACAAGTACAAATAATGAGATGTGACTCCCTGGTTCCACTGTTATTGCTGGAAGAACACGGATCTGAGAGCACACTCCATCTATTCCCTGGGTTTTGATCAGCTCGTAATTATTTGGTGTCACTCTCAGGTGCATCTTGGATGGGTGTGTGTGGCAGAGGAGGATTTGTGAAGAGCTGACCTGAGAGGTAAGAATCCTAACCCTATCTGTGCCTCTGTTAATGGCTTTTTTTTGTTTGTTTTGTTTTGTTCTCACCAAATAGCCCTTTCTTTGCTTTATTTTGCCACCCTTTCTGGGTTATGCAGAAGGGAAGCGCCTCTGCATCTGTATTGCAGTTAAGGCAAACAGAATCTCAACTTGTTTTGGCTACAGCATCAAAATACAGTTAATTTGCAGACAACAACAATATGTGATACATTTTGTCTTTGTAAATATTGTGCATTTTCATGGTATTGTGGCCTGTGCTTTTTGTAGCATCGAATCTGAAGCCAGGGCAGATTTTTTTGGTTTTCCTCATTTTTCTTATTTATTTTAAAGAAAATGTCTTGCTTCAGGAAAGCTTTTTACAGAGAAAAATCAGAGCAAGTTCTTTATGTATTCAAGTAGACAATCAATAATTCCTCACTTTTATGTTTGCTATGTAAACAAAAATATCTCTTTCTTACTCAATTATCTATTAAATCTCCAGTGATAAGTAGTTAATATATAGGATAGTATATTTGTTAAGTAACTATTAACCATTTAATATGTTATTTTTCTGCTTAATGTTGGTCAATGTGGAAAATTATCTTCATAGTAGAGATAAGGTGTAGTTAAGAGGCAAGATTTGGTCCAAAGGGCCAGTTTTTCATATTTATGTCACAAATAAAACTCAAAATGAGCTGTAAAAACTGGTTTGGGGACAAGATATGGACACAGAAAGAGAAATAACTCCTTTTAACTGTAAAAGAGGTGTTTTCTTTCCCCATTGAAAATGAGGCGTATATTTCTTAAGGTTGAGAAGAATAAAAAAGCCTTCTAGTTCTTTAGTCTTCATTTTCCATGAATAACTCAGGAAGAGGCGGATACTGCATGTATTACTACTATTATTTGATTAGTAGTAACAGGTCATTCAGAATCCTTATCTATGAGAAATTTGGATTTTTGCCTATGTGTGTGTGTGGCTCAGCTTCGTGAAGGAAGATTTGGGAAGGGCTGTCCCCACGTGGGTGTGCCCTTCCCGCCTGCACAGTGGATGTTTTAGGTGAGGCTCAGCGTGTGCAGAACTGGCCCCATCGTTTAAGTCCTGAGGTTCATCTGCCACGGCCGAGCGAG
>JAWWLY010000089.1:10793026-10829498 GCA_035041215.1 Gymnopithys bicolor
AGATTGGCCGTGGCACTGAGTGCCATGATCTGGTAAAGGGACTGGAGTTGGACCAAGGGTTGGAGTTGATGATCTTGGGTTGGGTTGATCTTTACCAACCCAGTTGATTCTATGAGTCACAGCTGGTTGGGAATAGAGATGGAAGGGAAGCATTTGCTCACCTGGATGAGCCTGTTGCAGTGCCACACTCTTTTGCATAATAGTGTCCACTCCTGTTGGTTGACCTGGGAGAATGAATAAAGTTGTCATGAGCCTGTCTTTGCTTTGAGCCACTCAAGAAAACAGCATTTAGATTTCTCTGACAACAAAGGCTGTGTCTCATATCCAGTGTAGAAGTCTGTGGTACCCTGAGATTGCTGTTGCATGTACATAAACGACACAGTTCCTCTGAAAGTCCTGAATAATATATTATTAAATAATTCCCCACTATTTGATCTCTCTATCTGCTTCTGGTTTAACTTTGTGGTCAACCTTAAAAAAATTCTCTCTGTGTATTGAATTGGCACTACATCTTTGAGCATGAATTGGGGTTCTGTGAGCACTTTTAGGAGTCATTAGTGCTTTGCTGAATTTTCCCACACCTGCTTAAAAGATGTTGGTTGCAGTGCAAAGTGGGGTTACTTGGCTTATCATTAAGGATAAATCCCACATCCAGAGGAAGAATAAAACAAATATGTTCAGTTTAGTCAGAAGCACTTGCTAATCTTTCTGTCTGTCCCTGTACAATGTGCAACTGGTCAGCTTTATGGAAGGAAAAGGTGGGGGAGTACATTGATTAATGAAAGAACTGGAAAAATGTAGATAGTGAAGAATATCCAGGATTCAGAGTATTCAATATTTAAGGTCAGTAGAAGGTTTTGGAGAAGGAGTGGGAGAAGGAGAGAGTGAGAACAAGGCTTAGGGTTCAAGAAAAATGCCCTGGGGAGCTGTGGACTTTGGGAACAAGAAACAACACTGAAAGCTGATTGAAAGTAATTGAGCTACATGGGAGACATTAGCTCATTAAGCTCTATTAAGCTCCTTGTGCTGATTATCCTCGGGATGTTAGAGTTGGTTAATAGGAGACCAGGGAGAGGGATTTGGGAAGGACAGGGTATGAATGAGAGGAGGGTGGGATCCTGGAGCTGGGTGCTGAATGGTTAGAGGCTGGGAAAGCATCATGGGGAAATATTCCATGTTCCTGCTCTATTCTCATAGTCCTTCAAGAGCATTTCCTTGTCACTTTTGTCAGAGTGATCCAGTGCACTGAGCCACAATGGGTGTTTTTCTGCTTTTATGTTGGCTGTTACAGTCCCTGTGAAAGGGTGAAGGTTTGCCCACAACTTGTTACCTGGTTAATGAGACAAAGTCTGGTGCCAAGCAGAGAAATACAGAAATAACTCAGCTGGAAAGGCAGAGCTCTCTGTGGGGACTGGCAATTGGTTGGGCCACTTTGGGCTAAGGACAAAGAGGAGTTAGAAGGTTCTGGCTGCAGAGGCTAAGAGTGGGAGTAATTACCTCCTGCTCTAGAATCTTTAATCCTACTCTCTAGAAGAGTTGTGTTTTCCCAAACACAAAGCTGTTTTTTTGAACTCCTGAGCACAAAAAACCATCTCTGCAACCCACTGCACAGCTCATCCTACTCCATTCACCCCCTTCACCCAGCTAACTTTACTCTTAAGTTTACTAATGCTTTCTGACATGGTGATTTTGCTTCAGTTTTGCAAAATATAGTGGAGAACTCTTGGTTGGGTGGTACTGCTTGTGTTGGCACTGCAACCACAACCGTAAAAATTAGATTAAAACAAGTAACTTTGTCAAGCAATTTAGCTTTTCTTGAAAAATGTGGTTGCCTCCAGCATTTTCAGGGCATTTTAACAATATGGGAAGTTTAGTATTTTGTTAGCAGGAATGCTTTTGACTGGAGAGCCCTAAGAAGATGAGATGTAAGCAGAATAATTTCTGAACTATTTCCTCCACATTTGTGACTGGTAGTCTGGGGGCTGCCCACTCTATGCACCCATGAGAAGAAAAGATTTTGGGGCTAGCTCTTTCTACCACCTTGCCAATGGGGTCCGTGTCATATCAGCAATGTCAGCCATTCACCTTTGAGAATAACATATAATTTGTGTACATGCACAGAAACAAGAGATATTATAGCAAAGTATTAGATGCAAAGAAGGCAGTTAAATGCCTCCCTGGCATCCGATCCCGTCAGATCTCGGAAGCTCAGCAGGGTCAGCCCCGGATTAGTACTTGGATGGGAGACCTCCTGGGAAATGCCGGGGGCTGTAGGTTCTAGTCCCGAGGACTTCACTGGCACTGTCCAAGCTCACTCGGCCGTGGCAGATGAACCTCAGGACTTAAACGATGGAGCCAGTTCTGCGCATGCTGAGCCTCACCTAAAACATCCACTGCGCAGGCTGGAAGGGCACACCCACATGGGGACAGCCCTTCCCAAATCTTCGTTTAGTAATGGAACATACATGTCTATCAATGGAGTCACCAATAATGGTTCTTTGGACTCATACAGTGAATCTTCTCAGTTCTTTGCAGCAAACAACACATGAGGACAGTATAAAGCCACCCTGTGGGACTAGAACTGGATCTAAATCATGTTGCCCCAAAAGAAACCTCTTTGTTTCATCTCGTTTTGACTTTGTTAAACCAAGGTTTCTAAGCGAAGCCAAATTAATTTGCCCTTTCCTCCAGAATTTATGGTTGTTTTAGGAAAAGTCTAAAAAGTAAATCTGAAAAGATTAGAACCACAAATTGACACTATTTATCCAACACTGACTTTGTGTGATTTTGTCTCAGCCTTGTGCTGTGAGATAAGAAACAAAACAAGTGAAGTGTCACAGACGTGTGGGTGAGACCTGACTGGCTGGCAGATTTAGATTTAGTTATCAGGAAGGAATTCTTCCCTGTGAGGGTGAGGAGTGGCTGCCCCATCCCTGGAAGTGTCCAAGGCCAGGCTGGACAGGGCTTGGAGCAACCTGGGCTGGTGGGAGGTGTCCCTGCCCATGGCAGGGGTGGCACTGGATGGGCTTTGATGCCCCTTCGAACCCAAACCATTATAAAATCTATGATTTTATAAGTAACTTCTGACTTTAAAGCAGCCCGTCTCTGAAGGGCTTTTCATCTTCAGCTCTCCCTAGTTACTCTTCAGTATGTCCAGACAGCGTTAAAAAAGCTCTTCCAATATTTTGACCACAGCAAGTCTTGAAGTTTTACCAGAACTGAAAAAAAAGTGGAAGAAAAAGAAATTGGTGATCATGCTTAGCTTGCCCATTTTTGCTGCTTGAAAAACTAGGAAAGAGAAAGGTATAAGGATCTCTGTATATTTCTGAGCATGTTTAGGTACAGTCTCCTGCCATAAAAAGATCTTTTATTTCTTCATTTCTAGGAGTGGTGCGTTGTACTAACACTGAAATTGCAACATTTGTTTTTTCATGTAGTCTAATAGTATTTTCACAGCAGAATTTTCTGAGGACCTCTTAAACTTTTTTCTCCTAATTTACTTTTCAGATTATATAACATGAATGTCTTTTAATAGAAAACTAAATTGTTTTTGCTCTAGAGTCATTAGAGAGCTAAGTGGTGCAATCTATCATTGTCATAGCTCTCCTATTTTTTACTCTATCTTTACCTGTGTAGTTAACTGTACATTTATCTCAACATCCTTTGTGACCAGACAGTGGAGGTAAATATATACAGGTGAGTCAAGTTGTTGTTTTCTCTTGCCTATAGAGGAAGCACCTTCAACACAGTTGCCTTCATCAACATGGCAATTCTCCTTTCTGGACTTAGATGAGAAGAATCTGTTGTTCAGCACACATGGAAAATGAAATGTTATTAAAAGGTATGTTTAAAATACACCTCTGAAGACACCAGTTAAATTTTTTCAAAATGAATATATATATTTGTTCTCTAAGACTGGATGTATGCACCCTGGTATGTAAATGTGCATAGAAAGTTGAGCTGTGCTGTAGTAAGTGGTTTCTGCCTTTTTCTGATGTATTTACTGAAGGAGTATCATACTGGGGAAAAATAATTGACAATCAATGATAAATATAATAATTTTGATTGACCTGTACTATAAAATATGAGATTTGTTTTCTTAAAGCCTACAGATACAATCCTTTCAATGGATATTTTCCTGAAAAAGGGGTTTTTAAGAACTCCCTGGCTATGCTTGCACTCATGGACTCTTGCACAGACAGTCAACTCTACTCTGCAAGTTTTTACTCTGTGAGGTCAATGCATTCTGTCACTCAAGTTTCTTTATAAACTAGAAGGGCTTGGTGCAAACAGGCTGAAGACAAGTACAGCTTTGGCTGTTGTACCAGTGAATTCCCACAGCGTGCTCTTTTCTCCCAGTTTATTTGCTGGTAATATAAGTCACGTCAGGAACTTAACATAAACGTGGAACTCCTGGTTCCTTTCTTGACCTTCTCCTTTTAAACAGTTCTGTGATGGTCCATATATTTAATGGCAGAGGTGTGTTCTGCCATGCACTGCATGACATGCAAGGGCATCTTTACTTATTATGACTGCTGTGTGTGGTTTGAGGGGCCCGTGTATAACAAAAGTAGGTTACGACTTGTGAACAAATGCCTGATTGAAAGAAATAAAAATTTGTTTTTGCTAAATAAAGTCCCTACATATTCTGTCCTTCATCCATCACAGCTAAATCTGTGCATGAGACAAGAAACAATAATAGCATTAACAGAAGGCCCTTTGCTCTCTCTCTTCCCCTGTGCTTTGAGGGCAATAGAAAACGATGTTGCTTAACAATCAAAATTTAACCTTACTATTGTCTTTGGTAGGCAAAAAACCCCCTCCAAAGCAACAAAAAACACATGAATCTCTGAATTCAGTGTTTATTCACTATAATTTAAATTCATGACCTGATAACAATCAATGGAAGAATTAAAATGTAAATAGATAAGTATTATAAAAATTGTTTTTAATAAAGTGTTTCATTGGAGATGACAAGAAGAATATTTTTAAGCATTCCATAATTCAGCAGTAAATTTTATTTTAAAATAAAATATAATACATAGACATCTGTAGGATGGACTTTTTACTTTTTGTACAAGACAGTGTTTGCTATGAAAATACTTACCTGAAATTGCTGTGAGTGTACAAAAAATGATGGATAGGAATAATTTCAAACCATTCAGAGGTGACATTTAGATGGATATTTATCTTAGTGTAGCAGAATTACAGTGGTCTGAGACTCACTAGAACAAACAGTTTTCCTGTAAAATGTCCATAAGGTTTTATTGCCAACAAAAATCTTAATATTTCAGATTGGATTCAAGTTAAAGTATAACTTCATGCATATTTGTTTGGGACTTGGATATGAAAATGATGTGTTGAAGATAACTAGGTGATACAGGAGTGGCTAAAACAGATAGTAAAAGGAAAGTTCGAAAGAAAAGGCAAACATGACAAATAAATTCCCAGTTTTCACTTTTCCTGCTTGCCTGAAAGACTGGGCTGTTGGAGGTGCTTGCTCTGGGCATTGGCATCAGCAGGTGACACTGGAAGGAGGATCAATATGGACCAGCTTCCGACAAAAAGGACTTTTTGCATCCAGATTTTCTCTGCATCGTCTCACGTGCAGTTCTTTTGCCTTTTCTCTGCTCTACAACAAAATCTCTCGGAAAACTTTCACTTAACAAAAGTCTTCATGCCCTCACCTTCCATCGCGTGTCAGAATTTGTGTAGCACCACGTAAATCATCAAATAGGTTTGGAAGCTGCAGTGGTTGCAGCAAATACATTTGAGACCATTTCAAGGGAGGAAAATAGGGTAATATTTCAACGTGGGAAGATGAGGTACCTGAATGCTAGAACTTTGAATGTAAATGTGAACCCACATGTGAATTTCAGACTATTTCCCAACCCTTAAACTATTTCAGAGGCTTAATAGCATTTCTCTGCAATTTACCCAAGAAAGCCTGAAGAACTATTTCATAAACTTTAACTAAAAGCCAAAAATAAATTGGGATCTAAGACTCATTTTATTGTTGCTGTTCTTTTATTTATCTTTCATGATACACAGATTTGTGCTTACTGTGATTGTGTTATAAATTACTTTTGCAAGGAAGCCATGTCTCAGCTTTTATGTTCAGTACCATATCTATTTCACTGTTTCACTTTCTCCACTGTCTATGTAGGGAAGGAATGGACTATTTAGGCCATCCTTGCATTGAGGCTGATGCTTTGTAATTTTAAACAGGCTCTCAAATCTTATTTCCTTTTTAAAATAATGTTGTTGTAATGTGCTGATATGTGGACTATATGATATCTTACAGCTGTTGAATCTCAAAATGCTTAGAGTATGTTGAAAATTTGTAATAGG
This sequence comes from Gymnopithys bicolor, assembly GCA_035041215.1. Taxonomy (NCBI): domain Eukaryota; kingdom Metazoa; phylum Chordata; class Aves; order Passeriformes; family Thamnophilidae; genus Gymnopithys; species Gymnopithys bicolor. Next base: position 10,799,378 of record JAWWLY010000089.1, read on the forward strand.
GTTCCATATCCTGACATCTTGTTTTCCCTTGCATATACACATACTCTCCATCTCCAGTTAAACTGTTCTTTTTATAAGGATTAAAAAAAAAAAGGTTATTATTTTGTTTCATGTTTCTTCCCTGATTTCACTGAATATTGAAATCTATCTGCAGGAGTTATATATAGGAGTATCATGTGATCAGTATCAAACATAGGACAAGTGTAAACTCTTCCCTTTCCAAAGCTATGGAAAAGAATAAGATTAAAAAAAATTATTTCTGTGCTTAGGCTTTTGCACAAAGGTGATTTATTTCCATGAGCACAATGAATTGCCCCATAATGAGTGACTACTAATAGAATGGACAAGAAGTCTAGTACTTTGTGAAAGAAGGATTTCTACAGCATATAAAAAGCAAATATGAAATTATTGATTCTTACTGAGAACAGGGTTGCAGCAGGCTATTTTTAAGAACACTTTCATTATCTATCCTGCTGTCTTGCTGGCAAAACCCACTTTATGTTTCAGAGTTGAATCATTATGCTTGCATTTAATTTCCATGAAAAAAGCATCTGATTCCAGCTGAGTTGAAGTTCCACAGCAAAGTCTTCATTAATTACAACCATGTCTAAACAAATTCACATGCCAGTTATTTTTTCCCCCAACAATTTCCTTCTGAAAAATAATAACCTTGCATTAAAGTCCTACAGAAATTGTTTTCTGACTTCCTGGATAAACCTGTTGCAATTGGGTCACTTTGTCCTATCAGGGAATACAATGGGAATCTAAATAGTTGTCTAATTGTATGTTTCTAAGCATGAATGTCAACTTCTCTTCCCTCTCAATCCATGGAATGACCCAAGAGTTGAATATTTTAAGAGAAAATATTTTAAGTGAAGAACACGGAGAGCTTTAAACATTCCTACACCTTCCTGTTGACTTGAGAAGCCCCTTTATGTGTCCCTTTGGTGTGTTATTTTCAATCAGAAATGAGATGGGATGGAAGAACTGTGGATGACAGTGAAGTTCCCAAGCACATGAAACTGGTAAAACTCCATTCCTAGAGCCAAGCTACAACAAATCAAACCTTTTTCGAAGATTTATTGGGTGACTGCAGTCATCAAAAGGGAGGTTCCACTGAAATATTCAGCTCATTCTCCTTTCTGGCCAACACTTCACCAATATATGAAATGAGACAATAGGAAAATGCCTCAGTAATTTATATAAAATACTAAAGAGTTTTGTGCTTGTGTAAAATACTCTGAAATTGCAAGATTGGATCTATTCTATGTGTTTTGATTTACCAGTTATTCCAGAATTGTACATCTGGCTGCTGTTTTCACCAAGGTTTAAAATTAATAATAGAAAGCCATGAGGGAGCAAAATTTTGAGAATGTCCAGCTGAAAATTATTTTTTAACTAATTATGCCCTTCTAAAATCTCAGTTGTTTCTTCGTGATATCACCTCTGCCATTATGCACTCTTTTGCATGTCTTTTAAATAAGGACAGTGGAACAAGCTAAATTGAAGTGGTAGAAATAGAACATGTGGAAACCTCTATTATTTGATTATGGGCCACTGTCTGTGGCCTGTTCATGTGGGAAAGGTAATGTCCCTTCCGACGGGGAACTTAGAGGTGATCTTTCATGTTCCTTCCAGCCTAAATCATTCTATGATTCTATTTTCCTTATGATCAGTAACTATGAGTATAACATAATCTCTGCAATGTAATGCAATCACAAGGACTGCTGTTTGGAGATAGGATTTGTGATTAACTGGATAAGAAATGTCAAAATGTCCATATCCTGGGAATATTGAAAACCATGTGGATTCATAAACTAGTGGAGCTGGTGACAGACTTTTAAGTGTCTGGTGAAAACTTGTAGATATCTTGCATATTCACTTCACTGCTGCTTAGATGGATTTTGTAACATCGTACTTAAAAGCAGAATAAATCAAATGAGGTTTAAAGTGTTTGTTTGGGACATGGACCACAAGGACTGCTGAAATCAGGAAGATCCCTAAGAAACAGACAAACCTCTAGTTTATGCACAGTGCAGGGTTATCTAAACAGATCTAAAAGATTTATAAGTTTTACTTGCATGTTTGCTTGAGAAATGACAAAAGAGCCTTCCTGATTTGCAAAAACCTCACTCCTGCTGTTGCTAATTAGCTGCATAGCAGCAAAGATGATTCATTAGTTCACACCTGCCTAACATATTAGAAAATACTGTCTATAAAACCTGGTTTACTCTCGTGATGTGGCTGAACATAGCTTCTTTTCAGGTTTAAAGCTCCTGACAAATCAGCATATTTAAACCATTTAGCCTGAGTAAGCATACAAGTATATCAGGTGAAAAAGATATATAAAGCTTATTTTTCTTTTGAACTTGTCCATCAAAGAGGTTTGCACACCTTTTAATCCGTGTTGAGGGAATGTATATTGTTTGCCTGCATAAATCAGCAGCAGGGTGTAGAGCTGTCTCATGTTCACAGTGCCCAAATCTACCAAGCTGTGTGTGTGTGAAATCTCTGCAGCTGATATCAGAGAAGCACTGAAAGGAGAGAGAGGTAAATTCTATTACTGAATTAATTTTTTGTACAGTAAAAAGAAAACAAAAGGGAAAGGAATAGAAGAGACCCACACAGTTTTTCCCCCTATGGCAGGAGAAAGGGCAGGTTATCTTTGAGGAAATTTATAGAGACAAGTTACTAAATAATTTTTACATTCTCATAAAAACATTTCATTGTTGCAGCTGTTTATACATGAAATAAAGTAAATTTTTATTAATTGTTGTGCTAGATAACAAAGATATCTAAGCTGTGGAGTTTGTTGCATCCTTTGATAGTGCCAGTTCTCTTGGACTTCCTCACCAAAACGTCGCATTGAGGTACCCAGGTACATTTTATTAATACCTGCATAACTTATTTCCATGGTACAACTGCCAGGGCAGAGCTTTACAATAATGTGATTATTAAAATCCTAGTTCTATTTAGTTTGAAAATGTGAGGGGTTTTTTCACCTGTAAAAGATAGATTTGGTTCACGATATGTCCATGAAAGAAAATACCTCAATAGCCATCCTACTCTCCTATATTTTAATGGCATAATAGTTAGGACAGCCATATTCCCATTATGTCTTCTGTTGGCTCTTGTGATGAGATTTATATGACTGCAGAGTCCATCACTGATAACATAATAATGGGGTCTTCATTCCTAAATCACACTTGCTATTTGTGACATAAATCTTACTCTGGCTGTATTCCAGACACACACACACCTAGTGGAAAATTGAGAGTTGAGGAAAGCTAAAAATAGCCCTTGGCAAAGGCTGAGTGGATTTGTATCTCACTATTCAAATCATGGCTCTGTAAAGTATTCTCAGATGGGAGTTAGCACTAATATGCAGCAAGGAAAGCTTGTTCCCTGTTACAGGACAACACTTGTACGGCCAAGTAATCAAATCAACATCACAGATGTGGGAATTGTCAGGGCAGAGTAAGAATGAGAACCAAATCTTACAGAATAATGCTGATCCCGTTGGCCCAGAACATAAACACACAGAATAATATGTACAGCTTTCATGTTTGCTGATTGAGACATAAATGTGGTGAATAAACTATGAGCTCTTTATGGACAAGGAGAAGCTTGTTTTGTGCATTCAATTTTATTCTCTTCAACATATTCCAAAACAGGTAATTGAAATAAGTAGATGGAACCCTCCAGCCTTGCTGAAGGTTAATGAAATATTCATTACCTTCACTTTTAGGTAGGTTTAACCCATGTAGTCCCTTACTACTGAACTTCTAAAACTGTAACTAAGATTGGACACAGTCCTTCAGAAAGAAAGATAAAACATAAAAAGGAAACTTTCTAATTAAAACATACTAGCAGCAGAGCCAAATGGTACCTGGATTCAAGTGGTTATGGATTTGGTCATATGAGTTTGTGAGCTGGACAAGATTTGAGATGAAACCCTGTTATTGTGGGAAAATGTTTGCCTGTTCAACATTGGCTTTGCATTCACCTTGTCTAATGTTCCCTTCATTTGGGAAAATAAGGAGAATAACCACAGAAGTCCTTAAGCCACTGCCTTCTTGAAACTATAAGAAATAAAAATAGGATAACAGCATCGCTCAGCACACCAAGAATTGTGAAGCTTTCAATTTATGGCATGACATTCCTTTACTATTCTTATGACTATACTTATTGTAATTGTATTAGCAATGATCGACATAGATTGATGAACAAATCTGCTGTAATATTTCATGAAACTTTGGTGTGAATTTGAGGTATTGCTTGAGTATTTTTTACTTTGTTTTATATATATGTTTTGTTTTATATGTCAATTAGCAGATAGTAAAAAGAAATTTGCTGTTGTGATTAAAAATCTATATTTCCAACCACTTACAGTTAAACATTCATATTTCCATCCACAAACCTTGATGGTATTTGCATGAACATTTGCACACAACTCCTTTTGTCACATACTGGGAAGTCTAGAAATGTCTTTCTCAGATTTTTGGGTGATTGCAAGTCTCAAAGATTTACTGAGGTCGAGTCCTTGTCTCCAGAAGGACATCTCGTGTGAATGATATTTTTCCATTCTCTCACTTTCTCTTGTGAGAGATGAATGTTTTCATTTGTAAAATAACTTTCTAAGGAGATTTATACAGCTACACTAGCAATTTAATATTCTTCCAGTACATGAATCTGTCGTTATTGTCTTTTATAAACAGACCTTAACTTGGTTAGAATAAATTCAGACATTAGTTCTGATATTTAATCTTTTCCTTCCACATTATTATATTTTTGGCAGGGAAGAGAAATATATTTTCATATGTTTTTGACATTATAAATGACAGAACAGATACATAAAAATATTGTCATTTTGTATGAAGATACAATAGAATGCTACATCATATGGTCTTGTCAGTAAGGTTGTCTTTCAAAATATAGAATCATCTCATAACGTGTGGAGAACAGACATTGTTCAAAATCTGTAGTTAATTGAAAAACAAACAAACAAACAAATCCAAACAAGTGTTAAAAAGTATGTAACTCCAGTGCAAGAACAGAAGTCAAAACCTGATGCACTTGTTAAAATATGCCCTTAAGATGACCCTAGGTACTAGCAGTTTATTTGGCTTATAAATTATAATTGTCAATAAAGCATGGAAGCCTCTCATGTTTCAGGATTCTAAATCACTTACCAAAAAAACCCCCAAAATAAATACAAACTGACCTTTGGAAAACATTCAGCATCTACAAAATGGGTTAAAGAGTTGTACAGCTTGTATAAAGTGAATGTCTGTAAATAGTGAAAACTTTTTATAGCTTTCTGTTAAAAGCAGGCCACAAATCTCTAATTAATTGTATGGGAAACACAAAATCAGATAAAGCAATAACCATAACTTGTATGTAAAATAATAAATACTAACATGCTTAGTCAAGTGAAATAATTATAATTCAACCTTTATAAATATGTATTGTTTGTTTTGAAGAACAGAAGAATGTAGTAAAAATATTCTCTAAATGAGAATAGATTTCCCTTTCCAAAATGGAGCCACATAATTAGTCTATCAAGGAATGACTTAAATGTTGTAGAACATATTAAAAGTTATAGAATGAGAAGTTTTCCTCCTGTGATACTCTAAATGTTACATTTTATAAACTAACAAAAATCACCTGAAAACCTTCCATACTGATGTGTGTCAAAAGAAATAACAGTGAAAGTTAAAATGAGAAAGTTGTGCAATGTATGGTACTATTTTGTTTGACATAGACCAGATTTAATTTGAGAAAACCAGAGCAAGAAGTAAAAACTCTACTACTTGAGATGGAAATCAATATTCAGATTTTGGAAGCAATTTAAGACTAATAGGTTATAATGGTACAACATCAAATAATAAGATTAGAATCATTAAGTCTTATATTTGCAGTTAGAGTTTAAGTTCAGCCTGTATTGGAAAAAAAATCCTACCCATAAAGTCAATGCCAAGCAATGCAAAGCTGTTTTAATTAGTAGACCGATTTTTTAGAAGACTTGGGATAATTTAATTGGGTTTTTTTCATGTATTTTGGATAATGAGATTCCTCTAAGACAGTTAAAATAAAAAGAATATATCTGAAAAAATGATGATTGGTATATTATGTCAAGCAGTGGGGTTTTTTTGTTTGTTTGGTTTGGGTTTTTTTTGTTTTAATACTTCAATATTTTCCATATTGAAGGAAGGAAGTAAGTCTATATTTTCCTTCGGTAATGTCTGTGATTTCCATTTATTGTCTTTAATGTAATATGATTCCAGATGTGCTTCATTTGGCAAAAATGAAGGTGTTATGTAGATAATACTGAAAATAGTTATACTGTAGAGTAGAACTTCTTTTCCTTATGCTAAGTGTCTTTTTAATACTACTGACAAAACTTCCTGAAAATATGGCTATTGTTCCTTCCTTAAGGGTGGAATTAGAAGGACATAGGACACAGCAATCCACTGAAATGATATCCTAAATAAACAAACAAAAGCCTTGATCTAGAGGAGCTTTTCTTGAAAAACAAAACAAAACAAAACATATAAAACCAAAATCCTCAACTCCCCCCAAAAGCTCCAAAACCCAAGGAAACAAAAATATTTACTGAGAAGACTGAAGGAGCATTCTGCTTACTTTGATTGTCCTCTGGATAAGTATATATATATATGCACAGTTCTTAGCAAATATGTAGCATTTGACATGCATTAGGAGAGGGAATTTACTCCACATATATATTTTTACTGAAGTTAAATAAGTGAGTTGTAGTGCTCAAACTTTATTTCTCCTCCTGCCCCTCCTCCCCAATCTTGTGGATAAAATAGAAGAGACAATATGCTTAAGAATATGATCCAGTATCTGGTTAATGAAATCCAAGATTCCCCTTCAGGACACATTTTCAGCTGGACCCATTCCCACCTGCAATAAAGAAAAGAATCAAATGGGAGGAAAAAATTCTGATCTTTATCCATCATAGAGGGTTAAAGAGCTTTCTGAGAAGAATACTGGATGATTTATAAAAAGCTACTGATGAATGTGCCTCCCAGGACTGTGCCTGTTCTTGTGTTAAAAGTATTTATCCCATTCCCTTATATGTGTTTAATAATGGCTGGGTACATTAAGGAGGTCCTTAAAGGACATGTCGTAGTATTTAATCTGCTTTTTCTCTGAAAGCATTAGTTGTGTTCTCCACTGAATGCTTGCAGTCTCAGATGATGTAGTTCCACCTGTGACCTGATACAAAAGACATTTTTATAGCTGAAGATGAAAATAGTAAAAGTCTAAGCTATTATTAAAAAAAAATAAATCTGGGATATGGTAAAGAATATCACAGCCCCATCCCAAAAAATGAAGTGGGCTCTTTAGCCCCAAACTTAGTAGTTATTCATAAATGTTTGTTTAAATACCCCAATTTGTTTCCAAATTTTTTTGGAGAAGTGAGAGATTCTGATTCAAGTGTGGCTCAAAATCTAATTTCTTAATTTTGATACGTTTATTGGTGAAACAAAATTTTTAAGGGTGTAGACTAGTGTGAAATTTAACCAGAGTTTCCTGATTATTATGATTGGAAATTATGGGGAAGGCACGTTCTAGAAAACATATTATATAGTTTTGGTTTAGCAAATCTATAAGATCATTTTCAGAGTTAAAATATTAATTTATTGTAGGGGGTTTAGTTTGCTTAATTGCTTTGGTTTGTTGGTATGAATTGTTTTTTTCTTTTTGTTTTTTTTTTGTTTGCTTTGGGTTTGGTTTGATTTTTGATTTTTTTTTGTTTTGGTTAGTTGGTTTGTTTGCTGATTTTTTTTTTTCACGGTTTTGTAGAGGTATAGGAAAAGGCATTTAAAAGAATGTGAATAAAATGTTTGATGATATTGAAAGCTCAAGTAGATCAGAAGGAGCAAAAATTCCATTTAATGAGTCCAAATGAATTTCTGTGTCTTTTCTGGTATCATTTGGGAATTTGGGCCTCTGATTTTGCCTACTTCACCCTTGAGTTAGTTTGAAAATAAGGAAATATTGGAGTCAGTCTGAGGTGTTTGATCTCTTTCTTCGACACATCCATCCACATCATTTAGTTTTAACAGCAGTGAAGTGGAATTGTTTTGCCATTTTACAACATAGTCTGTAAACCACTCCAAGATTCTGACCACTGAAAACTTTCCTTGGAAACCCTTTTTTTAAATTAAATTTATTTATTTAGTGGCTGCATACTAACTGCTGTGTGCGGACTATTATTGTAGAAGATGGCAAAACAACATGATCAGAGTTAATAGTTTCTCTTGCTGAATAGCTGATATACATAATGGATACTCAAAGCAGAATTAAGAAGTCCTCTCCACTGAAGGTCTTGTTGAAGATAAGTGGATATTGAAAGTGTGAAAATAGCAATAGGCAGCATAAAAGTGATATATTTGTGCTGCTCAGTGCTGCTGCTTCCCAAGCATTTTAGAAATTCTAGTGCAAAGAATTCTCCGTATTTGTCCTGAAGAGCAGCAAATATGTAGCTCTGTCTGATTAAAATACATGAATTTTTATAATGAGAACCCCGTGAGTGTAATATTTAAAACTGAAGGCTAAGCAGAAGATATAAAGAATGTTTAAAGGAACATTTGCAAAAGTGTAAGGTTTCACTGACAGTAACCCAAACTAAAAAGAAAGAAATTACTTATTTAATTTTATTACTATCCCATCCACTTATAAAGAAAAAAATCACATATTCAAGGGATATCCCAAAATTTAATGGTTTGAGCCAAGGAAACAAGTTTATAACAGATCCAAATACCCAAACTTTTCTTGTGTGATGAAGACAACAAAGAATATCTAAAGTATTTGTTAAAAATTATTTAAAAAAATTTTGTTTTAATCTTGCAAAGAGCTTTCTAGTTGCACTTAATTTAACTGAATACTTTCATTTCTCTCTGAAGCCAATGTTTAGCCTCTTCACCACAGAGGGTCCAGGTTTGAGCTTTAGAGTAAATCTTTCAAAGTAAATATGTATTGCAAGACATTCAACAGCTTTCATGTCCAAACTCTCAGAAGCAGAACTGTCTGATGTGCTTCTCTTCACTATTATCAGGGTATTATGACTGTGGCTGTTGGGAAACTTCTCAACTGTATGCACCAGTTGCACTGCCTGGAAAACATGAAAAATAAACAACGTATTATGATGGCCTTTTAGGACTGAGAATAAGGACACCAGGGAGATAAAAAGGCTGTGAGTCTAGAATTAAGAAACCCATCAAAGTGTAACTCCAGAATAATTATTTTTAAATAGACGCATATATAGGCATAATGAAATTTAAAAAAAAAAACAGACAACAACAACAACAAGGCAGTTTTTTTAAGCATTCTTTCCTGCATAGCAAATTATTGCAAAAATGGAACAAGGTTAATATTTTTGGCTTGGAAATATTTTTACTTTCTCATGTTTACTGCCCAATTAATTATAACACTGTAAAAGAAATAGGTTGGAATATTGAGAATTATACTGTGTTTGTTGAAGAGTTCATGCAGCAGCACTTTAGCACAAATATGTTTACAGATTTATTTTAAAAGGTGTCAAAGAGTAAATGACAGGAAAATGGGGAAAATTACTGGACCTGCTGCTGCACTATTTCATGAGATCTTCAAATGAAGGGTTTTCTTCTTATTATCTACAATAGCAGTTAAAGTAATTTTCTCTGTTTTGTGTTCTGAGGCATCAGTTGACCAGTCTGGCAATTACACCTGCATGAAAACACACCTCAGAGCAAAACAGCTTGGACAAATTACCACAAATCAGAATTTTGAATCACAGCCAATGTAGCATTCAGAATACCAAGCTCTTTGGAAGGGCTTTTTCTAGAAACTGAGATGAAAAACTAATTATTCCCTGTATCTGTACAGCTTATGCAGCCCTCTACGTAGTTAATTAGAATATGACAGTTCTTGAACATGATATGATTTATTTTTATGAGTTTCTAGCAAAACCTTTTCACTTTGAATTTTAACTAAACTAAGAGACATCCATAAAGAAGAATAACTTTTCAGTAATTTCCTATTTAAAAATTGAAGACATTCCAGTAGCGCTAAAACAACCCTTTTCAAATTTGAAAACAAAAAGGTTAATCTTTGCATGCAAGGATTTAAAAGGCAAGGCTGTTTACTCTATACATATACAGCATTTACACCAACATAATTTAACAAATGAAAATTACTTTCTTCCAATTCTTAAAATAAAAAACTTATCATGCCCTGGATTGTCAGGGCTGGAGAGACTTGGTAAAGAGACTTGAAAGATGTATGTTTTTTGTTAGTTTTGACCCTGAAGGATACCTAGAAGAGGAAGAAACAGTGTCATTGTAATAGATCCTTATCATCTGAGCAGTAGAGATCTAACTCTGAATTATAGGTGGAATGGAGCTGTATCTGGGACAGAACAATAACAATTTTACACACATGGCACAGCTTTCTTATTTAAAATGAGCACTAGTTCTCCCAGGGAAACTCCAGACCACCCCTGCAGTGCTTTGAAGATGCAGAGAGAAAACCACACTGACATAGCAATGAAGTTTTCACATATTTCACAGGGACTCTCTATTTCTGTGTATGAACCTCGACCTCTCGACTTTGATGTAAAATTTTGGCTAAGTATACAATGAGGAGGGAAAATAAAACTAATTGTATTTGTCATTCACCCCAAAATACTCCACTTAAGAAACTGCACACAGTAGAGGTAATGCAACACTTCCAAAATCCTTATCCAAAAGCTTTTTTGTTCAGTAGATGCTCTAGAGTGGCATCTTAATGTGGAAAACTTTGCCTCACACATATCAGGAAACGCAGAATTGGTTGTCCAAGGTAGAGTCTTACACTTTATACGGTTAAACAGGACAGCTGTTGTAGGAGGGGGGCCACAAACCTGTGAAAAGATAATTTTAAATAGCTCTTGGAAGACAAAAAAAGAAGAAATAATAATATAAAAAGGTAGGTCAAACCATTGTTGAGGCTCTGTGGATGGTAAGGCTCTGGTTCTGCTTCAAATATTCATGTACCTGAGTGGTGTGGATTTCTGAAAATCTACAGAAATGGAAAAATAGCTTTGAAGCACAGTGCACTAACTGTAGTTAAGTTTTAATGGAAGTTTTATTTATTTTTTCTGCGTCTCATGACCATCTCTACTCCTTGTTAGGCAGCGTGACTGAACTGATAGTAATGAATTAGTTTAAAATTAACTTGGGTGTCACAGATCCAGCCAGAAAAGTTCTGTTGCAATGCAGAGCTAATTTAGCACAGCAGTGAAAGAGCTCTAGTCATTTAATACATCACTGGACTCATTAAAAATGAACAGAAGGTCCCAAGAGAAGCCCAATGATCTTGGCAGTGAAAGGAGGTGTTTTATCCTCAGTGCTCTGAACTTTCCCCTTGGGATGGGAAACTTTTCCTTCATGGGTGGGAACGGAAGGATCAGGGGCAGGGCTGGTGGTTTTCTTTGCTCCAGAGTTTTTAGGGTGAGAGTTATAAGCAAGAATAAGAGACCTTGTCTGGCAGTTTTCTTTTCTCTCAAGAGATGAGCAAGATAATAGGTTTATGGAGACAGACGGAGAAATAAAAGTCATTCACAGTGATAAAAAGAAAACCCTTTTACAAAGACTGTCGCTGTTCGGAAGGGGACTTCTGTGGGAGACAGAAATTAAACCCACAGAAGAAATTTGTGCATACCAAATGCTTTCTTCTACTTTAAACAGATTTTTACTGTAACACCTTTCTTAATTTTCCCCAAGAATTTTCTTTTCTCTTCAAAAGTGTTTTGTTGAAACCATTTTATTTCTAATTTATCTTTCCTTTTTGATCTGCATACCATTAAAATATCTAAGTGAAAACTTATTTCAAAAGAGGAGTCTCAAAAAGAGAGGCATTATTAAAATATGTCTGTGGAATAGATTTCATATTGCCTTAATTTCATGTCCTAAATGTTTTAAATTGTCCTGAAATCACCTAAGATCACAAAGAACTCTTCAAGTTTGTAGAAGAGTGTGTTCTGATGGGACAAAATTCTCCTAAAGTTTCTTTGACCAGCTCCAGGCATGTTTGGGGGGGGGAATTTTTGGAAAACATGAATTCTAATTCCTCTTGACTCAGAATTCTGTTGATTATTAATAAGCCACAGTCGTATTGTCATTATAGAACCCAGTGAATGCTTTGTTATATGTTCTTATTATGATAAAAAATTGACCAAGCAAACAATTTTAAGAAACTGTGTGGGAAGTTCAGCAATTTCCTCTTGCCATTAGGACAATAATTTTTGATTCCAGAAGATAAGTTACTGACATTGGATAATATTTATAATTTGTAATAGATGGCAGGCAATGTAAATGTTGTTAGTTTAATTTACACAGTTGTTCCTAGATTATTAGTGTGATAACTTTAAACCCCTTAAATATGAGATTGTGAATAATTATACCCACTAATGGATCATTAATGGAATTTAATTTGTTTACATTCTCCTTTTATTTGGCCTATTATTATCAGAAGTTCACTCAAATTCTTTACTTCTTTACCTTTAAGCTTTCATCAGTCCAAATTCTATGCACTGCTAATGCTTGCTGTAAATCTCTGAGCTTCCTAGTGGAGTAAGAAATTTCCAGAAACCTGAGTTGGCTGCTTAAATTATTTACATCTGTATTTCATCTTTTCTACTTTTTATCCTGGCTCCTAAGTGCTCACTAAAACATATAATTTCTAAACTTCAGAAATGTCAGCTGTTTGCAAAGTTAATCCAGAAATAGTAGTTATCTTCCAGGGCAGCACAAGATCCTTGAAAACTATGCATGCCTCATTTCCCTAAAAAAATCTTTTCCTTCGTGCTTAACATAATTTTAGCACAGCTGACACTTCCATCCCCTTTACATTACATTCAATTCTGAAGTCAGCAGGTGCCAACAGCTACAAGGGAAACACTCAGATCTCATAGTGCTGAGATTTTAAATATCACAATGAAATTGGCTTGTTTAAAAATAAGTGCTTAAATAAAAGTGAGGGGTTCAGTGTATTGAGGTAATTACCAAACCTGCACATGTGCTAAAAATTCATTGCTTAGAGGATGACCATCTTCAGACATATTCGTGCTCGCACCATTGTTTTGGAATTTTCCACCTTTTCTCTGTGTATGACTCATTCTTTTTCATGAATTTCAGCCTGTATGAGTTTGCCTGGGTTGGCTTATGGTGTTGCATTTTTTTTCAATTATTGTTGGAGATGGTGGTTTTTTTGCTCCTTGGGTTTGTTTTTTGGTTTCTTTTTTTTTTTTTTTTAGATGTTCTTACAACAAGAGCAGACCTGCTTGATGAAGGAAATTGACCTGGGAGGCTACTGACTCCTAAAGCCATATCCTGCATTCCTGACAAGGAATTGCAGTGTTAGCATCAAGGCTGTAAATCCCTGCTGATGTTACCTCCAGTACCCTTATCAGCTAGTCCTGTTAAAATACTTAATTCCATTCCTCATTGTTGCTTTCTGTTGTGTAAATCCAGTTAGATTGGTCTACTCCTTACAAAATTAAGGTTGTTGCAGTGCAAGCACAGTCTTGTGTGCCTCCACTCTAAATTTGCAATAAACCTGAGATCTTTATCTTGTGGTTCTTGCTGTAACCATGGCAGGCTGCCTCAGCAGAAGGTCAGCAATTCATTAGTAACGTGGAAGCACATAGATAGCTGCTGACAATTTGAAAGAAATGAAGTTTCAGTGTGGTTTTAAACTTTATAACCGTGTCAACTTTTCCTCTTGTCTCCTTGAAAATGTCATCTTGTGTTCAGTGGTTTTTGATTACCGTCCTCTGTTCTCAAGTGCTGTGACACTGAAGTAAAATATCTTCTCATTTTCCAGCACTTGTAGCTGGTTCCTTCTCTCACTCCTTAAGGTTTTCCAATTTTTGTGCCACTACTAGTAATGAAACTGAGAAAATTCAATATTTTTGGGCAAACCAATCAAAGAAAACACCTGTTTAACCAGAATGCCAATTAGCTCTACCCTTTCTTAATTCTGTCTCACCATCAGTACATTCACTGCTTTGGATATCTGCTTTTGAAATCAAACATGTAAGATGACCATTCAACACTAAATAGTTTGGTAGACTATTTGCTGCTAAATAACCCAGGGTCAGATCTGTTTTTTGGCATAAGACTGACAGGGAAACCTGAGAGCACATGGATTAAAAATGACCAAATGCCAAAGTTTCTCCTTCTACCTGTGTTATTTAGGCTGAGTCTGTAGTAAAACAAATTCTAAAACTGAGAATTTGTCTAATTATTTAGTTAATTTTTCACTATTGGTTACGGAAGGAGCCATGGCTTAGATAAACACACCTAAATTTTAGCGTCTAAATTTAGAATAATCTGAGTTAGTACATCTCTTTCCTTCTAATTATGATTATTTAACTAGCCACTTTTCAAAATGAACATGAAATGTATGATTTTTGAGGTCTCAAGTATCAATTTAAGTATACTAAATGGCAGTTTTGATTTCAACTTGGAAACAAAGATTTGTTCTGGATGTACCAAGACCTACCACTCTGGCTTGATGATTCCACTTGTAGTTATTAAAACTCCAAGGGTGCAGAAACCTTTTTTGTTGCTGTTCTACCATTTAATCATTGAGGGGCTCATATTGCTAAAACAGTGATTGTCCTTACATTTATTAACATCTTATAAATCTTTAAAAATAACTACCTGAAAAGCAAAACTGATTGAAATAAAGCCATGAAGAAATAAGCAATTACAAGAACAAGAAAGAAGTGTAGAATTTTATATCCTAATTCTATACTGTTGCTTTTCCTTACTCTTAGCCCTTTGTGCTGAACCACACTCAAGTCACTGAAATCTTAGGTAACTCCTCAGACAGATGAAAGGAAGGTTTGTTAAATGGCATCAGTGATCAGAGCTGTTTTTCTGGCTTCTATTTGCCTCTCTTGGCAGGGATAGAGCTTTCTAATAGAGAGGATCAGTGCAGTTTTTTCTCTCACGTGTGACATCTTTTGTTTAGTTTTTATTTGTTTGTTTTTCATCAGTTCTTCATAAGGAATGAAAAAAAGTGGCAGTGGAAGGTGTACAAGAGAACATGATCAACCACTAAAGCACCCCATATTTCTGTAAGGGTCATCAAGAGGTATATTGCCCTCTTATTAACGCTGGAAGCCAATTTTCTATTTTCTGTTGTAAAAACATGTTTGGAAAGAAAAGTGTCCTAGTCATGACTCTCTTTCCAAGTGCAGTAATAGCCTATTTGGGAGCAGACTTCATCAAAGCCCTTCTGTGTGTACAGCACTTTTCCCAGTAGCCTCCTGCCTGCCAAGCACCATTTCATCACAGCAAAACGCTTGGATCAAAGGGATCATTATGCTGGGCAGAGACAGAGCAAAGCTACAGGTAAGAAGAGAAAACACATTTTGACAAATATCAGTAGCACTTGTAATCCCCAGATACTGTGACCTGAGTAAAGGATTGATGTTCATATGGCAATAAACTGATTCCCAGTCAGTGACAGCATTCTGCTTTTTAGCATTTTCTTTCAGTCTTTAATTCCCCCTGGATTACTGGCACTTAGGAAAAACCAGGTATTAATGCAGATGTATGTCAGTTAAGCAGAAAACCATGAGAGTGACTGACATGGTTATTTCTCACCATCTCCGCACTCCAAACAGCTTTTTGTGCCCATCTACACATTTTAAATTTCTACTCAAATTCTTCTCTGAAGGGAACAGGTTTAGTAGGTCTTTAGTGGTACTACACTTGTTACAGAAATCTGAAGGCCAGTGACGTGTTAGTGTTTTTGTTTCTGCAGAAATTATAGCCACATGCAGTCCCCATGTGGTAAGGCATTTAAAACTAATAGTAGTTTTATTATTTTAATGATTTTCCAGATGGAGTATGTAAATTACATGGGGAAAAAGCCCCCTATGTCAGACAAACATGTTCAGATGTATCTACTTAATTTTTAAAGAAAAATACCTAGGCAGTATTTTTAGAGCTAAGGAGGGACATTTTGGATTAGTAAAATCAGAGCATTAATTCTGACAGGACAAAATAATTCAATGGATATTACATTTTGTTCCATTGATTGACAGAGAGCTAATGTCCTCTTTTATTGACTGAACAGATAATTAGAATCATGTATGGAATCATTACAAATCAAGTGAACAAACCTGGCTTTTATCAGATTTTTTATCCCTAGCTTTTATCAGATTGCTAATATTAACTTCAGTAACTTGCACTCCCTCAGCACGGTGGGTATTACCCTACCCCTTTATTCTGAAAGGATTTTGAGTTTCATGATCTGTAGCTACTTGAGGAATTGGTTGGAAAAATAAAAAATCAAAAAAATCTGAAAAAAAATGTTTGTCTTTGCTCTAACTTCAAGAGGATGCCAACAGAAAAATTGATGCAATCAATATGCAGGTGGTGACTGTAGTTGAGGAGTGGCTGCTTCTGACAGTAGTCATTGTATTAATCCACACTGACCCACACTGAATACATGTGTTCATGCCAGCTGGAAGGAAATATAAAGTTTTACCTTCGGTGCCATACCAGAATTTCCACTAAAGCCCCTCAGACTAGTTGTTCACTGGCACTGCAGGGGAGAGCTATTGATATACACATGGCTTGTTATGATAGAGGTATCAGTTAAACAGCAAAAGGGCTTTTGTATTTTGCCATTTTTCCTTGTGCTTGTTATACCACACAGCACTGAAGAAAAAAACAAACTGTCAACTTCAAGGAAGCTGGAGGGGAGATGAAAATCCTGCTTGGTGATAAATTGTGTCAAAATTAAAATGAGGGTAAAAACTCCATGTATGGTTAAACTCCTTCATGAAATCTGCTCTGTAGAGATTAGATATTTTGGTGAACTTCTACAGTGCCTTAGAGAACAAGTGGGTTTAAACAATTCAGGGAGGTCAAGTGTAAATATTTCAGGAGTATCATGGGAAAGGGTATCCCTACATACCTGTGCCAAATCCCATTCAGTCAGTGGGACTCCCCTCTTCCTCTTAAAAGGGAAAAACTCAGGGAGGTCTCACACTTGGGTATGGAAGAAAATGCTTCCTTTTCTTACAGAAGAAAGTGGGGGGAAAAGGGAATAGTGCTGTTTTCCGTTGCAACCAGAAATAATGGAAATAATTGAGTCATGAAACTTCCGTGGAGCCAGAACCTTTGCTCTGACAATAAGATTTTTTTACAGAAAGTCTTTGGTGACAAAGATATAACAAACAAAAAAAGGTTTCCACACTTTACTGAAACAGAAGCATTCAAACATGTAATTTTGTCTTTAAAACATAGGACTGATTGAGAAGAGTTCAAAATGAAGCTTTTTTTTTCTGTATAGATTCACCACATACATATTTTTTGGGTATGGTTTCATTCTGAATATGAACACTTTACCCTACCAAATATTAGGAACACCTTTCAACTGTAATTACAAATGAAAATGCAGGTGTTTTTGATGTATATTCTGATATATGTTATTTAGAGCCCTTTGTTATAGGAAAGCTTAATCATCAACCAGTGTTGTAGAAAGAGATTTTTTGCATAACTTAAAGATGAATTTATCAAAATGTGTTTATTTCTTTATAATTTGTTGTGCTGTAGCAGTTTTAATTGTGCTTAGTATAATAAATATCTTGTTCTGGACTTCATTTTTAATAGAGACAAGATTTAGCTTAATTAAGTTCTCCTCACTATAGTTGCATCGTGTATAAGAAAACAAATCTATTTCTGTCAAGTTTGTAAATTATTTAAGTAATTTTTACTGTGTTTAACCTGCCCTCTGTACACATTAATGTGCATCCTAACACCCTCATTAAACATCAGATTAGCAAATATATAAACAAACACCCAGTCGTTTTCCAGGTTTCTTCAAATAATTGTTAAGAAACCTGTATGGGAAATATGGCCTTTCTATAAGGTTGGAAGATGTGGCAAAACAAGTAGAAATAAGTTGCAAAACAACCTAAGTCCTTGATGATTGTGGGACTAGGAAAAAATCCCTGAGTAATTGTTCACTTCCTATAGCCCTTTTTTTCCCCCCATTTGCACCATTAGTCTAGGAAAAAGTAACACAAATCCCCTTCCAGATCCTGCCCTTGGCAGATGGAACAATTCCTACCATTATGGCAGTAACACTACAGTGATATTTTCAAAACAGCCTGAAAATCCATATTTTTCTGACTTGCTCTTTTTGACAATCTTCTGCTGCCTTCTCGGTCACCTCATTTCTCCATGTTTTTCTGTTAAAGACATTTCTCTCCCATAAGGCTTCATCATGATGAACCATTTCTATTTGGATTGGCACAATTTTCTCATGTTCAACACAAAATTCTTATGTTATGTGCAATAACATTAATTTTCACTCTTCATTAATGGTTCTCTACAACATCTAAATCTCTGTTTTTAAGCTAAAGTAATACTCAGGATTTAAAAATACCTAATTCATACCATAAGCAAATCTTGTAATAACATGAAGACCTACAAAATAAAAGTTTTCATTCATCTTACAACCTTCCTTAAATCCTTAGTGCTTCTGAATAATTCAAACATTTTCAGCAAGGAAGACAATTTTTGGAATGGAATGCAGGTGTTTCCATTCCTTTATCACTTACTATCTTAACCTCAAAGTTGCTGTTATTGAGATCCAGACACTAACTCCTCCTCATCAAAAATTTAAGTCATGCCCAAAGCAGGACCTGAAACTCAGGGCACAGAGGGTCAGTGAAGCAGAAACTACAGTAAACTGAACTGCTGTGCTGACTCCAAGGAAAATAAAGATTTGGAACTGTGAAAAAATTTATTAATTTCTGCTTAAAATATTTAACATTCACTCTGGAGCTGTAAGACTGACTGGGGAGAAATACATTCTGTGAGGTCCATTCCTCTCAGGCTGAGATTTATTTTGATAGTGTTCATCCTTCTAACTAAACTGCCGAAAATACCTATTGAGAAGAAATACAGGGGTAAAACCCCAACAGATTGGTCTTCCTAGTCCATTAAATCCTCTTGGGGTTTAAGTGCTGGCTTTTTTTCCTCTCAAAGTTAGCTGGAAACTCTTTTAAGGAAAATAAGATTTCTTGTGGTATTTCTCTTTTGTGCAGTAGCATCATTTCATGGCACAATTTAGGTAACTCTTAATAGTGGTTCGTGTGAGATTCTTATGACTGTTTCATTCCTCTGCAGGTTTTCACTTCCCCATGGAAGAAATGGGGCAGTTTATCAAAAGAAAACCAAGATTGTAATGCATAGCAACTATGTGTTCATGTATGGTAATTATGCATTGGTTGAGAAAAAAGTAGTTAACTTGGAAAATATATTAATATATATGTAACTTATATTTAGCAGGTAACTTTCTTTTTTGTGGTGCCTGGATGATACTTTGCAAAAGAATATTAACAACGAATCAAACATCAAAGAGTGGTGAATAACTAACTGCTCAGACAACAGTTCTCACAATTTTTCTTTGCACAGCAAGTAGGTTTTCCAGTGGAATATCATAGATAATTAATTCTTCCCTTAATTTTCAAGTGACATGCTCCTCTTTATTGTGCTCTTCTGTTGTCACTGAAGAAAAATATTTTCCTTATTCACCTTTCTATTTCTTTTTTTAAAAGAACTGCGTAGTAAAACCATCGTGATAAGGAAACATTTATGGAAACATTTCTGCAAAGAATCATCTTATCTTGGAGGAAATTATTGATAAAATTAAAAAAGTAACAAGCAGACAAAATGAGAAAACTTTCATCCTGTTTGTACTTAACTTGAAAATCACAGACTTGGAGAATTATAGGATCATTGAATATTTTGGGTTGGAAAGAGTCTTAAAACTCATCCAGTCCAACTAGAAAGGGTCATTATAAGTAAATATATTTAGAGTAGTCATTGGTCTAAAATAAGCTCTTTCTTAGGAATTTCTTCTTATTATACATAAGTGTTCAATGTCTGTTCTTCTCTTTCCAAAAATGCCCCTGCAATCTGTTTTCACTTATAGTCATTTGTAAACACGAAACAAATGGATCCCAGCATGATAATAAATTAGGAGCTATTGTTTCCTTATAGTATTTGTCATTTGTACTAAACACACCAGATTTTTTTCCAGCCTTCTGGTTTCTCTGTGTTTTGCATGCTGACAGTGAGATGCAAGAGCAGATGTCACTGTGCTACCCCCTGCCTCCAGAGCAGATTGAATATTTTGTTATCACCATTTGCAGGCTATTCTGTGCAGACACTTACACTGAAATTTACGTAGCAACACTGCAATGTGTGCTTTGTGAGAGGTATTGGTGGGTGGAAACGTTCCTAAAATAATTTTTGATATTTTTCCCTTTGTGCTTTACCTAGATGGCATTTTATTAAAATAAATGTGAGATAGGAGTTGGTATATTTTCCATATAGTGACAAAACATGTTGTATAACTGATGCTTAGGTACCATTTGCTCTTATAGTACAGTATTGAACATTTTCCTCATCTCACTACAACTGTCTTCTGTTTCCACTTCAAGTAATCCTTCCTTAAAAAGCAACAAATTAAACCCTTGATCTACTGAGGCCAATGTGAAATTTAAGATAGTTTTAATAGATTCTGCAATGATAATTACCTGCTGCCAAAGACCATTCCCCTACTGGATGTGATATGGATTCTTTGGGAGGCCTCAGGGATGGAGTGTAAGTTTTTCAAACTCCATTTAATCCTCCTAGCTGGGGTTATCCTGCTCAGTATCTATATTACATGTATAATTGTCAATAGATGAGAGAGCCTTATGATTTCTTACAAAGATTTACATAATTGCACAAGTGTCAAGTCACTCTAGATAGTTAACTGTTAACTTTCAAGGAGCGTCCTCAAAAATTGTGAGAAGGAGATCAAATACTCTTTGATTGCATCATTTCATCTTCTTCTGTTTTCTGATGCAAGATATGGCTTGTTATAGTTAAAATTAATTTTCCAAAAGCATTTATGTGTGGCTGTAAGAACAACTCCTTATATTCTAAGGGCTTCTTAATGCAAAGTTCAAATTTTGAACAGAAAACCAAAACAAACAAAGAGAAACCTCCCCAACAGAATAAAGAAACCCAGAAATCCATTCAATATTTTCTACTTCTCTGTTATAGGACAGTTAAATAGGCCTGGACCTGTTGCTGGAAGGAAATCTAGGCATAAATTCAGAGGTTTGCCAACACTGTGGTTCTGTCTTGCTTCCTATCTCCTGTTTTGAAACAGAGTTCTACAACAGCACATTTATTTTGTTTGTTTTTCAAGTTACTCATCATTAGTAGAAGGTATTGTTGCAGTTATTATTACAAGTCAGTCTAAGTTTTCTGCTTTCACTGAACATTTGCATTCACCTCTTTACTGAAAAAGAATTTATCAATGTTTGATGGAAATGTTAATGTATTTTATAAATTATAATTCTAATTTATCTTGCAAATGTGTTTTGAAATGAGCCAGTATAGAAGCACACCTCTAATACTGTTAAAGGTCAGGATCAAGTCTTGAAATTAAAGTGATTTGAAAGTACATTTTTGCTGCTTTTTATTAATTAACAAAGGAATTAGCCGTTAGTGTCGGGGTTAATTTGTATTCAAGTTCATGTATTCATAAATGTTTATATTTATGGTTCCCTCTGGAGATTTCATGCCTGAGGAAGTATGGACTTGTCTGTAGAAATTTATAAGCTATAAGGTATAAATATAAACCTTTCTTAGTTTGCTTGGCTCTGTTTAATCCTTCTGTCTCTCCTACAAATTGCCATCCTTCAGGTTTCAAAGCTGCTTAGAGACTTTTATTTCTCCTCCAAGTATACTTCATTCTGTAGTTTTATTGCAAATAACAGTCACAATATTATCATTATGCATCTATTTTTTAATTGTTCAAACAAGCATCTTTTTCTTTTCCTTTCTTTTTAAGTTGTCTGTACTGCTTGAAAAAGTTCTTCCTAAATGTCTTTTTTCTTTTTTTCTTTTTTTTCTTTCTTTTTTTTTTTAACTTATTCCAAGTGGCTTCCAATCTCTTTATCCTTAATTTCTGTAAAAGGCTATTCTCAGTAGCCAGGCTGAAGATACTCCTCTTTTCCATCTGATCATTCATGTCTATCTGTTCTGGCTTTTGTTAGCAATTAAACAGGGTAGATGAAGACCTCTTTTCACAGACCACGCACAGTATGGGGAAAGAAACACACAGGGAGAAAAAACACAACACATCCTAACCTGGGCTGACACTGCCTGATATTTCCAGGCACCTGTGGGGTTCCCTTCTGTCAAAACACAAGTGCATTTTTTTTAAAAGTGTAACAGGATGCATCTGTTTAAGAGCCTTTATCCTTTTGCCACTAATGGCAACAGGATTAATTTTTCATTATTTTCATCTTGACAAGTAAATGTCACTATGCCTGGCAGAACCACTTCTGCAGAGAGGAGACCATCTGCTTTTCCTGAGCATTCTCTGCAGAGCTGCAGAGGTATAAAGAGAATGTGAGTCCAATTTATTATTTCTATCAACAAAATCTTGCATGCTCATCTGAGGGCAGAATTCAGGCTCCATTTACTTCCAATGTAAAGTAATTTCAAAGAGATAAGTGTTATCTTTTCATAAACAGACAAGAAAGGGAAGTCGAAAAACCCAGAGAAAGCAGTACAAGTACTACCTTTTTTTGTATTGTAAGACTCCAATATAAATTTCTGCAATACCTGAAGACTATAAATATGGCTGAGCTCTGAGGACAGACTATTCAGCTGGAAGGGCGAGGTGGTCTGTCCATTATGTTGTATAATACAAATAGCAGGACATTTTCACAGCTGCATACCTGAAAAAAAAATATTTTGGTCACATTTCTCAAATAGCAACAGAGGTCCTGATGCAATCATGTTGCTGAGAAAATGCTGAAATATATCTTAAGGCCAGTATCTAACTCTCAATGTGATTTACATTGCCATAGTGTACAAACCCAAAGTTCTTACAGAACTGCAAAATGGCATTATTGTAAATACTCCCTTGGTAGAAATGGAAATAATTTTACTCTTTTTGATTGTGCCTGAATCTAATAAAAACTGCGTCTTGTGTTCATATCACTGCAGCCTGAGCAAGCCTCACAATTTCTTTTCTTTCTTTGGGTGGAAAGTTTCTCTGAAGTCAAAGTAATTTTTATTGAATCAGACCTTGTGTCAGAAGAAGATAGGCAATAAAAGCAAACACTGAAATGAAAACTGCAAATTATAAAGTTTCTTTTTTTCTTTGTTTTCCCAAATTGTTTTCATAGTGACATTTTCCTCAACCTTCTGAACTATGTCTCTCTAGACAAAGCCACATGTCTGAGTTATAGGTATGAAGCTGTTGTTTAGGGAACTTAAGAGAGCAAGAGCAAGGCTAGAGTTTTCCCAGTTGTGTTTTCCTAATAGAAAAAAGATTATTTCATGTAAAAATAACACTCTGGTTGTTATGTTTTTAGAAAAGGCAGGTCTGTGGAAACAAAATACTGCTGCAAGAGCTGTATGGAGGTTTGAAGCTGAGTAGTGCCATGGAAATGTCCTTCACATAATTGTCCAAGATAAAAGCTGCTTAGTGGTTTATGGGCTAGAGCTTAAACAATTATCCTGACTCTGAGGTGAGGAAAGCATTTCCAAATATATTAGCAATGCTGATTTTTCAAAAGTGAGAGAAGGGCTTGGCTGTTGTTCAAAGGTGCTATTGTAGTAGAGCATTGATTCAAGACACCATCACATTAATCCAAATACAAACACAGAAGTTGCCACAGCAATCTTAGAGCTTAGATGGGTAACTGGGGAAAAAAAGGCTGAGAGAAAATAGGGGTGGCAAGGTGGGATTTATCAGCTCATGCTTTGATAACTATATTAACATACATATGTTTCTACTAAAGTCAAAGGAGAGAAAAGCGACATTTATAGAGCAGAGTTAATTTTGCTCTAAAATAGGTCTTTAAAATAGCTCAAATAAATTGTGCTTGTTTCTCTCAGACAGTTGTAAAAAACATCCAGATAACTAGCTCAGATCTAAATGACTGTATTATACATGTCTGACATTAAGGTGAGATGAAAAGGCTTTTCACAAAGTCAGAGAATACTGAAAACTCAGCCAGGACTCTACAGCTCCTCCATCACCCAAAGCAATGGAAGTGTTTTTTTTCCAGATAAAGTGGATCTTTAATACCTTTAATTAAAATGTGAATAATTTCTGTGTTTTTCCTTTGTTTGACTAGGCTGGCTGGCCTATTTAGGCTGACTAAATTCTGCATTTCTGGACATGTAGTTCCAAGTTTCTGTAAGTGCTGACCTCTGTAGTAATGAAGGAATTTTTCTGGTTTCACTGTGCAACCTTCACCCTTTACACTTACATCATCATTGCCCTAAGTTATAGCCAGAGCAAAGCAACAAAAGAATGTTAGCTGTTTTTCAGTGTGTCATCTGCTTGAAGGGATGCTCTCTTCAATGTTTTACAATTGTTTTTCATTTTATTTGAGAGCACAGTTTGGTTCACAGTTCCTTATGTCTCTTAACATGGGTTTTTCTTTTGTTTTATTTCAAATCCTATGATTACCCTGACCCTAAGAACTGAGCAGTTTAGAGTCACTGGGAGTAGTTCCTTCCACCTAAAGAAAATGGAGAGGAAAACAGGAGGGAAATTTAACATAATAGGATAATAAATAATGTCATAATAAATAACATATAAAAGTTGATGATTACTTCTTATACAGTTCATAAATTTGTTATTTCTTTAAAAATATTTTGCATTTCTAGGCTACAAGTGAGTTGATATGGAGAAGGCCATACCTTTAAGCTAAATAAGGAAATGATAAGATTTAGTGTGGTGATAAGTCTCTTTGGAACATATATTGGTAGTCTGACAGGAGATCCTTTTTCCTGGCTATTTTCAGAAAAAGTTTTACTGTCTCCTTTCAGGAAGACCTATTTTGAATTCAATGAGGTAGGTTTTTTATTAAGGAAGAGGAAAGATCATTTTTTTGCTTTTCCTGCCCATAAATTCAGCATGTATAATGTGGCTTATTCGGGCACTTATTACACAAATAAGTACAAATGTCCTTTAATATACTTATATGTAATTCAGTCATGGAGAACACATAGGCAGAGATAAAGACATTTAAATGAGATTGCTCCAGTGGGGGTCCTGCCTTTATACAAAAATCTACAGTATTGTTAAGGCTCTATATAAAAACATTAAAGGAAAATGTTAAACTTTTCTTTAAGGATATGCAAAATGTCACAGTTTGGCTTTGATCCAAGCTCTTGGTGCCACTGGAAATGTCACAGAATGGTTGAGGTTGGAAGGGAATTCTGGAGTTGTGCTTCTGTAAATAATAGTAAAATTTTATTTTATTGTATTTTCTATGATGTTTCCTATTTTAAGGTCCTTACTTTAATGAAGCTTCAAGATACTTTCACCCTTGAAGAATTTTGCACAAGTATTTAAGTAGTTTCCTCTTGGTTCTCGGCTCAGAAAGGGCGCTGGTTTCATGGTAGGTAACATGATCTTCTTTCTTTGAGTAAAGCTCTATTTGTTCTTGGTTAACAAACATACAAAATGAATGTCTGCAGAGGTCTTTAATCTTTCATATCTTTTGGTCAGCCTCTTCAATGACTAACAGATAGATATTCTTCAAATAGTGCAGCAGCTGGGGGTAATACCTCACTAACATAGACTTTGGTATTTGTTAATTGGCTACTGAGTCTGTTCTTGAACTCATAAATTCCTTCTTCATGGCACTGTCAGTTATTTCTGTGAACAGCAGAAGGCAAATTTGCTGTAAGGAGAATGTTCTACACAGGTCATGGTCTATACTGGTCAGGCTAATAATTGGAATTTTTTTTTCTTACTTTTCTGGCTATCTCCATTTAACTAATTGCCACACTTGGCACACTGACACAGAACATTAATAACCCTTTAGATCCTTCCCTGACTCATATTTCCTCCTTTGGGCCAAAATAAGTCAAATACTGCTGCATCCAGTCTTTGGGGACTCAAGAATTTGGACAATATTCACACGAAGTGAATATGTATATATCTACCTGTATACATTTATATATCTGGAAGTATTGATAAGAGCCTGCATATCAATCTATATCAATCACCTATGATATCTGCTTTTAAAAATGGTGCTGCACAGGAATGGTTAAGGTAAATTTTAACTCATCACAGCTTTATTTTTATCAATAAAAACCAATATCAAATTGTATAAGGCTGGCCAACAATTCTGTCAATTATACTGATCAGTTGGTCTTGCTATCAGGTTTGTGTTGTTCTATTTACAAAAGAATTTTGGGGTTTCATCCTGGCAAATACATTTTTAATGTGTTTTGTCTCCTTTTATGTCACCACATTCTCATTTTTCTGCCACTACTTTTGCTCCTTGATATTTGTTGCTTAAAATCCAGAACTAAACTCATGTACTCAACAAGTGGACCTGGATTTTCTGTTCAGAACTTAAATGAAGACACCAACTTTTCATACCAGAGGTGACAATATATATTATAAATACAGTGGTTGTCTATGCAGTCTATATGAAAATTGTAATATCTGAAATTCTATATGGAAGAAAAAAAAGAAAGAAGTCATGTTGAATTTATAAAAAAGTAATTTGAAATGAACTGAATTGTTTTTAATGATAAATTACTAAAATTTTTAACATACAGATGGTCCTTTTAAGTCTTGTATCCATCAATTTCCATTGATACACCCAGAAAGGAAAGACTAATTTGAGTCTCTCTCTCTAGTTTAAGATCTAGTCCAGGATTCAGAAACATATTTCTGGTCTACCAAAAATCTGAAATAAAATTTAAACTAAACTGCAAAATAAAAATTTATATAAAGGAGGTTCCAACTTTTTTTCTTCCCTCCATCAGTGTGTAGAATTTTTCATGGCTACAGTTTCAAAATACTAATCAAACCAGAAGATATTTATTGATATCCATTGCAATGAATTAATCAAAAATAACATTACTCAGTTGCTCATCTTTCCCTAATTTATGTTAAAGCACATTATTGTGTGGAGAAGGCATTACTAGAATGAAATTGAAGAGGAAGGGACAGTCATTCCTAGTTTGAAAATCCAAGGAAAGTTCAGGTGTAGTGGAATAATATCAAAGTGATTATTTTCAATCTATTATCAATGGTACTTATGCAATTTGAGAAAAACAAACTGAAAAAGCTGCAAAGAAGCATAAAGGACTATCTGGAAATCAATAAAAAGTCACCCTAGCACCACATTGTGGAGTTTTTAAGGCTGTCCTTTATAAACCTCTTGTATCTGAAGTGCTTCGTAGCAACTAATTCTCAGAAAAGACCAAAAAAAAGACATTTTCTGAAGAAGCTGCCTTAGGGGATGGAGTCATGTACATGTTTAAATCCATGGAAAAATGTCTTTTGACTACAGGAAGGCCCAAACTCACACTTGATGTTTTAAATATGTCCATCCTGATTAAGTGCTAAAGGGTAAGTGGAGTGCCAGCAGGAGGCCTGATCACAGTGTCATAAATATTTGGGTAGTCCACTCCAGTTCCCATCAAAGGGGAAAAACATTGTCACAGAAGGACAAAACTAGGCAGCAATGAAAGTCTCTCTGATTTTGAAGTGCCAAAAGGTTCCAAGAGAGGCTTTTGTTGTTTGTTTTTCTAAAAGAATTAACCATTATAGCTCAAAAATATATGTTAAAACCAGTAACAACTCAGGCAAGCAGAGCTTTTAAACCCAGTAATTTTCTTAATTATTTGTGATGCTCATGAATGATAATTTCTGGCACCATTAGCACAAACCTACAACCTTATATGCAATATTATTATTAAATAAATGAATATAACATCTTTTTAAATATGTAAGTATCGCAAAACTCTGTGTTGTGAACTGAGCTGGTGCTAAAATAAATCCACATGAGATTGTATTTCCATGTAAGTTTCAGAGCATGACAAAAAAAGCAAATGTGGAAAGAAAACTTTGAAAATGTGTGGTATAACCATACAATTGTTGCAAAGTATGAAAATTCACTTATTGCACAGGAGTATATAGTTGTTGTATATGAAAATACATTTTTGACCTGGTGAGGAAAAAATTATTATGTGACACGAATACACAGAAAACTTTCCTGTGGTCAGCATTTCCTTGACACAACAAATGCTTTTCTGAATTAAGCATTATACACAGTTTTTATTTCGATAGACTGTCATAATTTGGGACAAAATAAGAAATTCAGTTCCATAATGCCTGTTTTGAGGGATTCGTTTTTATAAACACATGAAAAAGAGCTGTTTGTGTGTTTGAATTCTGATTAAAGCATTAAGGATGACTGGCAGTATGGAAAAAATCACAATATTTCTCCATGTTTGTTCCATTTCCCTCCTGAGATTGCTAGTATAAAGACTCTGCCCCCAGGCTGATGAAGCAGCACCTCTGCAATGGGTATGATCTCCCAGCAAGCAGTTTCTTCAGATTTAATTCTGGCTCCTGATAGTTCTGTTTCTTTTGAACAAATTATTCTGGTCATTCAGGGTAGTTTTATCATAATCAAAGACGAGTAAAGAAATTTATTTTGTGCATGAAGCTGGAAGTCATACCTTGTGATTGTAGCATGGAGAGACACTTGAATGCTTGTGGCTTGTCCCTGACATGAATCTTAAAGATGCCCCATGGTTTAATATTTCAGATATTTAATCAAATAATTAAATCATCTACTGCTACCTTTATCATGAAAAACCTATCTCCAAATTAGTTGTGAATCAGAAAAAATACACAGAATTTTGGCTTTTTCCACCTGATTAGCTTAAGATTTTATTCTAAATGAGGTAGAGGTTGTTTTCTAATGCCAAAGGACCTTTACGGTGTGACTTAAATTATTATTTGCACTAAAATAGATAGGTCCTTACATCTGTACAGAATATAATTTAAATAATGTTTTCAATAACATTTCAAATAATGATTGGCTCATACTTAAATTTTAGTCTGTGTGTTGCATTGTTTCCACTTTTCTGCTGAAGTGTTACATAATGTCCTTGATACACACATAATGTATTGTATACACACACATATACATATATTTTATATATATATTCACACACACACATATGCATATATATATGTGTGTATACATATACATGTCACATATAAATGCTTTGTGGCAGATCATCCACCAAGTTTGGGGTCTGGTGAGGAAAGATCCAAAGGGAATCTTTATATTGCTTTCAGTCAATAAAGACAAAGCCAGCAAAAAAGAGGAAAGAGATCTGATATAATCAAGATGCTTTCTTTAATTAACACATCTGGTTTATTGCATTTATAAATAACATCTATGCATGCAAGCATATAAATATATATATGAAGTAATTGCAAATGTCTCTTTATCTAATCATTTTTTAGTCTTTTGTATACATAAACTCACTTGTGTAAGTGGAACTCATAAAATGTAATCCAGGGTATAATAAATATTTTCGAAATACATTCAGTGGTATCTATTACAATTGCACTCAGTTGTTTTAAAGAACAGATGTTATTTAATAGGGGAAAAGATACTTTCCAGAATGAACAACTTTAATCCTCCCATTGCATATTTCAATAGTTTTACAGCCTCAGTATTTGACCGTGTAAGAATTGGTAACAGAGGATTGTACTTGTTCTGTAGAACTGGTATTTAGGTTTCAGTATCATGACTTTGCCCTCATGGAGTATTCTGATGGTATGGCTGGATGGGTGGACAAGGGGGAAGCAGTGGATGTTTCTCTTGGATTCAGTAAGGCTTTTAACATCTCTGACATCCTCGTAGGTAAGCTCAGGATATATGGACAGTGAGGTGAATCAAGAACTGGCTGAATGTCAGAGCTCAGAGTGTTGGGATCAGCTGAGTAGAATCCACCTGGAGGCTTGTAGTCAGGGATTCCTCAGTGATCAGTACTGGGCTCAGCCTTATTCAGCTTGGATGGATGAAGGGATAGAAAGGACCCTCAGCAAGTGTGCTCATGGTATGAAACTGGGACAAGTGGCTGCTCCACCTGAAGGTTGTGCTGCCATTCAGAGGGACCTGGACAGGCTGGAGAGTTGGGTGGAAAGAAACCCAGTGAGGTTCAACAAGGGCAAGTGC
>JAWWLY010000089.1:10867910-10884851 GCA_035041215.1 Gymnopithys bicolor
AATGAATAGAAGGGGTAGAATACACAGCTTTGATCACCCCCACACAGTGATAGCTGGTCCCACCTGCTGAACTAGGACAAAAAGTCCATATTAAATCATTCTGTAACTAAACACATCTTGGAAACTGTGGGTAGACAAGCTACATATTCTTCTTTATTCTCTTGTCAAGTTAATAAGCAAAATTCTGCTTAAATTGCATATTAAATCACAGTACTGTTTGTTCTTTGTTTTATTTTAGTACGTTATTAAATCTTTACTCAGAAAATAAAAATATTATAATAAGGAAAATAAGCAACTATGAATTTTCAAGAAAGAGCCGTTAGGTAATTTTTGCATTCTCAAGAAAATCTCAAGTAATAATAATTTGGACAGCTTACACTTGTTTGTAAATGCTTTGTAATATGAGGCACACAAGAGGAGGCAAAGCCTTTCCTTCTCTGGGAATGGTGATTTCTGATTTGTATTCAGGTGCCCACATCCCTCTCGCTTGGCAGACTCTTATACTGGAGTTGGGAATCTACATGTCTTTGGGAAGGCTGTTGTCATCGATTTGAAGACAGAGTTGTCATCCACTCAAATAATCCTTATAAACAGTTCTTTCAGGTTTCACCAGCTTATTCCTCCCTCAATTCTAGTGAGTTTTTTTCTCCAAGTACTCTGAGTTACTGTTCAAAGATGGCACATAATTAATCAGACAGGATTAGACAGGACTTAATCAGACAGGATTTTACTGATGCAGGAGTAGGTCACAGTTAGGGAGTATTTAGAAGGTCCTGATAATAAAAGTGACTCTGGCTCTCAGGACATAGATGTTTATTTTTTACACCTACCAGACTTATCCTGCTAGAGCCATGTCCGTCCCTCCTAGAACTGATACACACAAACCCACAAGAATATCTTGCAACTCTTCCACTAAAATTCCTCCCAGTCCCACTGATCCACTACTGTGTCTGCTGCTCACATTCCTAAGGGATCCAGAATTATTTTCCTTACACCCACTAGAATGTTATTATATTTGTTTGTAAAATGCTTAGAAACTTTGAAATTTGTCTGTCCAAAGTTAAACTTAAACATAGATGTTTTACATTTTTACTCACAGCACCATTGAAAGAATATTTTAGACATTGTTATGGTTTCAATTTACTTTTTTAATAGTAGTTCTAGGATTTCAATGCTGAGATTTATTTCCTTCAGGTTAACTGTATAAACAGAGATTTAGACTTGAGATTTTAGTATGTTGTGCTTAGAGAATGAATGTCATGTAGTGATGCTTAGACTTTTTTGAAAAGAAAATTAAAGAAAAGCCCAAAATGCCCAAACCAAACGTAAACCACATTTTTTAGTGCAAGTGATCCTTCTTGATTATTTATTAACAGTAAATGTATGTGGACATTTTTATTCACTTACAAAAGACAAAGTTATATCTAACAAAGTAGAGTAGTAAAGCTTAGAGCATGTTAAAACCTGGAAGTAAATGAGATCTAAGGCAAAAAGTTGTTTGTAAAGAAGAGACAGTGGTAGGGAGCAGTTGGCCCCAGGACGATGAAATGAGGTTACTGGGACTGTGTTGCAGCAAATATCCAGCAAACACAGAGTCAGTGGTACTCCACAGCTACAGGAAGATGGAGAGGTCCACAAGGTCTGGGACGTCTCCAAGGTCAAGGAGGAAAAAAGAGCAAAAACACCAAACCATTAGCAACTGAAATGAAGAAGCCATTAATTCTTTGGAGGAAAGCAATTTCCTTGTGAAGGCCACAGAAAAATCCCAATTAAAATCAGTCAAGGGTATTGTTGTGTGCAAAATGATTTCTGCAGTGGTAAAAGGCTACTTCCTCAAGCCCTCTTTCCCCCCTGGGAACACAAAAATTAAAGAGGTTTTTAGTTGTTTGTTTGGCTTCTTTTCCCCTAAAATACGTTGTATTCAAGGTCAAGTGATTTTTTTTTTAAGAGATGTAGTTCTGTAACTTATTTCTTTCACTATTTTTTCTTGGTCTTATCATACCTATGGCATTGAAATAGGCAAACTATAAGTGCAGATAGAACATGGCATATGTTGAGAAGACAGTAGAAGAAAGAGGAGCCACTAAAAACAGTAACAACAGTTAAAAATCATCACATTGTAAAAAAATTTTGCGGCTTCATAATGACTCATGACAAGTCAAAGCAAGTCATGAGAAAAGTGTAAATGAAATGGGACTGATTGGAAAGATTATAATGTATGGAAATTTTGGGAATAGGTTAAATTTGCTTGTTCTTTTGGTAATAGTTAAAATTTGAAGAATATTTCAACAACAGAACAGGTCCCACTGGGCTGAAATGTGTAGTGTATACAAAACAGGAGGGCAAAAAGGAAATGATGAGGCAGTGTTAGAAGGGAATGTAAAGTGTGAGAGAGACAAGGAGTGCTTGGGGAATATGTGCATCCAGGTATTTCTCAAAGGTTGCAGTGAGTGTATTTAATCATGTACTACAGTGTTATTATGTAGGAATTGATTAAAATAATAAAGTCTGCAGAGCTGTAAGGGGGTTATCTGGGGAAAGGGAGAGATTAGAAGGTGTTACTGGGGGATTATAAAGAAAAAAAAGATAGATGATAGAATAAATAAAGACCAGCTTCTGACTGTGTTGTATATAGAGCTCACAAAATAAATCCAAAGATAAATGGTTTTACTTATTTTACCTTATTAATGTTTCTGTTTCCTTATCTCATATTGTGTGGGTCCCTGTTCCTCCCTATTTAACTGTAGTTTTATTAGGATTTGGAACATATACTAAAACTACTAAAACAGTTCATACAATTGGTGAATTAACATTGTTTTTACTTTCCTGCAAAAAACACTCAGATTCCAGGACCTGGTGAATATCATGCGACAACTAAAGACAGAATTTCTGACCAAAACTTTTTCTTCTGTCGAATTTATTTTATAATTATTTTGTTTTCACGACTTCCTAGTGCCAGGCTCAATCTGAAGCAGTTTCATTTACCCTTGGACCTACATTTCTTCAGATGGTGTTACACCATATGAAGTAATAAAACATCTTGTACTGCTGGATGCCTTTAATAATGTCAAATAATGACATCCAGAAATATCTGATGTTCTCTCTGATACCACTGGTAACTTTTGTGAGAGAGCTCTTGTTATCTGTGCCATGCAAATAGACTGGTTGCCGGTATGTGCAGGAGAGCTCAAAAGATCATGGTTAAAAAACAAAAAAAAGAAAAATCCTAAATGTGAAGTTTCAGATTAAAATATGATACAGGATAAGTGTCATAATATAAAGCATGTTTTGATACATGCAAACATATTAATACAGAATTAGGCTACAAATTTCTTTATTTTATATACTAATATTTTACTTATGTGAGCATTTAAATTTATTGAATAGATTCATTTTTCAGATATATTAAAATATTGTAATGGTTGGATATATAAGATTTATGGCAAAAATGCAAACAGAATAGTAGAGAAATAAACATGAGTGAACTGTCAGCAAAGAGAATTGAATTGTCTTATCTAGTTCTATTGACAGGTTAGAATTAAGTACAAGCAGGAGAATACACTAAACAGAAGTGCTTCCATTGAATGGTTACAAAACAAACAGCAGGAATGATAAAAACAAAAAGACAAGGTTGTTACTATTGACAGTTAACATTCAGGTGAGGGCTTTTCACTCAGATGTGTGTTTGCAGAATTTATGGTGTCCTTCAAAATACTCTATTTGCCTTTTTTCCCCTTCCTTTTAAACTGTTACATTTAGTTGTATACCTTACAGACACTAAACTTAAGGATTAGCTCAAGCTGCCATTCTATTAGAGATTTGTACATACATTTAAATAAAAGAAGGGAAGGAAACTTAAATTTAACATCAGCACATTTTCCTACATGTGGATCAGTATTTTACAGAACAGCACATGTATGTGCAAAATGCTCTTTTAGCCCTCATAGTCACTAATGACAGAAGACATTTCCCAATATATTTTTTCCTCATCAATAGCAATTTATTCTTTTTTTTTTCAGAAGATCAAAAATTATTCTATATCATCACCTTTTCATAGATTTTTTTTATTTTCCTGGTACTTCTTCATAGTATTGGTACACCATGAGATATTTAATCTTTCCAGCATTCTCTAGAACAGTGAGTTGAAAGACCATATGAAAAGCTTTTCCATATTAATTGAAATAATATGTACCAGAGGTGTGAATCAGCCTCAGGATTTCTCTAAGACAATAAATCATCTTCCCTCTCCTTAGTCTTCTTTTCTGTGAATTTTTATGTCCCTTTGCTCTGCAAAATGAACCCACAAATGAATCAGAAAAAAATGTGTAACTCATTATTGGTAGTCTAAATATGGTTGTCCTTTTCAGATTAGAAGTTGGGATGATTGTCTTTTAAACATAGAATTCTCTATAAGGATCATAACATTTCTCTGTTTACATTCCCCACTGCTCTCCTTGCAATATGGACACCAATTATTGATTTCAGATTTACACTGAAGATGATCAAATCATTGAAACCAACAAACTTCATAGCCTAAAAATCTCAGCCACATTTTTCATAAAATAAGAATAGTCACATTTTGTTAGTCACACACCTGGGTTGAAAGAATTTTGCACTGTTGCTACCATAGTAGAACTAACAATATGAATAATTGTCTTCTAGAAATAAATGGAAATAATGATGAAAATGCAAATTTCAAGGATATTAGAAATTAAAAGGATTTTTAAAAAATTATTAAAGCACAGTTAAAAAATAAATAAAAAATAAGAATATCTTTGTTAGGTAATAATTGTCATATTCACTAGAAATCATTCATAATATAATAGTGTATATTTTAAAAGCTTTTTTGTAACCTAAATAAATAGAGAAAATATAATTTTAGAGGAAGTTGATGCATTTGTTTTATTTTAAGCTTTACAGTGTTTTTTTTTAAGGGATTAGTGTCACTTTCAAATCATGTTTACTATTTCCTCTATTTCTATCCTTTAAAAATTCCTGTTCTGAAGCAGACATAATTTCTTTTAGAGGTAGCTATGGATGTATCTCTGAGTGTCAGTACCTGAGATGAAATGAGTCACTCCTGGATATTGCATGGTAAGACACCTTTCCTCATGTCCAGTGTCTCCTGTATCAGAGAGCCCATTAGCAGCAAAGTCTAGAAGGGCATAACCAAAATAAAACCAGGTGCTACAACTCTTAATCTTATTATCCAAATGACACCATCCCTCTGATGAAATGTTGTCCTTCCTGTGGCACATTTGGCCAAGGCTTTCTGTTCAGTACTGCAAAATTCTGCTGAAAAGGAGCAAAAATATTCAGGCACCTCATAATTATGCTCATAGTATAGACATCTGAAGAAAATTTTCAGAGAGAGAAAATATTTAAAAAATCATTGGCAATTTGTCCAACATGCTACTGCTTCTACAGGGCATAAAAAAGAAGTTTATGTGTTTGGAAGGACCCTGTGATCCCAAGCCCTGTCTCTCCTTGGCAGAGCAGGGCTAACACTCATCAGCTTGCTTTGGGCCTCACCCAGGAAATATCTGAATATTTCTTAGGATGACTATTTCACATCCTCTCTGGCAAATTACTGCAAAATTTAATCACTCTCTGAGTGAAAAAGTTTTTCTTTTCATTTAATTGCAGTTTTGAACATTGCTATCTGTGCCTATCTTATCTGCCACTGCTTTTCAAAGTAATGTCAAATAATTTTGAAATGATATGATGAAACTTGTGTTACATTAATTGTGTGTAAACTAAATTTCTACAAATCAAGAGTTTGTACAGAATACTGACCTTCTCCATCTCATGGTTTTCTTTGAACAGGAGAAATATAAGTGAGAACATTCTGTCTCCTCCTGCTTGTGTGTCGGAGTCCACACACTCAGGTGATTAATATGTGCTGAAAAAGGTAAAAGAGGAGTAAAAATGGCTGGAGACAAGAGGAGCATCCAAACAAGAAGACAGTGATCCCAGCTGATTTACAAACTGGAGGGGAAAAAATACAACAAACCTGATAAATAAACATAGGTTTTTGCTACCCAATTAAAATTTTATAGCAGAAATATGTCCTAGTTCTCTTGAGAGCAAATCCTTTGTATCTGTGTTCATTTACTCTCTTAAAAACCTAAAGATCTTAGGCAGTGTGCTTTTGAGGGATGGTTCACTGATTACCAGGTAACCAGCAGGCAGCTTTCATCTCAGCACCTCTGATTGTCATTTTGAGGAGTCTTGGTTGCTGCTGTCAGATCATTGCACCATTTCACAGCTATATTTGCATTATCACTATCATTTGCAAAACTAGTTCATAAAATATCATGGATTTGGATTTTGTAAATTTTTTTATATTTTTTTCATTGTTATTTTTTATTTTGGTGGTCATTTATAGTTGCCCCATTGTTTGCTGTCCCTCACTGCCATCTGAAATGCTGGAAGTGGAATTTTGGTCTTATGCCTACTGTTCAAAAACTCTTACGCCTCTCCCATAAATAACTCCTGCATTATTGTGCCTGGCTACAAGGCATGAATAATTTAATAGCATGGAACTACACAGGCTGCATTTTTGCTGTCATTAAAGTATTATCATCATCTACCATCTGCCTGTTGATTTTCCACTCTAACATTTCAGTAGATAAGGAAAACCCCAAATGTTCTTTAGAAAAGTCATGTCAGTGGCTTTACTCATAGTGTCAGAAACAGCAGTAAAAGATCCAGTGTTCTTTGAATTGCACTGAAAACTACAGCAAATGACAGAGGAGATTGACTTTCTGAATGGAATTATTTTAAAGCATTATGCATGGGGAATTAGGATGATTTCCTGTGATTCTTTCCTGAGCTTCATGGCTTGACATCACAATGGTTTATAACAAAATGACTAATCCTCACACAAAGTTCTCATGAGGAAATAATAGCCCCCATCATTTTGCACAGGATGGAAACTGCTGAGAGACTGGGCTTCAAGCTTTATTTAAAGAGAAGGAAACAGAGAATTTATGTCAGAGTATGGACATAAACTACTTCTTTCTTCATCTCTGGAGCTGAAGCTATTGTCTCAGACCTTTTTGGTTGCCTCTTTAATAAAAATTCCTACCTCTGGTTCCAAAAACACAGAAAATCCAAAAAATTGCTGTTAATAACCTTAATTATAATTTCATTTCTGCCTCTATCAGCATGATATTTCCTGGTGGAAGACAGTAACTGCTTTACCATGGAGGTTTAGTCTTTGTACAAACCTGTAGTTACTGAGGAGAAGAGTTACTGCAAGCTCCTTCTTTCACTCTGTTTTCTTTTTCCTGGGCCTCACAAGGCAGTAAGGTCAGTCCTGGGGATGGCGCTGAAGTTTTCATAGACGTGGTGTCAGTGGATGCCATAGTTTTCAGAAACAGTTATTCTGATGTCTCTTTTTGACCCTTTTTGTTTATACACCTCTGCATATTTTAATGTGATACATATGAAAAATAAGACTAGAGATAGCATAATAATGTACAGATTTAGAAAGTAATAAAAATGAATCCTAGAAATATCCACATCCTAAGTGTACCTTGGATACTCTAAGAATAACCTAAATGTCACTGGTATTTACTACTCATTCTTTGGAGTAAATGTTGAAGCCATCACAGTTTGTGCATTAAAGACTTTAATGTTACAGCCTTCTTAAATAAATAGTTTTAAACTACTAAAACTTCAGTAAAACCATCTGGGCTTATATGGATCTTACTGAGTCTTGAGCCTTGCCTTCCTACTGCATATTTTCTACATAGTTAATGCACTTAATAATACTATTTTAATTGCCATTACTCACTATACTTACTGTTAGTTTTGTAATTACTGTTGCTATTAATGCTGCTATTACTATTGACCTGGCAGAGTTACCATTTATTACATAATTAATATGCTATTAATACGTTGAATAATTTAATAGCATGCAACTACACAGGCTGTATTTTTGCTGTCATTAATGTATCACATTTTGTCAAGAGATGGTGCTAAAATTATGTGAGTCTTGTCTAGAGTTATCCCGAGTTGCTGTGACCTTGTGGAAACCTTTTTGTTCTAGAGAGAACTGTAGATTCCTGTTAAAAATACAGATCTTTGGCTTCCTTATTTTTCACTTGCAGTGGAGCTATGGATAAAGACACGAGAAGCAGGTGTTTCACAGAGCAGTGGTGCACCTTCTCAGGAGCACAAATTTTCTATAGCAAACATATCCTGAAAATGTGACCAGATTTGTCAGCAACACTGTGTGTGTCTGCTGCATTAAACCCAGAGGTGGATCAAAGCTTGTTGGAGATAATCCCCCAAAAAACTCAGCTGAGCAGTTTTGCCACATCCATGTGATGTTTTCCCTTCAGATACTATTGAATCAGCCAGCTAAAGTAGTTTTCAGACAGTTCAATTAAAAGG
The DNA here is from genome assembly GCA_035041215.1 of Gymnopithys bicolor. Taxonomy (NCBI): domain Eukaryota; kingdom Metazoa; phylum Chordata; class Aves; order Passeriformes; family Thamnophilidae; genus Gymnopithys; species Gymnopithys bicolor. Next base: position 10,876,314 of record JAWWLY010000089.1, read on the forward strand.
CTTTCCTTAAACTGTTATATGGTGAAGCTCTATATAGGAAGAATTAATTAGGGAAACTACTCTATGGCCTACGATGCATTGGAGAACCAATAGTTTCCAGTCCCTGTCTTCCTCAAAGATTGTTTATCATTTGATGCTTTGGCAGAGCTATTTTTTTTCTCTTGATAGGGATAACAAAATTGCTGCCAAAAATCAACAGAAACTGTCATATAAAATGAAATATATTCTGAATATGGAGTTCATGCTGGTGGTGATACTTAATGGAACTGCATTGTGCAGTGCTGCCTTACATCAGACAAGAATTTTTAATTTCTGGCTGTATTAAAGGCATTTGTTAATACCACAGCTATGTATAAAACCATGCAGTAAAGTGTTATTACATGCTTTGTAGGCAAAAAATTTAAACTTTACAGCTAGCATAGAAACGTACTGTTTGCATTTGCAAAGTATACACAAAATGTCACTGATCCCAACCAAAAAGTCATGTAAGTATATCACATTTAGTGGTATAGAATATCACCATTTAATAGACTACATTTTACAAGCTGGTGTGAAGATTTGTGTTATGATTATTTAGTGTAACTCAACTACCACCTCCCAGCATTTTGTTCCTGGGTACTTTCACAGTATTGCTCCAGTTTTTTTCAGAGAGATCAGTTTTTGCAGAGACATCTAAAAAGGTTCTTATCTTTTGAGACTTAGTTCTGTAAGAAAATACTCCAAACTGTGTATTTTGGCTTAAGTTCATGCGAAGAAAAAGAATGACTGTGCTGAAGGATTGTGCTGGGGAGGGTCACTGGCAGATCATCCCAACCATGCTTTGCTCAGCATGATTCACGTGTTCAATTATGGCTTTAGGGTAAAGAAGAGTAGGCTTAGATTGGATATTAGGAAGAAATTGTTCCTGTGAGCGTGGGCAGGCCCTGGCACAGGGTGCCCAGAGAAGCTGTGGCTGCCCCATCTCTGGAAGTGTGGAAGGCCAGGTTGGATGGGGCTTGGAGCAACCTGGTATAGTGGGAGGTGTTCCTGCCCATGGCAGGGGGTGACATTGAATGATCTTCAAGGTCCCTTCCAACCCAAACCATTCCATGATTCTATTAATGCTCTAAATGTTATATATACATGATGCTTGAACATTTTGAACTGGTAATGGTACTTAATGGTGCTGGATATTGTGTAAAACACAGGGGTGCCCATTTCTGTTCTGGTGAATGTGAGACCTGAAGGGCCTTCTGTGCCTGTGAGCAGATATTCATGTTTATTGACTTTAATATTATTGCAAGACTTCTATTTGCAAATCAACCTAGGCAGGAAAACACACATTTACATATTGCAATATAAATCTCTCAGCTTTATTCTGATTTTTTTTAATAATAGATATCTTATTTCACTTGTGCTTCTTTAGGAATTCTGAAACACCAGAGACATCATAAAAACAGGATCTCCTCCTACATTACTTACAGATGTAAGTAACAGTGGAGCTCTAGCAAATACAACTGAAGATTAAGACAAAACCTTTGTAATGCTTTCTAGTTAAAAACCCAACCCAAATGAAACCACCATCATCCAATCTGTTAAACACCCTAAAACTTATTTTCTTAGGTTTATTAATCTCTCTAACATTACTTTTCAAGAGATTAGAAACCTTAATTTTTAGATCCCATTAATGGACTGAGCTTGTAAGTATTCTTGCCAGTTCAAAGTTCTTTCCAGTTATTTGGTTATTTGTGTGGGCAGAGGCTTGGGGCATGAGTTTGCAATTGTTCCATATTATTTGAGGAGCTCAACCATCTACTGAAGCTTTTCCACAAAATCTAACAAACCCAAAACCAAACCAAGCCAAACTAAACCAAACCCCAAACAAACAAAGAAAACAAAATCCATGAGCAGGACAAGGGTATATGAGGCCATGTGTCCATATTGCCATAACTGGAGAAATGGAGTTTTTCTTTCTCATCTTCAATGTTCCACAAACTTTTCACAGCTGTAAGGTAAATAATTTTCTCTTTTTCTTCAGTGCTGGGAAATCCCAGATTCCCACATTTTTTCAAAGACTGTAGGATACTGTGAACTGAAATGCAATTTTGTTTTCCTCCACCACAGAAGTGCTCAGCAGTCTTGGAAAAATCTAGGCAAAAAAAAAGTGAAAAAAATCTGGGATAAAGAAAGACAAAATTAAGTTCAAAGAAAGCTTAGAAATTCTGAAACACCAGAGACATCATAAAAACATGATCTCCTCCTGGGTTACTTACAGATGTAGGTAACAGTGGAGCTGTTACCAATATGGATGAGCTTAAACTATATTTGGGGCTTTTAATTAAGCACCATACTGAAAAACAAGGAATACAATCTCTACTGACACAATATGTCATGGAATTATTATTAAAGACCTATTAAAATTAATTACAGTTACATAAACAACCCAATTATATAGTCACTGTACTTCAGAGGAAAGTGGGCTGATAATACACCAGTAGCTTTTTGTAAAGTTTCTCAGAGGGATGTCTTTATCTTAAAATATAAATTTATCTTTAACAACTGGTAATTAGAAGCATCTGTTAATCTTCATCTTTGGCTTTCAAATCAAGAATAACAGTCACCTAAAAGTGGTTTTTATCTAAACTATATTTTGGTGGAACTAGAATTAACCAAAAGGACAGTTAGAAATCCAGTAAAGAGTACAGAAATAATAATTATTGGTCTGTGTATACTATTAAAGCCTGAAAGTGTTATGGATTAATGGTCAGAAGAGCAGACCTGAGGTATCCTTTTCCCATATATATTTTTAGAAAATTGATTGAAATATATTTTTGCAAATAAAAGGTTGGTCAGATTTTAGTTTACAAAAGGCTGCTCTTGAAAAAGTCAGGCTTATATTGTTAAGCTGTTCTAGTTATTGACAGCATTATATTAAGAGTTCATGTTTTGAAAAAATGATATTTCTATTTCCTCCCATTCATCCTCCACTCAAAAAAAAAAAAAAAGGCAGGTAAAAGTGAGAAATTTAGCAAAGAGCTTATTTATGAAGAAACTTTGACCAAGGCTAATACATAATCTAAAATTTTAACTGTAATAAAGCGTGTGAGAAAAAAACTGTGAGGAATTTCCTTTGGCTGTTTGCAGAGTAATGTGCCATCAAAAGTGTGAGCCATTGTGAATGCCACTGAAAATGATAAGAATAAATATTTCCCTTTTAATACTTCTCATGGCAGATCTAAATAAATGGACAGATTGTGGGAGGACCCATTCCATACTACTGACCTCACACTGCTGTTATAAGATCGATGTGGCTGAGGGTCAGAATCTGCCACTTTTCCTCTGATGGCGGTGACTAAACAAGTTCTTGCTGGTAGCCCATGGAATGAAATATTAGAGGCTATTTTTCTCCAATCTCCAGTCAATTGCTGAAATAGAAGAGAAAATTATTTCACTTATGGCTTCTCTAGTTCCTGTGTTTCTGAAACACACAAATGGCCACAGACACTCATAAGCTTTGCAGCTGTTTACTGTGCACAGTTTACATATAATTCATTATATAATCTTCTCTCTTTTCCACATGTGCTTTTCCACAATGGTTTTTTCATGGCTGAACTGTAAGGTTGGAAGCAAATGTCTTCATGGCGACAGAAAAAGGGGAATCTGAGCAAGTGAAAATTACTAAAGCTCAATTATAGTAAGGATAATTTGTACTTCTTCATTTTCAAGCACAAGTGAAGCAAAAAGTCCTACACAAATTAGATGAGGAAAAGTTATCTGGTAGATATCATCTCTTTGTACATACTCAAGGTTTTAGTATTACAGTTTATTCTAGGTTTTCATGATAATTTTATTTTTATTACAGCTTAACAGAACTGTGGCTCAGTGCTAAAATCCCTGAGAGTAGTTTTCTTATTAAAAAAAAAAAAAGAAAAGAAAATAGTAATAGCATGATTTCAATAGTTAATGGGTTTGTGTAGTACTTCTTTAACTGCAGAGTTATGCTCATAATGTAGTTCAACTATAGTTTATGCTGCAATCACTGTTTGCTGCTCAGCTAATTATTTAAACATAATCAAAGACTCTGGCATTTAAATTAATTCAGTAAAATTCTGTTCTTTCCACCTCCTGATTTTAAGTACGCCTTGAAACTATGTGTTAGATACATTTGGTTAAAATTCTCAGGTTTTTGCTGGTTGCAGTAGAATTCTGAATTTTAGAGGAAAGGCTTATTTCACTATTTCCTCCTGCTATAGGTCTCTCATGCTGATATGCCCCTCCCTCACACTCTACCAGCAGTTATCTCAGTTGTGGCAATGCAAATAATGTCAGAGTATGTTTCCACAGAGTAAAGACAAGCAATGCTTTCTGTACTCTTAAACACATTTATTTGTAACATTCAAGGAAAACAGTGATTGCAGTTTTCCTCCCTGTTTTCATGCTGTCACCTTCTTCAGTTTCATGCCCATGAAGATGGGACACCACGTTCCAACCTGTTGGTGATCTTATTCAGGCAGGATCTAGACTTCAGTTTTTCAGCTATTTTTGTTAGCAGAAACACACACAAACATACACAAAATAGGCTCCTTCAGAATGAACTGTACATACAAAACCTAGGAAAGAAAAGTATAAATTCTGCCTTCCTTTTTTTCCCCCCTGTATATTTCCTTGAAGAGGGAATTTGCAACATTTTTAATTTCTATGTTTCCTCCCAAACACAGGTAGCCTCCAGTGGAAAACTACAAGGGTAGAAAGCGAAACTCATTGCTAAACTCTCAAAGAAGCAGAAAGAAGGGAAAAAAATTTCTCAGGTGTGAGAGCTGGACAGGAATCTTGTGGTTTTGTCTGAGGTCCTGGCAAGAGGAAATGTTGCCACTAGCACATCCTGAGACAGCTTTTGATGCAGGTTTCTTCCCCCAGGCACATTTAGGCTGGATGTCCAGAGAATTAAAGGAAGACTTGCCAGGATCTCTGGAAACATCTGTTTTATACATAAAAATCCATAGTGATCTGGAGACAGAACAGAAAATATGAGTGCAGCATCATGTGAAAAGGAGTTGGCAAGAGAACACAGTGAGAAGAGTGCTGTTCCTGTGGTCTTGTGGATTCTTCTTATCTATAAGGTTATTTGTGTTTGGTTTGGTTTTTGCTTTTTTGATTACTTTTTAATAAATTTGATTATGTTTTATTATTTACTGAATATGGAACAACTTGCTAGAGAGAAATGTTTTGATTTCTTTGAAATAAAGGAGTGACAAAACTTTCTTGCTGGCTTGTTTGGGATTAAGAAAGGCAGTCTTTATGGGGGTTGTGTTATTGTGGTGTTGTATCCTGCCCACTGCTTTAGTATTACAGAATTTTCCTTTGTGTGATGGGTTGAAACATCGCTTGACTGTACCAGAAACTCCTGAATTACTAAGGTGGGGACAACACTGTCTGTACAGGAATTTCTGTTACCTGACTTAGGAAGGGAATGAGAGATAACCTGTCAACCCTGACAGCATTTGGACATTCCTTGACTGAATGGTAACCCAAGGGGCACAATACCATTTTTACTGGACTTTTAAAACATTCCAGCAGTAACTGACTTGGATTATGGCCAGGATGGAAATAAATACCCTGTAGAAAGTATGGTGTGAATATTGCCCACTCAAATCTACAATTAGGTTAGCGCTGAGCTTATAGTAAATCCTATTGTATCATTTTGCTGGTGTTAAAATACTCAGCAATTAAGAGCTGCCAACCATTTTTACACAAACCTTTCACTAGATTTGAGGCTGGGATTAGACTCAGCTACATGTAGGCTCCATCAGGAGCTTAGAAAGCAAGGGAGTTCTCTCTGAGCCTTTTGTCTCAGCAGGAGGGTCTCCCCTACCCCTTTGCATGCTTACATTTTTGTATCTCTTTTTTTCACATAAATCACTCTAAATTGATTAATTCAATCTGCCTTTATATGTTTTATCTATGTGGTATTAGAGTCAGTTTTGACATCACAATTTGTTGAGTCACAGTTTAACAAATTTATTTTAATTCTGCTTTATTAGTAGCTTTGAAAGTGGTTCTTTAAGAGATCTACACCATTCATAAGTGAAAATTTCTTAAGAAAACATTTAATATTTATTGAGGATGGGTGTCCACTTGCAGGCAAACCATGACTATGCTCACACTTCCCTTATTTCATTATGGAGGATACATATTATTCTAAGATGGCATTTTGGGATGACTGGGACCTTATCTAAATGATCTCTGCATGTTTCCTTATTGCAAAAGTTGTATTTCAAAATAAAGTGCAATGTTAATGGGAAAGGGTCTATTTTGCATGGGTTCCATTCCCAGTTCTGTGGTTAACAAAGGACAATCCTACTTCCACAGAAGGTGTAATATTGGTGTTGTTCAACCTGGAGAGGAGAAGTTTTCAGGGAGACCTCATTGTGACCTTTCAGCACCTGAAGGGAGGTACAAGAACAATGGAGAGAGACCATTTACAAAGGATGGAGTGACAGGACAAGGGAGAATGGCTTCCACTCACAGAGAGTAGGGATAGATGGGATATTGGGAAGAAATCCTTCCCTGTGAGGGTGGGCAGGCCCTGGCACAGGTAGCCTTGAAAAGCTACAGCTGTTCCTTTCCTGGAAGTGTCCAAGGCCAGGTTGGATGGGGCTTGGAGCAGCCTGGGCTGGTGGAAAGTGTCCCTGCCCATAGCAGGGGGTGGAATGGTAGGGCTTTAATGTCCCATTTTATGGTTCTATGAACTTTCTGTTGGCCTGGAGCCTTCAAGACAATGGAGATGCCCTGTCTGGGGAGAGGGAGGAAGGGTGTGAGTGACTGGGGATAGGTAACAAAAAACAATTTTTAGCAGGTTTGGACTAGGCAAAACCAAGCTGAGGAAACACCAGCTTTCATTCTAAAGGGTTTTTGTGCTTCTCTTAATGTTGTCCTGGGCCCAGAAGGTGGTCCATACCCAGATTATCAGTGGGGAATTTACAGTTACAGAAACTCCATCAAGAAGAGTGCTGGATAATCTCAGTAATGCACTTGCTTCCAATGGCAGTTGGGACTGCCCAACTCTGGTTTTGAGGATTTCAATAAAAGACTTCCTCCCTCCAGTCAGGTTCCTTAGCCAGACTCCTCACAGTAATGAGTATTTCCTCACTGGGGCAGAGCAGGAGTACATCAGGTCAAATCCTGGCTCATGGGGTTGATTCTCTTCACCCAGAATAGTTGCTCATGGCTTTGGTGCTGCAGCTGCTCCTTACCAAGGGGAGGCATTGTTTGTTTCATCCTTTTGCATCTGAGCAGGTAAAGCAAGTGCATTGCAGGTCAGATGATCTAAACCTGCACCCCGAAATATATTATTGCACACAAAAGTGCAGTACAGTCGGCATACTTGCATTCACTGACAAATGAACAAAAAGTGCAACATTTGCTTCAGTGAAGAGTCTGAATTTAAAAGCCCATGTTAAAAACCTGTGCAGATCTTGTCCTGTAATGTCAGTGCAGAGTATTTTGCATATTTCTATTTTCCAAAGCCAATATTTACTGTTCTAAGTTCAATTCACTTATATTTTTCAAATCAGTGAAGATATTCTTTGGGATCAGAAAAACAATTGCAAATAGGTAATTACATTCCTGCACCATGTATGCATGACATCCCCAGCCTAATTTACAATTTCTCTTATTCATAATCTATTTTTAATTTCTAGAGGGTATTTGAAAAGTGTAAATTTAATGTGGACTGACTGATGCTGTTTATAGAAACATTGTTTTGATGTTTGAGTTATTGTTTTTCTTAACTCACATAGATATGGCAGAATTGCCTTTCCAGTCCATGAAGAAGACTTGACAGTCTAATACTATTTTTGTTATTATATTTTGACTTATGATTTAATTTCTCAGGTTGTTAACATATGAGAGTCTGTGAGCTATATCATTTGTTTGTGTTAGTACTCTTCATTTCTGCTCAGCAGATGTATGAGACAACTCTTTGATTTGTCACATTTGTTCTCATTTTTTGTGATAATTTTATATCTCTGACCAGTAACTGTGAGTTCTATTATTATATTCTTTTTTCACATGTCAGAGTAAACCTGTGAGTTAATTGGTATCTACACAGTTCCTCAAAACCATGCACAAATCTTGCATGAAGTCAGGACTTTATTTGTAGGTTTGAGATTTTGAAAAACATATAAATGAATTTTTCTTAGACCACTGATAAGGTGCTTATCTTCATGATATAGAGGGAGAAGTTAATATTCTTTGCAAGATATTAAAAGAATTCTAGAGTTATTAAACCTTGTTCAGTTGTTAGTGCTGGTGAGGAGAGGTGAGCCCCAGAACACCTTGATCCCAGCACAGAGCAGCTGCAGATTCTGTTTTCATAGTTCTCAATTCTACTGCAGCATTGTCTGTTTTTCCTCAAAATTTGCATCTTAAAAAAAATCATGGTTACTCTTTAACATTTTGTGCTGGTTTAAAGTTAAACCAACAGGAGAAATGGACCCACCACAAGAGAGATTATAAGTCAGAGTTACAATTTAATGAAAGATATTACCATAAATACAC
>JAWWLY010000089.1:10886945-10901009 GCA_035041215.1 Gymnopithys bicolor
ATCTACTATCTACCCATCCATATATCTATCTATAATCTATCTATAATCTATCTATCTATCTATCTATCTATCTATCTATCTATCTATCTATCTATCTAATCTTCTATCTATCTACCCATCCATATATCTATCTATAATCTATTTATCTACATATCTATCTATAATCTATCTATAATCTATCTAATCTATCTATCTAATCTATCTATCTAATCTATCTGTATAATCTATCTATCTAATCTATCTATCTAATTCATCTATCTATCAATCATCTATTTCTTGCCTGTGAGTGTATGAAACTGATACTGGAAAGGATCAGCAAAGCTTGCTGTTAGACTGGTTTTCAGATCTTCAACCACCCTTTCCAGAAAACTCACTTTTTAATTTCTGCACACCTTACTTTTAAAGATATCTTAATCAAACCTAATCCGTACTATGTCTTAACTTTTGCTTCTCCTACAATGAAACTTACTTTTTCTCCATCCCCTTTCTTTCAAATATTAAAGCACTTTCTGAGCTTGTATGAAAGTGACACGAGAATTGAGTGCATTAGCTGTTCACTGGCTATGGGTAATTAAAATCATTAATGAGTTGATGGCTGGGCTAAGAAGCTGAGGCAGCAGTCTTTGTTATCATGCTCTTCTGCTCCTCATATTTCTGAGCAAAAGTTACTGTCACTTTGCTGTTTATGTTTTCATTCATTACTCCTTATCTGAAGAGTTTCTTCTCACCTCTATCAGTACAATGGAACAGGAGAGAAAATAAAAGCCATAAAACATGCTTTGCCTGCCAAAGTGTAATGAAAGATCCCTCCTGACTTGCTTCATATGGCATTTTGCCTACACAACAGTGAGTGATCTCTCTTACTGAAACACCTGGAGTAAAAATTGAATTGTTGAGCAAAAACCTAAAATACTTTTTTTCCTCCCAGACATGTACAAACCTGAGTCTTTACTTGCACTTAGGCTGCACAACAGAGACCCCAATATACACTTACAGCTTCTACAGACAGATGAAAAAACATTGAAAAGACAAAATGAAGAATATCCCAACAGACCTAAGAGATACAGTGGGGTGTGGGGGACTGAACTCCTTCCTTTTCTTCACCATATATCTTCTATTTCTGAAGTCAATAGAGTAATGAAAATCCCCATCACACGATATAACCCCTAAATACTCCAGGGCCAGATTCTCAGGTGAATTTATTTCTTTTATCCTCTGCATCATTCATCCAGTATAAAAAGACCAATAAATTGGCAGCATACACTTGCTACAGCACTCCCCTGGTATGTGGAGAAACTGCTGTGCGTTGCTGATCTGCTCTGGATTTGTTCCTCTGCTTGCCCTCTTCCCCAGAGAGAAGCAAAGCAATGATGTGGCTGAACTACACTCCATCATTTCTCACTGGAATGGCTTCTATTCTTTTTTTTCATCATTAATGTAGCTATCCTATACTACTCCACTTCAAGACAGAGTTGCATTCCTGTTCTCTGCATTAATAAATGGAGAGCTGAGATGCAGAGATTCCAGACTTCAGCTCAACCTCAGCTATATCAGTACCCAGCACATTGAACGTATCACTCATGTGACTTTGTGGATTTATGATGGAATTTTATATGAATCAAAGCTAGGATATCTTTATTGCATATCTGCCAACACCTTTAAACATATTTTATATACATAAAGGTTTGCAGCAAAGCTCAAGAAAATCCTATTGCAGCTAATTATTGCTCTCAATTTCTGTCAAATCCATAAGAGAAAAGAACTTTTGCAGAGGGGTAGTTCAGGGGGGGGGAACAGCTTTTTTTGCCTAGTCAGACTAGGTCGCTTGGTTATCGTGACCCCACACTGATTCAAGTACATCATGTCCGTAAAAACTGGAGAATTTTTTATGATGTTGTTTCAAAATTTTAAGACTTATATGAAGAGATCAGAGTTCAAGCTGTTGTCTCACTAATAAACATGATGCCCTCACAAATGATCTCGGAAGTTGAGGAAAATCCATCTCTCAGATTAGGTTTTTCAAATAAAAGTTCATGGGTTTAGCACTGCTGTTGCAGCACTGCAGGCTAAGAGCAGCATAGATTGGAGAGCCTGTTCATCCCACGATTACAAAGTCAGCCTTACATAGGAACAGGGAGCAATTGCCTTCAAGCTCAGACTTTTTTTTCCAGCTCTCTGGCAGGACCTTTTAGTGTTTAGGTTTGCTCTGAGCTCACCATTCCCCCTGCCAACCTCTGGACTTGGCCATGCACGTCGACATCTCTCTACATAGAAGAAATGCCTGGAGACAGGTAGGTCTTTCTCCTACTCCTGATGTTCCTCATTTTGCCTCTACACCTGGTCTGTGCAGCTTAAGAGAGGATGGTATGCTGGTAAAATACCAATAAGCAACCCTGCTTACTGCACTTGATAGGCACCCCTTTATCACTTCTAGTTCTGCTGCTGGTTTGCAATTATCTTCAATCATAGTGAGCCTTGTTTGAGGAAGAATGCAAACAGGATAATAAATTCACAGCCTCTGAAATGTACAACATAGTCACAGATGCTTTTAAATGACACAAATAAATAAATAAACAAACAAACAATCCCGAACACATTGATTTATAGAAAAGCTAAATCAGAAAGGTCCCTTCATTAGCTAGCTGACTCAATTCTCTCCTGACAAAGCTGCAGCCAGGATTTCAGTCTTTGTGCATACCACTCAGACAAAGATCCTTCATGGGAGACTCTATCAGAGAATATATTTACAGGAGAGGTTTGTCTGACAATGTCTTCGGCAAATACTTTTGTGAGCATCCTATTACATAGATTTATAGAATTACAGAATGGTTTGAGTTCAAAGGGACATTAAAGATCTCCCAGTACCCAGACCTGCCACGGACAGAGACCTTTCACTATCCCAAGTTACTCAGAGCCCTGACCAACCTCGTCTTGGACACTTCCAGACATGGGGCAGCCACAGCTTCTCTGGGCAACCTGTGCCAGGGCCTGCCCACCCTCACAGGAAAGCATTTTTTCCCAATATCCCATCTAAACCTTCTCCCTGTCAGTGTGAAGTCATTCTTCCTTGCCCTGTTACTCCAGACCTTGTAAATCCCTCTTTCTTGTAGCCTTTTCTGGTCCTGGAATGACTAAATTAGGTCACCCCAAAGTTCTCGTCTCCAGGCTGAACAATTCCAATTGTCAGATTTGTGATCCTACAGGTGGCTCAGGTTTCTGGACCTTTGATCCCAGAAACTAATCAGAGATTCATGTTGGTAGAACTAGAAGAGGAGTCATAGATACCATCTTATGTCCAATAGTTTCCCTATTGCTTATTTACTAGCTCATCATTCTTCCCCATCACAGTGAATATTGCTTTGATTCAAGGATATGCAGAAATACCTCTACTAACACAGGTGTAATTTTCTATGTGTATTGACCAGTGGAAAATATAGTCTGGTACCATTAAACAATATTATTTCCTTTTATTTTTGGTGACTTGCTGTTCTATTTAAGTGTCCAAACTGTCTTCCATTGATTTTTATTTTCTACATCAACAGTCAAGACATACTGCACCAATGTTAACATTTGCAAATATACAAATATAATTTATGAAGACTAAATTAATATTACATTAATATTACATTAATATTGCATTAATGACTAATTGATATTAAATGTGACTTTAATAAATTATTTGAGGTGTATATATACTCAGAGCTACTGTATAGACTTTTCCTCTGGCAGTAATTTAAACATCTTTGTAGGCGAAACCTTCAGTCTTTCTCTGTAGGACCTTATGAGAACATGTGATTTTGTAATTCTGCCAATGGAACTTCTTCCTTCTACGGGAACATCACAATAGCATCCATACATATATTGAAGAAGTTAATATACTAAAGAAAACATGTATTTTCTTGCATTTGTTAATAGTGAATTTATCATTCAGACATACTGACAGCCCAATTCTCTTTGATGCTCATCACTATTATCAATAGAAATTTCACATACAAATTCTTAATTCATCCTAATTTTGTCCTTTTTTAATGTTAAAAACCTTGTGTTGGTTATCTTTGTGTTGTACAATTTTATGTCCTCCTTTTTTTATGTTCTCATTCTAGGACATTTTCCATTTTCTTAATTATATGAGCCATTGTCTTTTACAACAAAGACCCTTGGTCTCCATTAAATGATATAATCTAAATGTATGAATTCACAAGACTAATACAAGCAGAATGGGGTTATCTGTTCTTATATTAAAATGCTTTATGCCTTGAGAAAAATAATTATCCTTGCATTATGGATAAATCTATACAGTCAAATATTTAGTGTGTGACATGATCAAAACTTTTACTCCAGAGGATCTGAACTACTCAGGGGACAAGTACCAGGCAGCTCATCTCTAGGCCACTACTCTGAATCCACTCCAAGATTCACCAAAAACTCTCTGAGACCTGATGTCAAAGGAAAATAAATTTATTCAAGGCATCTTTGAATGGTTAAGAATGACGGCAAAGAATTATGCTTTTCCTCTTGGGATTTTTTTCTCATTTTTACCATATTTTCTATGTGTTCTGTACTCTTGATGGCAGTTAACCTACACAAATGTCACCTCTGAACTTCCTATTTGTTACATGAATAAATATCAAATCATGCCACTCACTACAGGAAAGTTTCAAAAATTAATTCCTTTGTCAATCAAAACCAGGCTTCCCTAAAATTATAGTCTTTTACACGTTCCTTTCTTTCACCCTAAGGAAAAAAAAAACAAAACAAACCAAAAGATGTCACTTCCAGAAATAATGTTTTAGGGCTTTACTTTCAATTTATAGGGGTATTATCAATTTCCTTGTGCTAAGTTTCTATTTTGTTTCATTTTGAGAGACACTTAAATTTTGTCACATCTCCCAACTTAAGAAAAAACAAAAACTATATTCATAATATCTAAATACATATATTACTCCACATATTCTTTGATTTCAAAATGGTCCCACACTCTCTCCACTCTCATACTTGCTTCTGAAATGAGAACAAGAAGAGAATGTAAAACTTTATAGTAGATGTTTCTGACACTCTTGTTTTGATTCTATGAGGTTTTGTTTAGGGCCAAAGCCACAGGAGGAGGTCAAGTATGACCTTTGGAAATTTTTTTCAGTAGAAATTAAATTCTTCTTCAGGAACCAGCACTCAGTGCTTTTAAGGTGTCAATTTCTCCAGGGTATATTTTCCATTCCTCATAACAATAACTTCCTGTAGCACTTCTCTACAACTGTTGAAGCCTGATAAAGAGATCCCTTTCACTCACAGGACTTATCTTCAAGTTGGGATACAGCAGTGGAAAAAATTCCACCACTATACAGAATAACATTTTGAAATGCTCCAGAGCTGTGGTAGGGGAGAAAATGTTTCCCAAATATATATTTTTTTAAATAATTGAAAGTGCTTAAGTACTCTTAGGGAGATATGAAATACTTTTCATTGCTTTTTAATAGAAAACATTGATTTTATGAAAATTTATAACATCAGTTTTAAACATCTGAGGAAAAATTGCTCCAGAAATTAATAACTATCAGTAATAAAATAAGATAAATAAGTTACTGGTAATATGATGTCCTATATATCTATTTTATTTTCTCCATTATCTCATGGCCACACCTTGCATGGATTGCTAATTTCCCCAGAGAAGGCTGATGAATTTTTTTAATCTCAGAAAATTTTGTCTGAACTTTGTGTTTTCAGAAGGAAAGAAAAATATAGTCTATAACAATAGCATGTAGACCTAGAACAGGAGCTGGTTTATAAACTCTTAACCTAATAGATGATAATGAAATCATATATATATAACAGAGAGGTTCATTCCCAAATCACATCTCCTGATCTGGTGGTGCTGTGAAATGTAAATTGAGTGGTTGAAGGAACAACTGGAGGTGTAAAAAAAGCAGGACAGGACAGGACAGGACAGGACAGGACAGATGGTCTGCTACATAAGTCATGCTCTCAAAAGTTGCCTGTTTAAATTTGTATGTGTTCAAAACCTGTTCCAACCCCCTGAAGCAGAGCCTGCATTTTGTCATCAACACACATCCTTAAAGGATGCCATGGTTCCATTACCATGGATTTTTGGGAAAAATAACAGGATTTAGGCACTATATTTACATGTTGTGTTATGTTTGCCTTAAGCTGTATTACACCATTTTCATAAGGATTGGGTTGGTTTGACAGACAACGTATTAGTTTGTTTATGGTCTTCAAGGTGACTCTTGTCTGGGCTAATGACCAAAGGTTATTGTGCATTTCAGTGTTCATGATCCTTTACTTAGATTAGGTGGTTGTTGCTCAAAGCTCTTGTGTTTAAACTTTGCACTTAGTGCTTAGGAATGGGTTTTAGTGATGGCCCTGGCAGTGCTGGGTTAGTGGTTGGACTCAGAGACCTCAGAGGTCCTTCCCAATCTTAAGGATTCCATGATTCTATAAGCTGGAGGTGTGCAAGGTCTCTGGGGAGGTGGCACTGCTGATCCAGATTAAAAAAACTTGATGGCAGGTTATACGAATTATGGGAATGGTAGCTGATGTGAGAATTTCCATTTCAGGTTTCACTTCATCATTTTTCAAGTTTCATACATATTTCAGGGCATTAATGTTATTACAATATCAAAAAAAATCATCATCGAGCATATTTTGGAAATAAAGGATAATTTAAAAAAATATACTACTATAGACTACAATTTAAGAACTAACATGACCAGGAAGGTACTGCAGATAGGTACAGATTAATAAAAAAAGTAATTTTAAATGTTCTCACAATCATACGTTATGGATAATTAAGAATGTGATGTAAATGAGAAGTTTCCTTTTTCTTCTACTGCCAAATATTACAGTAAGTAATTTTCTTGGGTAATTTTCTTGGGAGAAGATATAGGAGGAGACATTGGTAGTACAGATTTCTACTTAGGATAAAAAATGCTCTTTTGTGTCACTGAAATTGAATTAAGCTGGTAATAACAACTTTGATGCTTTTTCCCAAGCAATAAGTCTTTATTGTTTATATCCTAACTCCCTAAAAGTGAATGTCTTAATGGCATCCAGACTGATGAGTCCCTTTATGTGGCTTCTTCCTCTTACTTTTTCCACATTGAGGAGTAAGATCTGTCATAATTACCAAGCAAATGAACCAGTCTTGCTGTTTTGACCCAGTCCCTGGAGTTGCTCCTCTTTCCTTTCCCAGAGCCATATAGAAATGCATCAGGTTTTAATAACTCCATGTCCTGAGAGCTGCAGAGTCATCCTGAGTAAAGGGGATCTGAGGGTTCCTCTGTGTGTGTTTAATGTTGTTCTCATTCCCTTCACAGTGAAACTGGGTCACCTGGGAGAAACTTCTGTAAAACATTGACCTACTTCTGGAAAAGAAGTTAAAAAAAAAAAAAGCCACAAAAATTATGCAAGAGGTTAAGATTTTCAATACTGGAATTCTTTGTACTCCAGAAAGGTGGGGGTTTGCAAAACAAGAACTTGAAGGGAAAGAAGAGGGTCAGACACGAAAACTAACATAGTCCATAATTTAAGGCTTGCATGGAAAACTCATTAGATATTTAACAAAAATCAGAAGCATTATTGCAAAGTTCTCCAACTGCTGTTCTTTAAACCTGATGAACAGGCTAGTGTCTATAATAATTCTATGTACAGATGAGCTTCTTTTCAGGTTGTTTGTTTGTTGTTTTTTTTGAAGTAAAAGATAATTTTCTCATGGTTTCCAAACATAAATTATCATTAAAATGGGACAACAAGACTACTGATCTACTGCCCTTCACATTGGGCTCTTTTGTTGTTGATGTTGAAAACATCAACTCAAAATCAGCAAACTTGTTCCTCCACACCCTGCCCTGAGGGAAACCTTTCCATATTTTCCTCAAGTGCTACTTAGAACACATACTGTAAAAATAACAGGAACATTACTGTTGCTGAAATCTAACATAGACCTGGCCAGCACCACTTCACTTAATCATGTGTAGGATGGGGAAATATATGGAATGGGGAAAGAACAGAACACACTCCCAGAAGTAGAAGTAATAACATAAGTGTGTTGATGTTACTTGTTTATACTGATCTGTTTGTTTAAGGTCATCTTTAGCTTTTTTTTGATGTCTGGTACCTGAAGATGAAAACATTGTCTGCTTTCTTTTCTCTGTCTGCACTTGAACCCACCCAAGTTATTTGTGTTTGTAGTAATTCAATGGTTTCATAGTCACACTCAAGAACAATAAAGATTAAATTTATATTGTGAATTTTGGCCTGAAAAAATTAGTTAAGAACCAAGAATACCAAGTGAGAGCAAACCTGCTGATGTCACAATGAGCAACTTCAATATTTTGTTAAAGGATTAGCTTATGGAAGTGCAGAACCAGTGCAAAGACATTTTGAGAGTCAGTGGTAACATACCTAAAATGTGAGGGCATAAGGATAAGAACATATCCATCTAACTTGAACTGATTCTAAAGATTCTGTTTGTTCATCAGGAAAATTTCCATCTGGATTCAGGCCTGTCATTCAAGCATGTAACTAATCACATATTCTTAATATATAATTTACTATTCTAGCTGTACAAGTGAGTACAAAAAATTTTAAAACCACCTGCAAAGACTTGATAAAAATGAAAAATAGTGGCTTTAGAATATGGCAAATGCATAAATCTGGTACTGAGTTGGTATAGGTCATTTCCTGAAATGCATGAAAAGTGATTTATGAATGATCCATAACATCATTTTAGCAGCATTTCTTTGTAAACTTCTATTTGAACATTTTCTTTCCAGATCTATAGGATTTACTCCTCTTTAAGAAGCTCTAATAAAAGCTTTATGGTATTAACTAAAGAAAGAATAACCATTGCTAGAATCTGGATCTGAAAGTGTAGTTACTTCTTTCAGGGCATTTTAAGATATTTGAATTATTTATTACTGCACATGAGGAGTGTTTTTTCTTAATAAACCATCAGTGAAAGACAATGAAGGCGACAAAATCTGGAAGCAAATTTTCATCAATATTAAGTACCTGAATTCAAATTGTTGCTCCCCAAGTACACATGTGACAGCTTTCTGTACTGTCCTGTCATCCACAGTTCAGAATAAAGGTACACATACTTATTTAGATTACTTGGGGGTTTTATTAAAATATTTGCCCTTGTACAGCTTGTCTGACTGGTTCTGAAATATGAGCATACATTTGTATCCCAAAATCCTCATTCAGGTTTCTGAGACATTTTCAAGGATTTTCCACTTTGACAGCTCACAAAGTTTTGCACTGAACCAAACTGGCTTTTCAAACATTTTCAACATGAACACTTAGAGTAGCTAAATAAAAAACAGGGCCCTGTAAATGATAAAGTGTTATCAAGGCTACAGTGACAATGGAGTGAGCAATAAAATGGGCAGCTGACTCTCTCTAAAAGTCCTTCACAAAATCCTGTGCATGAGGTTTTAGAGAAGTGCACTCTGGAATGGATGTTTTTTAGATTGCTAATCTCTGAAATAGCCTCGTCCACCCTGGTGCTGTTGCATTGGCTGTCATGCTCAGCTGTGCATGCCCTTTTCTTCAAGGAGATAAGAAGAATGATGTTTGGATTTTTAGTGCTTGTTTCTACGTTAATCTGTCAATGTGATCATATTGGATTCCTGACAAAATTGGCAACTGGACACAGTATTCTTACTGGAGTCTGTTTATTCATTACAATGATATTTATTCATTGAGTATGAGCTCTGTCAGACCACAAAAGTGTCACCACTTTTCTAACTTCTGAAGTATTTTTAGTTTATGTCAGTTGTTCTGTGGTGAAAAAAACCAGTTCCATCTGTACTTCAGTATTTCCCTTCTGCTTACCTTATTCGTTTTGGGTGATATTTTTAAGATGATATAACCAGAAAAAAAATCTACTATTGCAAAGTGCCTGTTGAAGGAGGTCTAATTCAGATTGTAGTATTTTTTCATACAATATTTTTCAATGTGGACTCTGATTCTGTGTGCAATCTTCTTAAGATACAAAAGGAAATTAAAACTGGATAACTTAAATTAACATAATAAATTTACATTATAATTAATGACAAGGTAATCTATTACTGAAGAAGAAAAGTGGCAGCAGAGGGTTAAGGCAAAAATTATTTCCTACTCTTAATCAAACTTTTCCTGAAAACTTAAATGAGTTAATGAAAAGGGAGAAAAAAGATAATGTAAAACCAAAACAAATCAAAATAAAACAGCATGGGCTTTATAGTACATGTTTTTCTTTCTGTTAAGGATAATAATCAAATCCATGTATACCTTCATATTCCAGTTCTTAATGTGCAATTTTTCTTAAATCCCTGATAGAAATATGTCTTAACTCAACTCAATTATAAAACATCAAGAAAGGAATTCAAAATGGTTTTAATTCATCAATCTGTGTAATGACTTTGTAATACTAAACTGGGATATGATGCTTTTGGGATGGAAGAATTTGCAGCATCAGCCAGTCAAAGGTTCTAACTCTGCAATTTCAATGCTGAATTTATCACTTTTGGCACTGATGTCAACCATACGTCAATGCCTGCTCATGCGATGGGGACTATCTGAGTCTAGCCTATTAATTCAAGGCCATAAAGAAAGTATGTTTAGCTCTAATTCCAAGTTATTTAAAGTTATAGGCAGTGTAGTAGATGAATAACAAGGTTGTTTAGCTGGAGAAGTATTATCTATTATCTATTTACAAGGGACACGGATGACTTTGTAACCTACAAGAGGTAAAACCATCATTTTTCATTATTGAAAATGTACAGTGGGCAAAAACAAGCCAGTCAGAAAATATTAAAGGTCACCTGTACAAGAACCTACCACCCTCCCACCACTTCCTAAATGAAGCCAAGACTATCCAACAGCCTTTAACGGTCCTTCACATAATGTATCTTCCCATCACATCTCTCTCCTTATGAGCAAAGAAACCTTCACAAAGGGCACAAGATACTGTGAAGAAGGAAGGTCTTTGTTACAGAACCACAGAACAGAATCAGAGAACTACAAAAGTCTCCGCTGACCTCATCTTGCCTTGTTCAGGACTTTCTTGATCTTGAGGTCCTAAAGTTGGAGACGTGTTCCCTCACAGGTGCTCTTGCTGTGCAGGACAGGACTTTCAATTTGTCTCTGTTGACTTTGGCATGGCTCCTGCTGGATCTTTCCTCCAACCTGCCTTGACCTCTTTGAGTACCAGCTGTGCTCTTCAGGCTTGATATTGTCTGTAGTCATAGTGGGACAAATGATTCCATCACCTCCTCAAGGTCATTGATGAAGATGTTTCCCAGCAATTTCACTTTTTATCAGTTTTCAGGTAGTGCAACACTTCAAGTACTACCCTCAGAATCTATCATTCAAAGAAACTTTTGCCCAAGTTATTATCTTTTATACTATAACACATATAAAAATATGACAAAAAATAAAGTAAATTTAAAGCTGTTGATAAACTCAGAGCTCAAAATGTCAATATCCCCTCTTTAAATAGTTGTCTTATTTCTATTTGTTGTATTCCATTACACTTGGATGAAATAAAAATGGTGATCTATGGCTTATAAAACACTGCTTTAAATCCTGTGTATTATTCATTCAGTTCCCATTTTTTCTTTGATCCACTCCCAGATGTTGCTATTGTTTTAGAAGCCACTGCTGTAAAACTAATTGACTAAATTACTTCCGCAAACATCCATAAGTGCATGAGGAGTGTTTTCAATGTCTCAACTATATTAGACCTTCAAAGAGCATTTAAAGTTCCCTAAATTCCTGATGCTTCCCACAACCCAGTTGTGTTCATACCTATTAACGTTTCAGGCAGCATAAACCCAGGCTGTATCCAGGTTAATACAGATCTGGGAGGGTTTGTGACAGGCATTGTCATCACTCTTCCAGGAGACCCAAATCTGTGAATTATTTATTCACTTCCACCAAAAGGGAAACTAAAGTATCTGGAGGGGTATTTGTGCTCCTACATCCCAGTATTGAATATGTGATTTTATTATGGGTTCTGCTCAGTTGTCTTGGTCTTGGCAAAATGGAGACATGGTAGAAACACATCTAGGGATAATGATGTTCTTTAGTGTTGCAAAGAAACAGCACTTTTTGGTAGCAAATTTCATTTGTGAAAGAAAGAAAGAAAAAAAACAGAGAACAATTTTATATGTAAGTTCATACTGAGAACAGCCTAATACATTATTTCTCTTGGGACACCATAAGAAATATTTAGTAATTGCCTGTTTCTTTCCAATATTGCTATGATGCTCTAAAGACAGATGAAAGCATACACAATATTATGTATGAATAGCAAAGGTGAATATTGTTGCAAGCAGGGTCTCATCAGAGATGACTGACCTTTTTTTGTGAGAGAAACCACATGTTTATCTTCTATTGAGTATTAAGCAATAGATATTTAATGATTTGGTTTAATTACATGAGAAATTGTTTCAAAGTTAACCCTGTAGCAACTCTGTACTTTTCTTCGCCTTTTTAATTAAGATATATATATATATCCCACAGTTTTATAATTTTAATGAGAAATTGAAATATTTGTTATGGCAGATAAGGATCTCAGAAGTGATCTTTAAAACAAAAAATTGGCTCTCTAAGAACAACCATTGACTTCAAAGGCTGAAAACTTTCATACAGATGGAAGGTGTAATTTTTTCTTTCATAGGACAGGTAAATTTTCCTTTCTGGAACATGAATGAAGTTATTAGAAGCAGCAATAGCTATTTTATCATTGCCATCAGAAGGCAAAGGATTAATTGCTGTCACTGTTCATACCGTGGTACCTTGTGGGGTACAAATTACATTTCTGTAACCTCAGCACCTTAATCAAAACCAGAACGACCAGAGCTCGTATTAATCTGTTGCAGCCAGCACCAGTCTTTCTATTCCAGATGAATGCAAGGTCAGCAGTTTGGTCTTCTGAAAGCAGGGAGCAACCTTATCAGGAAAATGCACATGGCAAGGTCCAGGAGCAATGACAATGTGAAAAATCAAGTTAACAACCAGTAAGAAGGCATGAACATTGCACTGCTGTTGCCATTCTGTCAGTTTGTTCTATGCTGAATCAAAACAGGGCTTTGCATGTGTCTCAAGTGCTCAGAAGCTCCTGGTAAATTGTCTGCAAAATATCTGAGTTACTACTAAATGGGCAGATACCAGAAACACACACACAATAAAAAAAAAAAACAAACAAAAAACCCCAAGACCAACCAACCAACCAACCAACCAACCAACCAAAAAAAACAAAAACACAAAACCCCAAAAACCCAACCCAAAACAAAACCAAATACTAAAAAAAAAAAAAAACAACAAAAAAAAAAAAGCAAAGCAGTGTAAATGGTAGGTACTAAAAAGAGTCTCTCCCTTAAGAAATGAAGCTGAACTGTAAAAGCACTGTATTTGATAAGCAGCTTTATGTACACTCAGGCTTCTGTTTTGTGTGTCTGTTCACGCTCCAGTCAAGACAGTTATACTGTCCACTGCTTTTGAGGAAAGCAGGGCTAGTTCACTCAGCATGAGTCATGCAGCTGAACTTTGGGTAATATCTCTACCCTAACCACAGGGTTCATTCATGGAGATTTATCTACTATGTTGACAAAGAAAATGATCTTACCACACTCAGCCTATATGTTTTCTAAACAACAAAATTGCTGTAAGTCTTCTCTAAAATGTTCATGTTTATCATGAAAAAAAGAGTATGTCTTTCCAACCACATTAACTTTAAAACCATTTGAAAATATTAGGGAAAATAGTGAGCTGATTTACAATCAGGCTAACAATACAAGGCAGAATAGTTTAATGGCTCGAGAGGTCAATTAATCATAAACTCTGTGGAAATGTGATGAAGGACACACTAAAGCTGTGCAAGGTGAAAACACTTAATACAAGACTTAATTACCCTCTTGTTGATAAAATCTTTAGACAATTTTTTAAGACGACTTACCAGAAGCTAAGCATCTTGGCTTCTAATTTTGTGCTTATCTATCTATCTATCTATCTATCTATCTATCTATCTATCTATCTATCTATCTATCTATCTATCTATCT
>JAWWLY010000089.1:10901109-10921587 GCA_035041215.1 Gymnopithys bicolor
TCTTTCATTTACATTTACATCCATGAGATGCCGTGAGACTTAGTAACACGTCAATCTTTAGACACCTAAACTTAATGTCCTATATTGAAAGCTTATAAAGTGTTAATTTATAACCAAAAAGTCACATAATAATAATTCAGCTGTAAAAAGAAGACTTTTCTGATGGAATATACTGGCTGATTGATCCATGTCTTTCTTTCAGGAGCAGGTAGTCTCTGTGTCAGTTATTCATGGTCTGTCTATCTCTCTGTAGCTGGAGTGCTCATAACTTCATGAGAAAATCGAAATACATTTTGGCTTCAATCTGCTATAAGAAGTTCTGCAGAGTTGTTAATAAAAGCTTCAAACATATTGCTTTTTGTGAGAACTTTATAGGTTTGCCATAAAAGGCCAGTGACACTGAGTATCTGCAGCAGTTCAGACAAATGTCTGTTTCACAGCTTTCTGCAACGGGAAAAGAAAGAACTTTAGACAGTCTGATGAGAATATAATAGAATAACTGTTGAACAAGTAAACAAGATAATTTTGAAGATTACATTTTGTCTGTTCATAAGGAACCCAATAGGTTACCAGTTTTGATAGAGCATTGAAGCTCCACAGGCATATGTATTAATAAAGAAGTAAATTCTATCTAAATAATGACAATAACTATATAGAATAAAAAATCTCAACCTAGAGGAAATATAACTGTGCAAGAACCAACAGATGCACTTTTTTTGTTTGTTTGTTTGTTTCTTGGATAGTTATTATTTGCATCAAGTTACAGAAATTAATTACAGGAGCTCTTGTTCCTGTAGAAAAACAGCTCCAGGTTTGAGCTCAGAATTCAACATTCAGAAATTCTTTGGTAGCTCAACAGAGATCATATCCTTGGGAGGCTGTTAACAAGGACATGAAGTTGTCAAGGCAAGTTTGGCAAGAGGAAATTCCCGCTGAGTTTAGGCAGGCGTGTTCCAGGAAATAGAGAAAGTGACCACCCCTCAAGATAAGGACTTATCCCCACCTCTGGGAATAAGAAACACTATTAATTTTTGGTGGCATGTTTCCACTCACTACTGTTCCTGGAGCAACAAATCAGCAACTTTAGTCTTCAGCATTACTAAACTTCTTATTTATTTTCTTCACCTGAGTTCAATTCAGCTGCATGGTCCAATGCCCATGTCAAAGCCAGATGATTCAGGGAAAAACCACTCACTCATGGAGTGCTGAAGAGGCATTTTTTATTTCAGCACAGGCTGGACAAAAAGACCCTGATTTCTTTTTCTTTCTCCCCAGTGTTCAGCAAAGCCTTGTGACATGTGCATTCCAAGCTGTATGAGCTTCAGAGAAGCCAAAGCCACTCATTTAATGAATGCTGACTATGCAAGTATTGGCTCCATAACCTTTCTGATCTACTTTTATGAAGCAATTGATGTTAAAACATGAATTTGAAGCAATACGTGCTGCTACTCTTGCTGTTTCCCTGTTTAAAAATTAACAGGGGCTCATAAATTTATAACCATTAGGAGACAGGCTGCAGCTGAAATGTAATTGAAGGTTTAAATTTGCAATGAGAGTCTTCCATCTTGCAGGTACAGAACAGAAGGAGATTTTGCTCCAAGAAGCGACCCCTCTGATGTGTTGGGGGGTTTTTCAGCAGCCACAGATGGGTCAGGTCAGGGATGTTATGTGAAAGTGTACTGCAGATTTTTCCAAAGGAAGAATTTAGAGCAGCTTCTTAAGGTTTTGTGGTTTTGTTTTGTTTTGTTTTAATGCTTCCCTCTATATATAAAACTCTTGTCTTTAAATTTTGCTGGTCCATGTTCTTCTGCATGGTCTGCTTTATACTGCACTGCAGTTATGAAACAAGAAGATAATGTGCTTGGTTTATGGGAGTGATAGTTTTAACCTGGAATTTTAAATCTTGTAATGTAGAAAAGGAAGGCTTTAAAATTGTTATTAAACTCTAACAGTTCCATTCAAATATTTCTCTCTGAATAACAAACACTTTTTTTCCTGCTCACAAGTTTCCTTGAAGAAAAAGGCAGCCATATTAGAGCATGCAGAATAATCCAGAGGCTACTTTAATACTTCTTCATGTTTTTTTCATGCTAACCACAAAAATAAACCTGACAAAAATTCAACTAAATAATGGTATGTCACAACATCATTTTCCCATCATGTAGATTTGTGTATGTGGGAGAAAAAATTTGCTATATAACTATTCTGTTGGGACTTCAGCTATGACCTATAATCATATTAATGCTTGTGAGATGCTCAAACTTATAATCCATGTTTATACCAATATCCATTCTATTTTTATGATGTCTCAGGAGCCAAAATTGCATTCCTTAGAAGGAATTTGGCAATAATTGTGCTTTCTGTGCATTCTGCTGTGAGGTGTAGTCCCTACTTGAGCAGAAGAACTGCCCAGATAAGGTACTGGTTTGTGGTGTGGAAGAGTGAGTTCAGCTAACACACTAAAATAGCATCAAAGTTGCTTGTCTTATATGCAGTTGCATTTATAATCCATTCTTTTCAGCCTTTCAAATGCTGACCAACATTTTGTTTTACGTGGAATTGCTACACCATGCTTTAAGATAAAGCTGGTTATATCTTATAGGTGCATTATTAAAAAAAATAACAACACGAAATGCCCCTGAATATGCCAAAATGGACATTAATATTTCCTTGTGTAAGCCTTTGAAATGTGCTGAGAATTTTTTATTTTCTTTGGTTCCTTTTCCCCCCTTTTTCTCTCCCCCCCCCTTTTATTATTATTATAATTTTTCAATGATTGTTTGCTTCTTTTTTGTTTTTGTTTTTGCTTTTTTAAAAATAATTATTTGCTTGTTTGGTTCTTTTATTTTCTTTTTTTTTTAATTTAATTTCAGATTGGAGATTGAAATAGGGAAAACAACCCTTAACGCCTTTGATAAAATCATGCTTTGGAAGGGGACTCTGGATTAATGGGTTTAGGAATGTTCTTCTAAATTACAAACATCTGTAATGATCCTCCAAGGACAAATAGGGCACTCTGGTTCAATGAGTAGGTAATGAAATGGCTGTGTAGCTTTCCTTATCAGTGTGAAGAAGTTTGCTGGTGCTGCAGGACAGGCTGCCCCAATGCGTTGGCAAACCATGTTGGCTTATCACTAATTTCTCCTATGTGTTCATAAAAACTCTCTGTGTAATATTTATATTCACTTTTTAAAAGCAGACTAATTAGAGGCTGTCACTTTGCCTTTTGTTAATGAATTCTCATACACAGCTTGACATTACTGTGACTATAAATGGTTGTAACAGGAGTGTTTTTCAGATCCTAGCTCTAACAGAGATCTTGGTGGAATATGTCCTCCTTCAAGATTTGTTTGATAAAATTAAGTCTGGTTTCAGAATGAATGTGATTTATCTACCACAGTGCACTTGATGTCACTCTAGATCAAAGCAATAATTTTTATGCTATTAAATATGAACAGTTTCAAATCAGATCAAGACATTAACTTCTTTCAAAATTCTTTGTGAAAGCAAATATTTTAAAGGATAGAAAATCTCTCTTAAAAACATTTAAATATTTTAAACACCATTTCATTGTTTAATCTGATCAAAGCGACAAACACAGAGCTCTAGTTATGGCAGACACCTTTTGATTCTTCAAAAAGTATTTAACTCAAGGAAAACCTTTGGATCTTTGGGTGAAAACATTATAGTCTGTTATTCTCAAAGACCAGTTTGGAAAAAAAAAAAGGTATTTTGAGCTATCTGATCTGGATTTCTGGATCTGTAAATTAGGGGCTATTTTGTTGCAGATGAAATTGACTGTAGTCCCAGGAGATGGCTGAGTTTCTTTTGGATGTTTGAAGGGCTACAGGAGCACAGTCTTTTTGTTCTGCCCTCCTTCCCTGCCCCCCCACCCCCGCCCCCAAACTTGGTGTTTGGGTCTATCCTCAAAGCTGAGTCACAGTGACAATAAATGGTGCTGTGGACATAAGGGGGAGTCTCATAACATTACTGTGATGGTGTAGGCAATAAGAAAATGCTAGACCTGTGCACTGAGAAAATGCTTCAGCTCCCAAGCTCTGGTTTTAGTCTGACAGAAAACCTGGTAAATGTTTATAAACATCTTATTGCATTCTTTTTCTCTAATGATGGAGACCTGAAAAGAAGGGGTTTCCTTTTCTTTTCTTTTTTTTTTTTAATTTCTTTTAGCAGCTTGAGGCTCAAATAAAGTGGGAAAATTTTGAAAATTAATTCAAATATGGACAGTTTACTGAGTCTAGATCCTCTCTTAGAGGGCTCTATTCTGTCAGACTCTTTGGATGCAGAGCAATGATGAAGATGCAAAAGATGGGTTTGCAAAACTGGCAGCATACTCCAGATTGGATATACAGACACCACAGTAACACGTGCAGAACTACCATAAGTACAGTGAGGATAAAAATTAAAGAAGTTCACCAGAGAAGTCATATGACATGAGTAAACCAGTTATTACTATTGATCAAGACATAGTGATGAGTATAAGCAAAGCAGGTTGTCAACTGGCTTACCTGCTTTAAAATATTGGTCTGTCACGTCACTGAAATTACTTCAATTTACATCAGACAGGAGTATTCATCCTCTGTTTATATTACCATGTCCCTAAGTAAACTTATTTCACTTCATACTAGCTTTAATAAACCAACCCAAAATTCAAATCCAAAAAGGAGGAAAAGAAATACCTACTGAAAATTTGGGTCAAGTCTTTTGGCTACAGAATAAATAATATATTATTTAAACATTCTGCATATCAATCAAGAAAGCAGATATCAAATTATAGTAAACCTCCCACCTGGAAAGCATGTAGAAAACATTTAGTAAAGAAATAAGAGTGTAATTATTTTAATTATTGCCTTTGTTCTCTCACCTGCATTTGATTCCCTGCACATATATCAACTTACTGAATTAAAGAGAAAAAAAAAATTGAAGGCTCCCATGCTTAAACTATGAAGAAACAGTAAAATTAGTCTAGATATAAGTCAGGCAAAAACAAAAATCTCGCTCGGAGTACCTGAGTAACATGAGGTACACTGAGGTCTGGTAGTCAATAAAGAACAGCACAGACAGCCCTGAAGCTTTGACATCCTTTGACCACTGGTCTTGCTGACACTGTATACATATGTATGTTTCATTTCCATATATATGTACATACCCATTTACAAGTATGTACAAACATATATAAGAGGCATATAATTTATATAGTTTTATGTATCGATCAGGAAAATTATCACAGTAGTGAAAGCACTGAGAAGAGTGACAATCCGCTCTGTTTCAAAAATTAGAGCAGAATTCTGCAGTGTTGACATTCACTGACAACACTCAGTGGCTTGCTCTGCATTCTTGTCAGGTATTCTCATTGCTTAGGCAAACAAATAGCTTTTAAGACTCTTATACTAAACTTTTCTTTTTATTCAATGACATGGAGCTGAGGAATATGTTGAGTGCAGGTGCTGAAAGTCCCTGATGGTTTTTAGTAGCCAAGGTGCAGGTGATGCAGACTGAACTGGAGTGGCTGGACACATCCTCCTCAGACTGCTGCCTAGAATAAAAGGAGATGGCCACATCTGCTCTCAAAAGAGTTAATCTTAAACTGAACACCAGGATTCTTTTCTGGTTTCAACACACAACTTCCCCACGTGCCCTACACCCTTTATTCTTGCAGATTTAGACTCAGTATGAGAAAGATATTTCATACAAGGGTGGGCAAGCCCTGGCACAGGTTGGGCAGAGAAGCTGTGGCTGGCCCATCCCTGGAATTGTCCAAGGACAGGCTGGACAGGGCTTGGAGCAACTTGGAATAGTGGAAGGTGTCCCTGCCCATAGCAGAAGATGACACTGGATGGGCTTTAAGGGTCCTTCCAAATCATTCTATGATGATTCTATGATATGCATGTACTGCCATAATTATGCTATTTCACTGACTTTGTGTGGAGTTGTATTTTTTTTCAGTCTACAACTAGTTCATAAATATAACAGACCTCTGATGTGGCTATGCTTTTTGCTAACAAGATCACCTAATAATGGTACTATTGCAATTAGTACAAACAATGAGGTAAGAGATAATGAGTTTGCAGTACAAAACACCTGACAAGATTCTACTTACTAAAGCTTTTTATTCTTCAGTGGAAGGGTGTGGTGACAAGATCTTAGACATAGTGACTTATATCAGACCACTTCAGACTCATGCAACTGGACAGGAAATAGTCTCTCTATATATTTTGGTTATAGCAAGGCTTTTGGCTCAAACGAAAAGGTATATTAAAAAAATCATACAATTATCTCAATTTATGATCTTATGATCATAGAAGTGTAATGTTATAGAAATGATGTAAAAGTGATTAGAAACCCATATTTGAAATAACCATAAATATTTTATTTTCCACATTAAAGTGTGTACCAGGTATGATTGTGAAAAGATCAGCAATATTTTCATTAATTACAGGGATGACAGAAGGAACAATGTTCACTTTTACATTAATGGTTTAATCAATCTGAGATAGATTAAAAGGACACAAGAGAATGGATTGAAGTTCAAAACTGATTAAAAATACACAAAATTCATTATATATTTCACTGAAAAAAATAAAATCTAATATTAAAGTCAATGACTACCTCAGTTAGATTTAGCAAAGGCATAAAGTTGCAAAAAAGCAGTTGTCTTATGAGGTTGGTTGATGAAATGTAGCCTACAAGATCAGTGAAGTAACTACTCCATTTAGCTTTTTCAAAGTCTCTTTGGTGTGCTGTGTCCTTTCAGAGATACCAAAGTTTAGGGTTTGAGCCATATAAGCCTGTGTATCCATCCTTGAAGAGCACTTCATTATTCTCTGACTGGCGAAAATTCGAAGCCCTCCTCCAATCACAGACAATTTTTTCATATGTTTTTTAAGTCATGGAGCTGAGTGGATTCATTTGTCATGTCCAGTCAAGTTCACAAACATTTATGAGTGGTTATACCAGCGGTAACACTGACTAGAAGAGTCAGGTGACATTGGACAATTCGTTAACTGGGATAACTCCTGCTAATGATGAGTAACAGCTGCTCTTTTTGCCTCATGAATAATGGATTTTATATGGCTGTAAATATAAACTATAATATAAATATCTTTTGAGATTGACAGCAGTGTGTTTTAACTAAATTTAAATGAGTTCTATTTTTCTGTTGGCTGTTGGCTTTGTTTTCATTCTTCTTCTCAATGTATTGGTGTGTATCTACACAAGTTTCCAGTCTAGATGAATAAGTGCATTTATCACTGTGTGGCTGAGTATGTACTACATGCACTGTTACAGCACTTGCAAAGCCTTGCAATGCTTTTCAGTCATTAATTCATTCTAATTTCATTAAAGCTTGTGTGACTCCATTTGATATTAGCAAGATAACAGGACTCTGTGTATCACTTAAAATTTCTATCAGCTACAACATGCAAGGAATTGAAACAGACACCTGAAGTTTTATTACAATTGAATCCAGTCAAACAAGATCCAGCTGTAGCTGAAGGGAGAAGTAATGACAAGAA
Organism: Gymnopithys bicolor; assembly: GCA_035041215.1. Lineage (NCBI taxonomy): Eukaryota > Metazoa > Chordata > Aves > Passeriformes > Thamnophilidae > Gymnopithys > Gymnopithys bicolor. The sequence goes on from JAWWLY010000089.1 coordinate 10,908,642, forward strand.
AGGAAAGAAAAGAAACAAATAATGGTGCACCGATGGTGAGGAACAAATTTTCCCTGTGTAGGATAAGTTCATGTATCTGACATGTTTAGAAATTTGGTTGCAAATGTAAAGGTATGCTGTACCTAACAGCAGTACAGCTTTCTATAAACTGCTGATTTTTGTGATATTTAGAGGCATGTGACATACTCAGAACAACATCATTTCCATTTTCTTTACTGTATTATTATTCACAATTGGTATAATGCAAAATTACTCTCCAATAAAAAGTGGGAACTATGAGTTTCTGTTAGGAAGTTCTGTGTTTCTATGGCTTTTGTAAAGGCAGAATTACCAAGAGCCTTGCAAACTTTTTTCCTTGTAAGTTTCTAAATTTCAAATCTTTCAATCACTTGAATTCTCCCCTTTTTGCATTCACACCTGTGTAGAATGAGTCACTGTTTTTGCTTCTTCAGGGAAATCCATAATAAATGCAAAATCTTAAGTGGATGACAGCATTTTATACTCCCTCTGTGTAGGTATAACTTATTGCCCAGGTCCAAGTGAGCTGCTGCCCCTGAGTGAGTTCCATACTCAATCAATTTCTGCAATTATTTGGAAGCATTTGTAGGACTATTTGTACTCAGATATTTTGTAGTTTATTTTCTGTCAGCCTTACAATACAACTATAAGTGCCCAATGAATGGGCAGAACAATCAGTATGTGTTCAAAGAAACCTGAATTAATTTAGGCACCATTTGGTGTACACAAAACAATCAAATGATGAAATTTATCAGTTAGAATGTGCAATAAATTTTTGGAAATGATTGGCTACATAAATCATTTAATGAATCATGAATGTGTGTGAAAATAAAACGTGTTGCTGCCTGTGTTGAGTACTTTTATCTGTGTAAATTACACTGGTCTGCTCTAAATAATTCTTAGTATTTTGACTTAAGATGTTAAAAGAATAAGTGGATAATTCAGTGAATTTTATTTCATTTTAAAAACTGCCTAGCTTAAAAATCTAATTGAATGCACCGGCTTTAAAATAATTGCTCCCTGAAATTCTCTTATCACATGCTTTGGGTTTGCAGTTTCAGGTTTTTCTTGCTTCATTTCATTCAATTCATGAAGGAAAGAATGATCTGTGATTCAGTCATACTGCTGTGATGTTGCTGGATCTGAGACATGTAAGTTAAAATTTCCAAAGGCAGGAATACTTTAGTGGCTGACTGCCTTTTTGATTTTCTTCCCCTTTTTTACCCATCCCATAACCTGTGATTACTTATTACATTCTGTCAGTCTGAGTAGGAGGGCATTTATCTAAGTCCATTATTTACCACTGTTTTTCAGCAGATCTGAAGTTCAGAGGTCTCCTGCTGCTACTCAGGGTGTGAGGGAACTATTTCCCCACTTCGTCCAGCTCTGCTCTGCAGTTGCTCCATGTGATGGAGGGAGGAAAGGTATCTCTGTCAAACTTTACCAAGCTCACAATCAGGATAAATAATTTATCAGGAGGATTTTCAACATGTATCTACCACAGTTTCCAGTTCTTCCATCTGCCAACATGACAGTAAAACAAAGCCATGATGTGAATGTAAAGAAAAAAAAAAAAAGAAAGTAAAAAAAGTGGATGCTAAACATTGAACTCCATCTGAATTAGGACTGGTGGCCAGGTGAAATCTTCACTGTTTCGGTAGGTAACTTGTCTATACATACACTGATGCTGTCCCAATTACCTGTTTTCTTACACTACATTATATATTTTGTATCTATTCAGATGCAAGATGTTAAATATCTTTAATAGGGTTTTCTTCTAATCTAAGATATAATTAAAAAATCAAGCAATAAAACAGTAAATTGTTCCTTATGAGAGCATTATGTATGAATGAATACTGCATAAAATTACACTGTGACATAAATATAGCTCATATCTTAGAGTTTGGAATAACTTATGAGTAAGTATATTGTAAATTTAATATCAGTCAAACAAGAAAAGTTGGCAAAACATCATGAGTAAAAACAAAATAAAACTAAAGCAAAGCTTTTCTTGCTGTCACTGGAACAAGTAAAATATAAAAGATGCTCCAAGTATACATAAAATCTGCTCCTAAAAATACCACAAATCACAACACTTCAAAGTGTTTCACATATTATTTAGATTTCTAAGCACTTCTAAATCTGAACCAAGATTAATACTTACAGAGTAAATATGCATTTCATAGACAGGGGGACAAAAGGCTTCAAACAAGAGGTCTTTCTTTTGTCAGGACTTTATTCCACTGCTATCCATTAATGCTGCCAGAAAGTTCCCTCATTAATCATAGAATTCCTTCCTTTTTAATATAGACACTGCCCAATGGATCTCATGACAGCTTAATGAAAAATTCCTCTTTACATATTTAGATGAAAAATTTGATGTCTTTTTTTCCTCATATTGGTTCTTTTTGTGGTGTCTTCCTGTAAGATGCAATGTCATAAATTATCCTTGTCCTATGTAGCCATCAGTCCAATAATGTGCCTTATCTGTGCTCCTCAGTGTGATCCATAATTTATAGAATGCTACCTGACATAACGGAGATCATATTTTTGAAGTAATCCAGAATACCCCTCACTTCATCACTCAAAATTCAGGAGCAGTTTGTGGTTTCCCGGATTTTGGGGACAACAAGGGTCTAAGTGGCACTGAAATAAATCACATGTCTTAGAAAGTCCTGTCCTATGAGATTGAGAGGGGCCAGTGTGAGCATTTGCCTGATTGATTGATAGCATCCTATTGTAGTTAATAACAGCTTCTTCTTCTAGATGATGCATTAGCTTAATTTTCACAAATTTCTTTACTCTGTACTGTACTCCCAAGGTATCACAGCTGTATTTTATATCCCCACCCAAGTGGCCAGTAAAAGATAGATGTTTTCCTGAATGTTTTTGAAAGACAGAGGCTTTCCTGAATGTTTTCTTTTTCTTTCCTTTATTTTACTTTTATTTTCTTTTCGTCCCCATCCCCCTACAGCCACCCCCCCATAGAGCTAGCAAGTGTATTCCCAGAGAGTTCTTTAATTTGGTTCTTTCAATGTGATATGCCAAATCTGTCTCTTCTGCAGCTTGAAAATTTAACTGCAAGCATTTTTTTCTTCTTTATCAACTATACAATACTTAGACATAGCAATTTTTCTATCACTGATGACATCAAACACTGCAAAATTGGCATAAAAATACAACAGATTTGTCCTTTTATAGCATTGGACAAACATTCTACTAAGTTAAAGTGAACCTGTTCCTCAGCGCATACATTCCAGAGCAGTTCTCCAGCAGCAGCAGTTCCATTGCCTCATATGGCTGTGTGTGATTCAGCCAGAAGAAGCAATAACTTGTGTCTGCCTTTTCAAAACCCTTTCATCCCAAGTAATGGAGATTTCCACAGCCATCATAGACCTAAGGTCATGTCCCACGCAATCAGAATTTGCTCTTCACTTTGCCTTTCAAACAAATTTTCAATTTCTTTTCCTCACATTTCAGAAACAAACAAATAAACAAACAAGCAAACAAACAAACAAACCCCCCACCCATAAAACCAACCAGCCAACCAAAAAATCCTCATCCATACAGAGAGGGCTGTTCCTTTTCAAAAACAAATAAAGTAACAATTAACATTCAGACATTATACATTCCTTTGTGTGTTTGAAACTTATTACCTGGGTCCATCACACTCACAATGAGGCAACTACAATGAACATAATCTATAGAGATGCTGAGATTGTTGTTGCCCTGGCACCAGACACAAACTTCAGGAAAAACTTTTTCTACATCCCTATTTTGTTCTATTACTTCTCATGATCATCAAAATTACATGTTTCTAGTGTTTAACTAACTGACATGTAGTAAATCAGGTATATTAAAGCAATGTTCTTTAGGAATGTTGGATGTCTTGCCACTGATTCAAATAAAACAGAGTCTGAAAATAAGACATCTGACAAAATGGATGATTGAGTGTCAGGGATGCAAATGAAATTACAGGTATGTGCCTTTCTTCACTTTGGGGAAAAGAGTCTTTTTCTGACAGTAACACAGAGAATGATTTGCAGAATTTTAAATTATTGAAAATAATATTCCTACAATATACAGTGGACGTCTAAATTAAAAACCTCTCTGTGGCCCAATATCTTTTAGTTACTTGATGAAGTCAAGAACTTTCAAGGTCAACCCTTTAATCAATTTTATAGGATCAGCTTCACCTAATTTTTTAATACAGTCCTGTATTGCATTTTAAACATGGTAATTTAAAGCTCACCAGTCTAATGAAAAGACTAAATGTTTATGCTGCTTCAGGAGAATCATTTCACAGCACATTAACAGTGTTTATATTGGAATCAACTTGAGCACTGCAGCTGGCAGGTCTTGGATATGTTCAAATTGATGGGTGCACAGTTTAAAGACACAACAAATTCCTGGGTTCTTTGGCCTGTCCAGCTCTGAAATCAAACTGGCCAAAGAATCTTGACTGTGTCTCCTTGTTTTGAGAAAACAGAAAAAATTGCCTCACATAATAGGCAATTTATTTTCCAGAGTGTTCTCTCTGTGGTTTCTGGAGAAATTCTTATAGGATTCCATATTTCCTGCATTGTCAGACCAAAAGGACACCAAATCCACTGAAGAAATGGATGATGTATGTCCTGATGCTGCACTGTAAAAACTACCACAATAACACAATAATCACATTTTAAAAATACTCACTTAACTCACTAAGTTACCCAGGAAAGGAAAATCCTCACCTTGGTTTTTGCTTGTTCCTGTAAATCTGAAACTTGGAACATGATGTTCTAAGAGAAAATGTTACAAAAAGTGAGAATGTGCTGACAAAAAGGGCATTTATGGCTGCTTTTATGAATTATTCTAATGAAAAAACTGTCAAATTTGAGAAATTAATTTGCTCAACATATTGTTTCATTTAATATCAAATTGTATGAAAATTCATGTTAAATATAAAGAAGAAAATAATTTTGAACAGACTCACAAAGAAGTGTTATTAAAAAACTACTTGTCTTAGGACAAAAACCTCATATATCTCAGGAATACACTCTAGTCCCAGGCTACAGGTGTGATTTAAGTGTATCTTTCTCAATTCACATCAAGACTCTTATCACTCTTAATGATATTTAGATTTTTTGGAGGTGGAAGGCAGAGAAAAACAGTGACTGTGCTGCTGCTCTACAAATATCTTACTACTGTTCTGTGCAGGAGGAGAGGCATTTAAAGAGGAAAGGTTGCTGCAAACACATTACAGAACAACCTGTGTCCTGGGCATTTTCTTAAAAATTCATAAAAATAATTTTCAAAGACTTCTTCTGAATAGACAATAAAGAGTAAACTCCGTGGAAAAAAACAAGCCAATTCTATTTTTAGCCAAAATGTTCAGAATTCACCTTTGGAAAGGTTGTATTCCTTACCCACCCAAGTCAGGTTGACTGAAAAATAGAGGAAGTATATTTTCTATTTTATAAAATATAAATATATCAACTGGAAACAGGAGAGGAAGAAAGATATCCATACTTTTTAACTGACAACAGAGATCCAATAATGTGAAAGGATTCTGAAAATATAAATTAATCATCAGATTCTTCCAATTTAAAAATATGATCAATTTATGGAAGACAGTAGTGAAATTTCTCACAAATTTCTTTGTAACTAGTGGGAGAAAAAGGTTTCTGGAGTGATTAAACATGGCAGACATCTTTGTAAGCAAAAGTATGCTGTTAATCCAAGAAGAAATGTGTTTAAATGGGTTGTGGGTCCAGGAATTACAGTTACTTCTGTTAGGATGAGACAATGAGGTCCTGGAGAAACTTCTGAGAGTGACTAATTTAGAGTTGTTGGAGGTGGGAAAAACAATGATGTTTTAGAAATTTTCAAAGAAAAACTTATCAGTTTATGAAAATAACTGCATTGCAGCTGTAAGTGTAAACTATAATTGTACAAGGTATTTATGATTGCATTTCCCCAGTTTCCCACAGCCAACCAGAAAAGGATTGAAAACATTTATTTTAAATACCCTCTTACCTAATGCTTTTTGCTGGATAATTCCACTTCAAGCTGTATTATGTTTTACTTAATTCAGTGGGTAATTTCTGTTGATTTTTTTCCCCATTTTTAGGTTCTTCAATTTCAATTTTCATTTGCATTTTAATGATTTAAGTATTTGCAGAGGGAGTTGAATACATTCAGAAGGCCCACACTGAGAAACAAATTGAAAGGTTTTAAAGATAGTAAAAATATTCTGTGTTGCCTTTCCCTCTGTGGAAACTTTTATCACTTAACTCCTTATCACAGGATTCACTGCTAATTAGTTTATACATTTGTAAACCTGAATGTCCCACTGAGGTATTAAGTTCACGAATTTTCTACTGGTATTAATTTAAGTGGAAGGTATTGATCCTATTGAAGGACTGAAGTCATGATTGTGAGTCCTAGTGAAACATCCTAAAAAACCACAAGCAAACAAAAAACCCACTAAAATTTGGTCTAAAAGAGAAGAATAAGCACTTTTAAATTTTTTGTTACTTTTTTAAATCTTTGCATTAATCCTTTGTGTTTTCTGCATCTATTTCCATTTGATGTGATCCAGAAAAGAAAACAGAGCACAGATGGTAAACTATGCCATGAAGTATTAAATAGAATTCAACTCTATTATCAAATTATGAAAAATTAAATATAAGTGAAATTCTATATGAAAAGATATCAAAGCACATGAAAATGACTGAATGAAGTTGCTGAATGAATGTTAAAACTCCAAGTATGTTCAGTTGCTGCAATAGACTTTGAAGAAACATTTCTGAGAAAGTGTGTGATGCCAGATAGAGATGGGCCCTGGGAATGTCAGAGGTGAAATAAGAAACCACATTAAAGTTTTTATTGTAAATGAGAAGCAACACTGAGATGTTAATAAGGAGTAATGGGCTACACGGAGGGGAAAATGAGAGCAGTGTCTGTGCTGGTGGGTGAAAGAGTAATGTGGTCAGAATACTGTAAAGAACAGGACAGCGATAATGTGGTGAGAATTTACAAAGCCAAAAATAAATTAAATGTGTGATCTTTGTACAAAGCAAACATGCTCCCACATGAACCTGGAGGAGATGTGTTGAAGTAGCTTTCTTATATATTAGCAAAAGCAAAAAATGAAATTAAATCCATCACATTCTTTTGATCCCACAGTGTAAAGGTAGAAGAGATGTGTGATGTTCAGGTGGTTTGTTACCTATCACACAGAAGTTCCCTGAGATATTGTTGAGCAAGAATGGATTAACAGTCCTTCAATGCTTATAACTTAAAAAAAAAAAAAAAAGCTGTCAGAATATATTGGTGTCAGAATAAATCCTGTGAACAAAAATCAAAGTAGGTGTGGAAAGGAATAAAATAAAACAAAATGAACCCTATTAATACCCAATAATTTGCACTTTCCCTTATGTATATCTAAACACAAATCTGAAATCTTTTACTGAGCATCTCTTTCCCAGTCTTCTCCCATAAGACTTAAGTCCAAATTCCTTCAGGAAAATCTGTGTCCCTTGTGTTCTGAGTGCATTCATTTTGCTTGATGAAGGGAAAAAAACCAAAGCGCATGGACTGAACAGAAAATGTTAGCAGTAGATAAAAGGAAAACTAAATCATGAACATGAATATATAAATCAATTGATATTCACACTGAGATTCCTTTAAACTCTGCTACTTCAATTACATTTATGTTAAAACCCTTCCATGGAAGCAGCAGAGAAAACCTCCTGTGCTCATGGTATCTGAGAGAATATGATTTGTAGTCTACAACGATGCAAATCAGAGTGGCACTTGTTAAAAACAGCAAGATTTGGCTTTATTAATTGAGGCAGTCAGATTAACAAGTTGCCTAAAGAAACAAATTTAACTCAGAATTTGAAGCTTGCTGCCAACACAAATTTTGCTGGCGAAAACCAGCCTTTTGCTGGCCCAGGTTGCTTTCCACATTTTTGTGTAATAGACACCTGTAGCAAACCCCAACTACATCAGGATACTTCTTACATAATCCTGTATCTCCAGGTAGATCTCCCCTCTGATATAAATTGCCATTTTCCTCTCATAATTCTGGATCTAGAATTTAGCCTTGATGTTATTACAATATCAAGAGCAAGACACTCTTTACAAATATAATTTCATGGCATTGGCAGAGCTCTAAAAGATAATGTGAACATGATGACTGTGAAGATATGGGCTCAGAGCACACCTTGTGGCACAGGAAACTGGATAGTGCCACCAAAGCAGACAGCAATGCTCATTCAGCCAGATATTCTTGGATAAAATAACATCATATTTGTAAATAGATTTGCAGAGGATCTCAAACCCACATAACTATAGAAACAAGGCTATACTAATGTATATGTATGCAGTATGAATAATGAATAATACATCAGTGAGGGGAAGGTGTGTATATATATGCATATATGTATGTTACATAAATATGCATTCATATCCATGTATGCACAGATAAATTTATTATTTATTCTATGAATCTTTGATTGTATGTTAAAGTACATATAGGTTGTCATCAAAGACTTGGATTTCTTGGACAAAGTCAATTCAAATTAATATTATTTTTAAGAAAATGAAACATCTGGTTGGGGGGGGAGTCAATTGAATACGCAAGTGAATTGAGATTCATAATAGCTGGAAACCTGCATTATAATACCCACTGCTTCTTCAGCCTTCAATTACCTCAACAATAAAATTAGATGCTCGAAGTCTTTTTCTTTTTTTTTTTTTTTGCTACACCATTTTATAAGTTGTTGTTTAAGCACTTTGTGCCAAGTTATCAGATTATAATTCTTCATCTTGCACTTCAGTCTCTTCTCTCATTAAAGTTCACTGTGAAGTAAAATGAAAAAAAAAAGAAAAAAGAAAGTCTGAAATAACTTGCTGAGAAATGCTTTTATGTAAGGCTTTTTTTTTATTCTAAGTCCTGTTTGCACAGGATTTTGATGTTTAAACACAGGTGTGAAGCACTATTTTAGGCAGTGCAGTGCAACCCTGAGGTTGCAGGAATTATGTGCTACCCCTGCACAAAAGTTTTGCATCTCGAACATCTCCAGTGACACCAAAGGCCCACATTAGGCATCTGGATTGCTCTCAGAGTGTCTGTTCACGAAAGCCTGTCTAAACAAGTCCAGGGTTTAAATTTTAAACTCCAGTAGCAGCTGGCTGTAAGGATGACTGTTGCCTTAGATCAGTTTATCTGTCTCATTGTGCAGACTCTGATTCCTGAACCATGTCTGCACTTTCCCCATCAGAAACTGCCTTAGGAAATAAACATTTTAAAATTGATAATTGTCATTGGTAACACTGAAATTTTGTTTAAGTGATTAGTTTTTCAGTGTTCTAGGGCTGCACTGAAGCTGACCCCATGCAAGTGATGGGCAGGGGGAAGTTGTCCTGGCTACTGTCTGTGTATGTCTGTATGTCTGTCTGTGTGTGTGCACACTATAAATGCAGTGGGCAAAGTTAGTGCATACAGAGAGGGACTGTTCCTGAAATAAAATGGGTAAGATTTCTCTAGCATCAGCCTCTGCAACTGCTGATCAGATTAGCAAGACCTGAAAAATCATCCAGCTCACTTTGTCAAGGGGAATAGAAAAGCTACCAGCCTTGAGTCTTCTTGAGCAATCCTCCCTCTGTCCACTGTTGGAATAAAGCTCTTCCCCATAGGACTTTATTCACCATATCAGTAGTAAACAATCACATGTCAGCCTTTGAAATGTCCATAACTGTATTTTGCCCCATTATTCTGCATAATTCACATGCCTGCTGTGTTATCCTCAAACTGTAGAGCAAGGATCTTAATTCCAGGACTTGACTGTTTCTCTATAAATCTGCTCTAAAATGGATGACTTAACATCTTTGATTGCTTGTTGCAGTGCAGCTTATGAAGCATAATATCGTTTGGAGTCTCACAGCCCTGACACAATGTGTGCATAATGTACTGTAAATCACCTGTGCAAAGCCCTTGAGATAGAAAAATTGCAAGCAGGCATGAGGAGCAGTGTGCTGTTCTAACTCCCTCAGGTCTCTCCAGGGGGATATTTCATTATGTCAATTCAGGCAACGTGAAGGCTAAGAGCTGAACCATGCAGTTGCTACCTTCAATTATTCACAAATCCACTGCAGAACACACAGAAATGGATGAAAGCCATGTAGGAACATGACCACGAGGGCTCTGTTCTCCAAGCTCAAGTTTTCATACCTGGTGGAGCCATTCAAGTTCCTTAAAACAGATACATTATTTAGAGTTTCCACACCCCATGGTTGCAGCTGTACTGCCTCCTTCCACTCTGTTTGAGAGGGCTTTAACAATACTTCCTTCAGATTAACAATATCTTCTTCAAAAATATCTCCAGTTTTGCTGACTTCTCTATGTCAACTAAAAACAAAATAGCAAGAAATAAATGTGGCCACAAGATTTTAGAACATCAGTTCACAGATGTTTGGGAATCTAGTGAATTTTGACAAAAATTAGTCTATTGTTAATAAGACTACAACACCATGTCATTAGCAAGAAGACTACACAGGTTCAGGAAATTGGCACAATATTTTATGCTGTTTTAATTCCTGTAAATTGTGACAGCTTGAGATGTGTCCTGAGCAGGGATCACCCCGAGCAAGTGGCCTTTAACTGACAGAATATCTTTGTAATCTGCCATGAGATGTAACCGTTTATAGAACACCTAAAACTTGTTTCTCAAATGACAATGAGGAGAAATAAAAATAACATAATACAATTTAATATTTATTGTACAGAGCCATAGTTGAAATTCATAGTTAAACTTACAAGTTGCTTTTCTTTTTTGTTCTATCCTATTGGCAGTCTTCATTTTATTGTACAGTTAGGCTTATTTTTTTTCATATTCATTCCTTTTGCTTAATAAATGTGGATCTTGCCTGTATCACAATCAACATGCTCCTTTCTCAGAGTATTTCTTCAGCCTGATTGTTGAGAGAAGGCATTTGCCTGCAGCACAGTTATGGCAATTATGGGAATGGCGGGAAATAAATATAAGCCTTCTACAGTGTTTGATGCACCTAGCCAGGTGTGCTTCTTGCTAACCAGTAAACCCACTGACCTTTCCTTTTTCCTTTTCGAAAAAGAGATAAAAACAAATGACAGAATATCGACAACTTGAGGTCTTTTTCAGCCATGTTATTCTTTATCCTTAAGTTAGCCATTCCCACAGAAAAAGAAAAGGCTTCTGATTGTTGTGGGGTTTTGTGGGATTTGTTTGGTTTGGTTTCATTTGTTTTTTTGGTTTTGTGTTTTGTCTCTTGGTTTGTTTTTCTTTTTTTTTTTTCTTCTAATTATTTAGCTGGGTTTGATCTTCAGTGTGTTGAGTTGGTCTACAAGATTGGTAGTGTTGTGTTCTTACACAATGTCTTGTTCTTCCAGATCTGTTGCATGAGTAGACCCATCACAGCTGATCATTCAGACATCTCTTATTTTTATGTCATTGGTAAATTTTTTTAAAGCTGTGTGCTTTTTTCTTTCGGAGGAGCAAAGAGCTTGGTCCTGGCATAGTTCTTCACAATAACTCAATAGAAGTACCTTGAATACAGGTTTTTATTTCAGTGTCATAGTTATATATTTTGTATATTTTGTTGTTGCAGTGTGTATACTTGTTCAAAGAATTAGTTTTCTACTTACATTTTCTTTATTTTCATGATCCTTCATGATTAGTTACTACTGTAGTCATGGACTTACATTTTCTTGTTCTTTTTTTATTATTTTTCTTTTAGTTGAAGGAATTTACAAGCACATTTACAGACCTATTTTTCACCTGTCTGAATAGCATGCCCTTATAGCCAACAGTAAATGTCAGAATATATGGAAAATTCCAGGGCAGGCAACATCTTAAAACAGTGGAGGACTATTTATGCCAGGTAGTTTAGTATGTCAGATCCAAAGAGCTGTATCTGCCCAGGAGGGCTCTCCTGGGTTAAGGACAGATAAATGGCACAGACATATAGTGAAGACAGTTTAAGAGATCAAGACTTCTACTCATCTTTTACACTGCAAGTCACCGCATTGTAAGGATGTTGAATGGATACAGAGAGTGAGATAATAGTACTACACAGCACACCTACATGCAAGTCAACATGTGTGTGCGAGTGCTGTGTTTAATTTTGGCTAAATTACAGCTGTTTTGTTTAGCAGGGTTTATTACTGAATGGAGATCAAGACAGGGAAATGGACAAATTGATTTTATGTTGTATTTCTCCCTGAGATATGCTTTTGCACAATATATATGGGGTGCCCTTTAAGGGTTTTTTATAACCTCGTGTTCTGTTAATAGAAAGTAAGCGAAGTGACTGCAAGTATCCCCAGGCCTTCTGAGGTGCTATTCCTTAATGCAGAGCTGAAAAATAAAGCTTTTTATACTACGTTCATTAGCTTCCACTAGAGAACTTTCAGGAATACTTTCCCTTTCTTTCTTCTCTGTGCCCTGCTCCACTTCATGCTGGGCTTTTCCCCGTCTTTTTCACACCTGGGTGTGAAATCTCACACTGGCCCAGTTTTACAGAATCACAGAATCAATTAGGTTGAGATCATGCAGTCCAACCTTTGACCCAATAGCACCTTGTCATCCAGACCATGGCTCTGAGTGTCACATCCAGTCTCTTCTGAAACACCGCCAGGGATGGTGACTCCACCACCTCCCCTGGGCAGCCCATTCCAATGCCCAATCACTCGGTAAAGAATTTTTTTGTAATGGTCAACCTAAACGGCCCCTGGTACAACTTCAAATTGTGCCCCCTTGTCCTGCTGCTGGTTTCCTGAGAAAAGAGACCAACTCCCACCTGGCTACAGCCTCCTTTCAGGCAGTTGTAGAGAGTGATGAGGTCTACTCCGAGCCTCCTCCAGGCTAAACACCCCCAGCTCCCTCAGCCTCTCCCCACA
>JAWWLY010000089.1:10955318-10968854 GCA_035041215.1 Gymnopithys bicolor
CAGCAATAGGACAAGGGGGCACAGGCTTAAGCTCTGCCAGGGGAAATTTAAGTTGGATATCAGAAAAAAATTCTTTCAAGAGAGAGTAATCAGGTATTGGAATGGTCTGTCCAGAGAGGTGGTGGATTCACCATCCCAGCAGAGTTTTAAGCTGAGATTGGCCGTGGCACTGAGTGCCATGATCTAGTAAATGGACTGGACTTGGACCAAGGGTTGGACTTGATGATCTCGGAGGTCTTTTCCAACCCAATCGATTCTATGATTCTATGAAGTATTTAGAGTTTCAGTTGCTCCCAATTTTGCACAGCCTTGGCCAAGGGCATCTCCTATAATGAGTTAATTTTCCATCATTTCAGATGCTGAGAGTGACTCCAAATTATGTGTGCCATATAAGGGACATGAGCTTTCATGTCACAGCTTATGAGGGACTTTCAACCTCCTCTATCTGCTCCTTATGCTGGTCAGGCTGTGCACCCATACTTGAACCCCTACTAGTGTTTTCCCCAGACCTATATAAAATGCTGCACTAATGGAGAGACACAAATCCACATTTAAAATTTATACAGAATCTGCTCAGGGAATTTTAACATTCACCCTTTGGATCTTCTCTGCTCCAGCGATCCCAGGTAAACTCACCCTGTGTCAGCAGTTGGATGTTGGGAGAAGGGAGGCTCCAAAGGTTGTGGCCTAAGGTCCCATCTGGTTTACCAAACTGTTAGGGAAACTTCCCTGTCTGAACATGCAGGAGCACCCTAGCAGTCAGACTTCCACCACCAGACTGTCACTGCTGGAACCTCTTCACAGCAGCCAGCTCCAGTGGGCCCACAGGTGCCCCAGATTGACCCAAGTTTCCCATAGCAACTTCTCAGACCTCTGGTTGCAAATCAGTAATTAAATCATGGTGCAGCATAGAATAACAGCTTGAGTTGGTGCCTGTGAAGAGGATTCTGGAACAAAGGATTACCAGACTTTTATACCCCCACAGTCTATGTGTGTGGAAGCCTGGGGTCTTCCTACTGAGTTATCAGCTCCTGCTGTGTCTCTGTGTCCCTGATTTGGCCACAGGTCCCTGTGCCCTTTGTTGTGCAAAGGGTCAGTGCCAGTTCATGGCCTCTTGGCTCAGGCTCCCATCCAGAGTTCAACCTGCTGCTCCCACTGCAGCTGCACACTGTCCTAAATGTGTTCCTCAACACATGGCTGGTGTTGATCACCACAAAGTCACACAATACCGATGGAAGATACTCAGCCTAGGACACTGGTTTGTTTTCTGGCAAAGTTATTCCCCAGTCTGCTCCTGCCCAACCTTAGTTGTTGCAGAGTTACTTCATGGATTGGGTAAGGCCAGAAGCCTGTCTTGGTCTTTGTGACGTTCATGCTGGTGCTTTTTGCAGCACATCACTGTCCCTCAGAAGAGTGACCCTGCTTACCACTTGATCTTTCTTCATCCTCTGCTCCACCCCATCCTTTGTAATGATACCAGATTTGCTGAGGGCATATTCCATGCTATTGCCCTGGTTGTTGATAAGAACATTAAGGTGCATTGGGCTACATATCAGCCCCTGAGGAAGGCACTAGTGCCCAGCAGCCACCTGGACTTTGTACATCAAATAACAGTACTTAGTGTCTAGCAGTTCAGCTGTTCTAGTCTATCTATCCACACAACATCATCAGTTTGTCTGTAAGGACATTATCAAGGCCCCTGACTTGCAGCATTAAAAATTGCAGGTTTTCAGTACCTAGGGCATTTCCCTCTTACAAATGAACTTACTAGGGTAGTTTATCTATTTTTTTTAGTTTTAAATTTTTTACTATGGAGGAGAGAGTTGCAATAAAACTAAATAATGTTTGTGTAAACACTGCTGGATGATCAGGTGCTGCAATAATGACTAAGATGTACTTTTGCCCCAGTACTTACTGTCTGACACTGGGGAAAAGTGCTGCTGCACTGTGTCTGTGAGAGGTCTGAAGAGCAGGAGACGCCCTACTCTTTGCATCCAGTTCCCACATTCATCTCTCTGGAGGGAGCAACATTAAGCTCTCAAAACAGAGTTTAAATGCCTCAGAACATCCCTCAGGCTGTTTTCGCAAAGAAGAATCATCCTCCAGCACAGACAGTGGAGAGAAGTAAAAGTTAAACCAAGAAGAAAACAGAAAGTTAAAATGTTTTCCTGGGTGAGCACCATCTCAGTGTGAAAGCCTGATGGGAAAGAAGGGTGGGGTGGGCTGTTGGGGTCAGAATGTCTTTGGGTCTTCTGTTAGTTTTGAAGTGAAATACTGTTCTCTTTCTTTGGACTTTGCATCTAATAAGCCTTCTGCAAGCTAGGCGTGCATTTCTGCAAAATCTGTGTGTGAATCTGTCAGTACGCAAAACACTCAGAGACCTGACTGTGATTTAGCCATGGTATTCTCTATTTCTTTGTATAGGAATTTCCTAATACAAACTCTGACTCCATCTTCATACTTGAGTGTAGGAATGAAGGGAAGGAGTCTTTTCTAGCATACAATTTACAAATTCTGGTGTAGATCTGGACTTTTTTTACAGCCATCTATGAAAGAAAACCAAAGGAAAAAAACCCAAAACCAAACCCAAATGGAATCATCACTTTGCAAAGACACTGAAGACTGTACTTTGAATGGCAGTAACACATCATCTGTATACACTGAACAACCTTGAGTCCTTGCTATGCAGGGGACTGAATGTTAAATACGGCTAAAGTGAAGTATCCTGTATCAAACTGGAGTGCCTTCAACAGAAGTCACCCTCCCTTCTGGCTTGAGAAGAGATATAATTTTTGCTGCAGAAATCAGAGTCCATCTTTGTTTGGTTTGCCTCAGGGTTACTCTTTTCCATGTTTTATTCTGAGTCAATTGAACCTTCTGGAAACTTGTGCATACATGTGTATATTTTAAGTAATCTAATTTTACAATTAGAAAAATGTCTTAGCAATGCTACGTGAATTCAATTTTCAAGTTTTTTCTCCTGAAAAAGAAATAAAATCTTGAAGCTTCTAAGTTTACTGGCACCAAATGCTTTTTGTGTTTTGACATTTTTGTTAAGAAAGTAAATAAAAATAGGAACTATTTTGTGGTTTAGTTACCCACTATTTAATTTAAAAAGATGGAAAATCCTTCTAGGGTATTCAGAAAAATATCAATGTATACATTTCTTGCTATTGTTTAGCAAAACATACTCTCAAACACATACTTTCCAAAATATGCTTTTGGCAGTACTGTGGAAAGATAGTATGCATTATAGAAGTGTTAAAACTACTTCAAACTTTCATGAAAATTTTGTCTTTCCTTGTAGTGCCACTGAGTTGGGTGTGTACCAGGCCAACCCTTTCAACACACATATTTTAAAGCACCAAGAAGTATCCCAGACAAATAGGGATGAAGAAAAAGTGAATACAAAGCTTTTTATGCCTTGGTCTTTAATACTGTCAATAAAGCTTGTGCTACTTGGTTCTCTCAGTTAAAAGACCATGACTTTGGTAACAGTGACTTTCCATTTGCGGACACTGAAATTGTCGGCGTACTTAAGGACCCAGTGGATGTTACAGCAGGACCACTTTCACTTATCTACCTAGGTCTTGGGAGTCTGGGGAGGTCTGTGCTGAGTGGCAGCTAGTCAGTGTTATTCCAGTTTACAAGAAGGCCATGAGGCATGACCCAGGAAACTACAGAGCTTTTAGTCTAACCTCAGTACCTGAAAAAAATTGGAGGAAGATCATATGGGGTGCTGTTGAAAGGACAATGCAACCAATTTTCTTCACTGTATCTAGTATGTGAATGTGTTTTGGATTTGTGCTGAACACAGGGTTGATAATACAGGGATGTTTTTGTTGTTGCTGAGCAGCGATTCCATAGGGTGAGGACAAAGAGAGAGAGGTTTGGAGTGATGGAGTTTTTCTTCCCAAGTTGCTGTTAGGCATAAAGGGGCCCTGCTGCCCTGGAGAGGGCTAAATACCTACCTCCCCATGGGAAGAAGTGAATGAAGTCCTTGTTTTGCTTTGCTTGCGTGTGTGAATTTTGCTTTCCCTATTAAATTGTCTTTATCTCAACTCATGAGTTTTCTGGCTTTTACCCTGATGATTCACTCCCTGATCCCACTAGTGAGGGAGTGAGCAAGTGGCTGCATAAGGTTTGGCTGCTGGCTGGGGTTAATCTATAACACAGGGTATGGTTCCCCTAAGATAAGCCAAAGTGGGCACAAAACACACAAACATGGTTACAGGCCAGAAGATGTTCCCCTTGGGGTAACCACAGCCTATAACACTGCACCATGAAATGATGCTAATGGAACTGCCATTCTTCCCCAAGTTCCTAACTAAAACCTGATTCTTCCAGTGACATGGAAGAACAGTGTTCAACTCACATGACTTGAAACTAGCCATGGTCAAAGCAGTTTACTGGTTTCTCAAGCACATGCTATTAGCTGTCAGTGAATGTGTACTTCTAGTCTCCTGAGGGATCTTGGGCTGCAACTGAGGAGAGCAGTTGGACAGGCCCTACCATAATTAGGATCCCAGAGTTCTCCCAGAGGGGATCAGAGCAGAAAAAGAAAAGGCAGCTGCAATTCCTCCCTATGGCAGGAAGAGAACAGCCTCATCACCATCCTGATCCAAGTTCAGGAACCCCAGAGCCACTGTGTGAGAGAAAACCACAGCCTGGAGTACTATTTCCCTACTAGGTATAGAGCCACAAGATATGGCAACTTCACAGATGTGCTCCAAGCACATCTGATTCTTAGGAAGAGTGTCTGGAGGTCCTCCATCTGTTAGGGGACTTGCAAATACAGGCTCCTGGACTCAGAGCCTTAGAGACTGCTGGGAGAGGTAGGCAGTAGAGATGGGGTGCTGAACAGGGGCAGGGAGGGTGCGTGCAAAAGGCTGATGGGGACAGCCAGTGCAACTGCACTTTTCTCTGCTGACATGACTGGGGCATCCAGGCACTCCAGAGCCCCAGTGAGGTCTCTGAGAGGAGAGTTGGGAGCTAGATGGTGGGTCTGAAGAAAATCCCCAGCACTGAGAGGCTGAGCTGTAGCTGCCCCCTCACTGAGCTGCTTCTCTGGTTGCCTGTATGGAGACAGGTCAACATAAAACCCTCCCAGTTTGCCAAACACTGTGAGACTGGAAACGTAGGTGAAGACTTGAAATCATTTCCTTTGAAGCCTCAAGCCCTGATCAACTAGTCAGTGGGAGATAAAGGGCAGGAGGGACATGGGTCTTCCTTCAAGCATGATATTTCTCCACAACAACTTCCTGGGAGGCAGTAGCTCTGCCTACAAATGCAACCAGCCACCCTGTCTGGGCAAGGCTTCCCCAAACCCGTTCTCCACACTCATTCTGAGCTGGTGAGGCCTGGGAGACCCTTTCCATCCACAGGCTGTCACCTGGGAAGGTACTCCTAGTTGTTGCTAATCAACTTTCCCCAAAACTAGTAACAGCAGAGTCATGTGTGATAGGGCCTAACAAGCCTTTCTCAGTCCTGACAACTGTCGCTAGCAGCAAAGGGATCTCGGTGTGCTAGTTTAAAGGTAAACCAGCAGGAGAAATGAACCCAGCTCAAAAGAGACTGCAAATCAGAGGCACAATTTAGTAAAACAATTACAATAAATAAAATGATATAGAGAAAAAATTAGTTTTAACCCACAAAACCCAGAAGTATAACTCAGCACCCTGGCGCACAAACAGAATGGTGTTCATTGGCCCCTGTGCTGAGCCCCACGTGGTTTTCCTGAGTCCAAAGTAAAAGGAAAGGAAAACCTGTTGGTGAGGATGATGATCTCAGTCTGGTCAAGAGTGGCAGTCGCAGTCCTGTTGAGGTTCTGGTCCTCCTCTGGATGTGACAACTGGTACCAGAAGTCCTCAAACCCCAAGATTATATATGCTCAGGTTCAGATGGGAATGCCCAGTACCTTCCCCAGGGCAGGGAATTTCACAATGGGTGATTCACTCTGTGAGTCCTGGGATATTTGCGAAATCCTTGATGACCCATTAGCAGATACAACCCCTCAGGCTGGATGTGAAGGTGCTAACAACTCCCCAGAGGGAGTTATCACAGCTAAGTCATTGGTGTGAAGGCAAGAGTTCTTCCTATCTCAGAGAGTTCTCTTAACACCCAGCTTACATCCTGAGGTGTCAGGTGTGCCCTGGGCAGCTGCTGCAAATGATCCATTGTTAACAGTTCATGAGAAATTATATAGACCATGTAGAATACACAGTCTTAGTTACATCCACACAGTGGTAAACTGGCCACCGTAACTAGGACACCCAGATAGAGGAGGGGAAATTAAAGACATAAAAATGGGAGAAAGGGGGATGCAAGAGCCTGGCAGAGGCCCCCACATCCTTTGGGAAGCAGCACACATACAGGGAACAGTGGCCCACTAGCAGTGCAGGGAACAGGGGCACGCTAGCTGCCTCAGCTGCAATCCTGTTCCCTTTCCCTATTGTAGAATCTGAGAAAAAAAGTGTCCCTGATAAAATTGAGAGGATTGTTTATGCTTCAGATGGGCTCCTCTCCCTGCAGAGTAAGGGAAGGAGCCACCTCTTCACTCAGCTACAAATAGGCCTTGGCAACACAGTGCCATTAAAAGCAATATTTTTCGAAGCATTCCTCCAAGGAAAGAGATTTTAACTGCAGTTCTGACTCTTACTCAGACAGCAGCAGGGTTGTTGTAGTTTTGGATGTTAATGAAATTCTCTCCCTCCCACTACAGAACTCAAAGCTAAATGCCCAATCCCATGAACAAAGGAGTAGCCCAACCAGTTCGAATTCTGAGTTGATTACTGTGAGTTAGGGCTGGGGGCGTGGAGGAGGAGAAACAGTCACTTTTCGCTGGACTGGTGGTGGAACTGGGTTGCCCTGGTTGTTTTGGTTTTGGGGCCATCCTCGCTCCTCCCCGAACGCTGTTGCTGTGTGCTGCTTGCTGGAGAGAGGCCATTCTCCTGCTCATCGTTGCTGGTGGTGGTGCGCTTGTTCTTGCCCTTGCAGTCCTTCTGGTTGGGCATCGCGCGCCCAGCCGTGGTTCTGGCTCCGCCGCCACCTGTGGCATCTCAGTCCACTCGACCCCACTGCAGCAGAGACCAGAGAAGGAGAGACTCCAATGTGCAAGTGAGCCTCGCTGAGTCACTTTGCTACCTGCGGAGGCACAGCAGCAACCCGAGAGAGGAGGAGAGTTTTTTCTATCTGCAAGAGATATTCGGTGTTACCTGCCGGACAGCTTCACCCTATCCTTTCCTTTGGCCTCCATCTCACCACATGAGTGACTCAGAGAAAATTGGCGACCCGCCGGTTGCCTTTTGTCTTGGCTTGCTGGATCAAAAACTGGTCACTTCACTGCCAGCTGATGTGCGGCGGTGACCTCTGCTGTCTACAAATATAGTTACACCAGTGAATGAGCAGAGACAAACTCAGTTTCATCTAAATGGGTTTGTTTTCTTAATTCTCTTTGTGGGTACAGGGTAGCTGTTTGTTTTTGTACTAGTTTTGGTTATACATATATATAGATATAGTGGTTAAGAACAGCTATCCTTCTTATATCCAATTTCTAATTAAAGTTCCTTTTCCTTAAATTTAATAAGGAGTGACGTAGTTATTAAGGAGGAATCCTGTCCTCTGGTTTTGGTAAACATTAGGGGTGTTTTGTTTCCCTCAAACTAAGACAAGGGTACAGCCACAAGCAGCTCACCAGGCAGTTTGCCTACAGCTTTTTGCAAACAAATAGGAAGGATAAGGATAAATATGCAT
Organism: Gymnopithys bicolor; assembly: GCA_035041215.1. Lineage (NCBI taxonomy): Eukaryota > Metazoa > Chordata > Aves > Passeriformes > Thamnophilidae > Gymnopithys > Gymnopithys bicolor. The sequence goes on from JAWWLY010000089.1 coordinate 10,963,071, forward strand.
CCCCAGCTTCTCCCCAAAATAGTGCTGTAAGTCAAACAAGAAAGGAGAGGTGAAGGAACCCATCCACATTTCACTTCAGGAATCCTATTCCCCTTGAGAGATAGTTCTCAGTTACTCTATCAAGACAGGTTTTTCTCCATGTCCTGCCATTGGTGTCCACAGAGCTGCTTCATCCTGGGCTACCTGTGCATGCAGGACTCAGGTTAGCTTTTGAGCCCCCAGCCTTTTGTCTTTGCTGTAGAGAAGACTGATTTGCTATGTGTACATTGGTTTGCTATGCATACATTCACAAACCAACAGAGAGCCGCTGCTATTGTGATGTCAGGGTGGTGTTGCCACATCACAGTGTTGTCCAGGGAAGGTTGTCCTGGTGCCCAGAAGGCCTGAGAGTGCAGAGCAGCAGTTTGGCTGGCTCAGTGCCGGAGAATCCTCCTGATCGAGGTGTCTCAGCCAACAGTTTACACCCTGACAGAGGTGTCCTTTTGTTTGTCCCTCGGTGTTGCACAGTCTGCAGACTTGTGCAGCGCTGCTCTAATGATGGAGCCACTCTGTGGAGCATTTTGTACTGCTTTTTGTTTGGCCTATTCTGGCTATTTTTTTATTCACCTGGCACATAAGTAGAGAGTTTTCCTAGGCACAGCATCTTGAAACAGAAATGCTACAAAGATAGCATTTGGTTTGGTAAAGCTCCTGTCAAGAGCTTCAGCTAAAAATGGAGTGTCTCTAGGCAGTGGGGTATGGGCAGTATTTAGAATGTCACCTGCAAGGGTTCCCTTTGCTCCATAGGGTGGTCTGTGGCAGTGGAGTCTGTAATTTCCTCAGTTTGGTGGTTCAACCAAGATAACTTACAAAATGCAGACAGGGAGACCTTTTCAGGAGTCCTTCTAAAAACTGTGAGGTTCTCTCCAGACTTGAGGGAAACCACCTATTTTTATTCATTCTCTCAAAAAAAGATTTCACTCTGTGGCTTGACACTTACTGCGTGCTAAAATAGCAATTCCCTTTGTGATGAAGTGCAAACTCCAAAACAGTTGGTGCATTCTCCTGAAGCCAGCAGCTGTTTCCAATGCTGTGTCAGAATAGAACTGTCACAGCTGAGGGGGATCTGGGGGAATCTTTTCTGGGGAAATTTTTTCAGCAAGTTAATGGGAATTAGTGCATGCAATTTACTAAAAAAAGAAAGTACAGAAAAGAGGGGAGAAAAAGCTGTCTTAGCTCCTGCTTGGCAGAAGAGAAGCACTGACTGTTAAAGAACAACTTGCATTTTCTTGACCAAGTTTCTATTCAGTGGCTGACAAAACAAGGAAAAACATAGACACAACCTAATGTGTTGTCCTGTTCTCTTGCTTGTGTGTGAAAGAACTGTGTGAACATCCCTGGAGGGATGTAGTGAAAGAAACTGTTCTGTCTTTGCGTTGACCTGTTTCTGTGGGATTCCCCAGCACAGAGAGTGTTCTAACAGCACCTGGTTCCTTTTCCCTTTCCTGTGGCAGGACACTTCACATGCGGATGGAGAGAAGCCCATGCTTCACTGAGTGGGAAAGCCCTCTTTGACATTCCTAGTGTTTGGGAATTGTGGAGTAAGCTGTGAGCTTGGCCTGTTGCACTAGAGTGCCAGCCTGGTAGGCTGAAAGTCCATTTCAGTGTCTGCATCAGCAGTGGCAAAGGGATCACTGCCTGCTTCTTAATGTTCCATTTAAGAGATAAAAGTCAAGGCTTGCAGACAGAAGGTTGCTTGCTGATTCCAGCCAGGGTGGAATATCTAATTCAGAACAATATGCCTTACTTCTAATGGGTCTAATTAGCCCACATTAATGTAGTTTGAGTGACTTAGAATCCTCTTTCTGTCAAAATTCATGATTTTTCCTCAGTCCAGCTGGGTATAGAGCTCGATAGAAATCAGGTTCTAAATGACAGCTTATTCTCTACCCCTCATGTTGTGGGTCTGTCCACAGAGCACAACACCAGCATCAGAACTTCCTGTGGCTCCTTCGGTTCCTGCAGATGAGGCTGAGGAGGGGGAAGGTGCCAAAGAAAGTCCACATGTTTTCTCTCCACAGCCTGAACATCCCAAAGCAGTAAGTGGCATTTTTGGTTGGCACTGTCTTTGGTGTGATGCAGAGATGCAAGTTTCTGATCAGACAGCCCTTGCTGTTTGTGGTTGAACATGCTGACAGTTGGAGTCCTGCCATGACACTGGGCTTCAGTGCAGTCCCTGACACCTGGAAAATGGATTCTGAACCTTCATGTGTAGACATCAGTTTCCTGTCTCCTGACCCGGTCTGTGAATCTCCCTTGGTACCAGATAAGAGGTAGCAGGATGTCCTTCCCTGCTGCTGGGGTAAAAGGAGTAGGTTTGTGCACGGTGCCTGTGCAGGCTCCCTGTCATCAGGCCAAGGAGCAGTCCAAAGACGCAGTTCACAGCTTCGTAGGATATGTAGGAGACATTATCACCTGCACCTCTGTCTGGACTAAGTAGCTGAAGGAAAAGTTTAGACCACACCCTTGACCTTTTTGACACGACTCAGCTTTGGTAAGAAGTATCCTACAAAGTTCCATTTTGTAAAGGAGCAGGTGTGTCTCTGCAGGTCTGGAACACAGTTCCTGAGGTCTGTTCCCTGAAGCTTGAAATGCCAAGGAGAAGTCAGTTCCACAGTTCTGATCAGAAAAGGGAAATGCTTCCTGCTTGTCATCAGACCCTTACATACCAACTCAAGGATGATTTCTTTCCCTGTGAAAACAAATGAACAGCAAGGAACAAAGCTCTGCAGCCATGGACAGAAACCTTTCTGTATCCATGCAACCCAGTCAATTCCTTGTTTCAGTCATCTTTCAGAAAACCCCTGAAAATGGAGTGTGAAACTGGCCCTGAACTTGTGTAAAAGTAGCCTGTGGGTTTTGCCCATTCAGTCTCAGAAGCGGACATCAAAAAAAGCCCCAAACAGTTTAAGAACCCTGGACGTGGCATCTTCATAAGGGATTGCATTTGAAATGTGGTCTCCAGGGCATCTCTGCCAGACACCTTTGAGACCCTTCTGAGAGGCAACCTTTTCTTGTCCCAGATCTGCACAGGCTCTGTTATTGAACGTGCTGCTGGATCAGCATTGTCTGAAGAAGCCACCACTCCCACACCTGAAGGCAGTTTGTCCAGCAGCCCTGCCCAGCAGCCAGAGGTGACAGAGAAGGAAAGGCAAAAGAGACTGAGTACGCCTTGTGCATTTTTGTCTTTCTTGTCTGCTAGAGCAGTGTATTCCATGCATGTCTCAGCAGGAGCTGTGCCATGTGTTCCTCCTCAGTTCAGTGTAACAGAGGCATTTCATGCCTCCCTAAAGAACCTATTGGTATCATTTGAGGCACTGAGAGAGCACTTGGCATGTTCCTGCTGCATCTGAGGGCAGCTCAGACTGGGCTGAGTTTGCCTGAGCTTTCCTCTACACTAAAGGCAAAAGCAGAGATTCCTTCTGGTTGGGCAGAAGGTGGGGCCTAGCCAATGGCTAGACCTCAGGGGGCTCTGCTGACCCACCTAATTCTCTTGCTGTCATTTTTTATGACTGTCATTACTCTTCTCACTTGTACAGTTTAATTCCTGAGTAGCCTTGCCACTGACAGCGGGTGTGACTGCAGAGGCTGATGCTTTTCTTAGCTGTGAGGATCCCAATTCTTAAAGCCCCTGCACTATTGATTATACCATGAGATGTTGTTTTTTTAAAACCATAAACACATTCCTTTGACAAAATGCTGATAAGGTGGAGAAGAACCCCTGCCTGTTGCTGTTGTTGTTGTTACCCAATGACCACAAAGGGCTCATAGCCTCAGACAGTGAGGCTGCATTTTAGACCTTCTGGATAGTGGGATCTCTGTTTGGAAGTGAGCACCTTGTGTTTTGTTTTTCAGGGAGCATTGTGAGTGTGGGCGAGCCAAGAAACAAATACACAGAACTGGAAGAACTTGGCTGAGGGTAAGTCTGATCCCCAGTTCCTTATACACACTCAAGGACCAGGAGCTTTGCTGGTGTAGTATCAAGCATGAAGTCAGGCAAGCTCCAAACATTTCAGATACTGCATTTAGATTTTCCCGTCAGAATTTGTAACTGTGGTCAGAAGCCATCATTAAAGACAACTTCATGCCAGCAATGTCTTGCCAGCAGCAAGGAGCAGGACCTGAAAGATCTCCTGTCTCTCAAGCTTTACTGCCTGAAAGAGCAACTTATCATCTGACAGCTGTCAAATAATAGTTCTCAATTACAGTGGTTTCAAATGTATTATTTACAAGTTTTTCAGACACACCCCCCACCCCTCCCTTAGTTTATGAACTAAACTAATTTGGCATGCACACTGGAGCTTTGCAGCAGCTCTTTGTCTTCCTGGTTGACCTGAGTTGTCTCTTGGACATCCTGCCTGGCAGAGGGCTGGTGGGCTGCTGTGCTATTGGCTGAAGAGTGGGTGAAGCCAGGTGTTTTATAAACACACCAGGCAGCAGATATCTCTACTGGGGACTAAATAGCTTCTCCTTTCTCCATGACTTTTTGTTTCTAGGGGTTTTGGAGCTGTTTATAAAGCACTCAATGCATGCACAGTACAAGAGGTACATTGCAAACACCCCAGCAGATTTTGCAGCTCTTGAGTGCTTCTACCTCTGGTGTGAGCTGTGGTTGGAATTCTGAATTGCCAGTACACCTTTGCTGCAAAGGTTATTCCTCTGAAGCACAGACTAGTGCCAGCCTGCAAAATGGATTTTGGACAGGCTGATGTACTTTTGCCAAGTTTTGCAGTCTAATAACAAGATTGTTTGGCCACAGCTTGGCCCCAACTTTCCAAAAGCACTCTCTCTGTGTTTGTTATGATCTTGTGCAACAAAAAACTTCTCAAGTTAATGGTCTTCAATGTCATTTTAGGTGGCCATAAAGAAAATAAATCTTCAAGAGAAGACATCTGAGGAACTGGCTATCAATGAAATCCTAGTCACGAGGAACAATAAGAATCCAAATATTGTTACTTACTTGGACAGGTTCTGGTATTCTCATGTAAATATTCACTTAGACACTGAAAGTGAAAAGTGAAAAAACCCCAGTTGGTCACTGACAGAAAATTGAGCTCTTTATTATTTCTCTATTCATCTCCAGTGGATGGGAGAAGATTGCAATTGATCTGCATTACTCTATTCTGGCATATGTGGTCTGAAGACTGTTTTCAAAACCTGAGTCAGCCCTAAGGTATTTTAGATGTGCACATTCATCTCCATGCCATTGTTTTCTTCTTTCAGCTACCTGGTCGAAGCAGAACTCTGGCTGGTAATGGAATACGTGGGCAGAGGCACATTATTCGACATTCTTTGTGCAGTATATATTGAGGATGGACAGATAGCCACTGTCTGTCGGGAGGTAAGGGATCCTGCTTGTGCTTCCAATGGCTTGGACAGTATGGCCCTTGTAAACAGGTGGTAAGAGCAGCAGTGATTTCCTGTTCAGAGCTTTGTTTCTGTGTTGCTGTTATGATATGAAAAGAGCATCTGCAGTGAACTTCCTGCCAGAGTCCCTGCACATTTCAGACCCTGTTTATATACTCCAATGTACTGTTGTCCTACTCTTGCTCTTTTCTTTCATTTGCTCTTCTCCACTGTTGGAATTTCATGTGGTATTTCACCTAAAAAGCAAGCCATATACTGAACTGCCTATGTAAATTAGTGCTGTGGCCTTAAGAACTAATTAATGAGATCAGAAATGGCTGCTACCGACTTTCTCAGCAGCTGTACATGGTCAGCCAATTATGAGAAGCTTTGTAATGT
>JAWWLY010000089.1:10971941-10982356 GCA_035041215.1 Gymnopithys bicolor
ATCTAAACCTGACCAGAGAAGCAGAGCATTCTTTCATTACATGGCCATTGTCTTTGAAAGACAGCAATTACTGAAGTCACATTACAGGTGGTTAAAAAACTGACTTGGATATTTCATACTTTTTCCCTTCAACCACACAGTTTTGGCAGTCTGTCATAGGTGTCCTAGCCTGCATTTCATCAAGTCAAGTAAGAGCTTTGATCTCACACTAGAAGGCAGAATTTACACTAAAATTTGGACAAGATTACTGTCTAGTGAACATATAAGCAAACTGATTTCATGAAGCCATGATAAGACAATATCAGAAATACATAGGCAAACAGATTTTCCTCTTTTTTTGACCCTGTACTGAGCCTGTCTACAGTTTTGCACATTAGGTTTACTCAAAATTTTAAGGCACACGTATTTCTTATGTCTAAACTTCAGCCTTCATCTGTCATTTCTCCATAAATCATCAAGCCACTTTTCATGCTTGTGAATTGAGAGATCTCTTACTGAGCCCTTTGTCCTGCTTTATTCTTGTTTTACGTATCTGAATGAACATGAGATGATGCAGCCAGTCTTCCATTGACCCTGTGCCATCCAACCAGTGTCTTTGGCAGGAAGGAGAAAATAGCACCTGTCATCTGCTGCTCATGGCCCATGTTAACAACAAAGAATAAAGTGGTTCAGAAGGATCTTTCTTGAAACCTGTCTTTTGGTACAAAAATTTTCTTATGGTAGTTTACAGAAGTCATCACAGATTTTGAACACAGTATCACTAACATCATTATTAACTAATTTATTTTTCAATTTCTGCTGCAATTAATAGATGAGTTATATGAGATGGGAAAGTAAATGCAAAATCCAGGGCAATGCTTCAATATTTGTTCTATGTCTTGTGCAGACATGACCATGACAAGGGAAAGTGCTCCCCTGCTGCTAGTTTGAGGCTCCAGAGAACACAAGATTTTGCAAGGAAACCAGTCAGTGCATATGCCCTGAGACAAAACTCATCCTTCCACTTGACTGGTTCCTAAAGTCCTCCTGTTAAGGCAACTTGCTCTGTTTTTATTTTTTTTGTGTATTTCTGCATGAAGAACATATTTCAAATAAAGCTGGAAGAAAAACATTATGAAAGTTACCAGGATAGTACCAAACTGGTAAGAAGAGATGTGTACTGGAAAAGAAACCCATTAAACCAAGTACTTGAATTTCCACACAGTTTACAAGTTTGGCTTTCCACAGATCTAGGCTAACAGAAGCAAGTTTACCTATTTTTATATTTTAACATTACTGCTACTAAATATAATTCAAGAAAAATCCCTTTATAAGAGTTTTCCTCCAAAGCTTTAAAAAGTACTGTAGGTAGTAAAGCATAGGAATCTGAGTTTTATTTCTTTACATTAGTAAATCCATATTCATCTCCAGGTTATGAATATTGGTACAGAATTTAGTTTATTATGTGTGCTAATTTGGGCTGGGATAGAGTTAATTTTCTTGATAGGGCCTATTGGGGGACTGTGTTTTGGATTTGTGTTGAAAATAGTGTTGATATGACAGGGATGTGCTTTTTTTTTTTTAATTCCCTCATTTCATTCTAACTTCATTAGCATTATTTGATCTGTGCAAAAATAATCAAGAAGACAGTGGGGCAGTTAATCAAGAAAGTGTCCTTGTTGATAATTTAATGCACTTTTAAAGGGAACTTCTCATGAATTTATGTACCAATATCAAAATTTTTAAAATAATGTTCTTACATTTTCAGAACCTGTTGCAACTCCTACACTTCAGAGGCAAAATTAAATGGGCAGGGATGCACATAATTGCAAGGACATGACTGCATAGAGGAGTGGAAACAGACACTCAGAGACCCAATGTGTGTGCGGTTACTGCAGTGGTGTAAAATCACTGCCAAGAAGGTGGATGTGAACTATGGCTCCAAAATCAGAAATGTGGAAAAGCAGAATAAAGAAAAAGCAGAATGCTCTAAGCAGAGTGGGATACATTTGGCAGATGACAAAAATGTCAGAACATAGCTACTTTTGAAAGGAATAATGCTTAAAACATGAAACAAAAGTGACAGCCTAGTGAGTTTGTGATTGATGGATAACTGTCCTGTTCAAGAATCACCTCCCTAAAGCCTTGCTTCTCTTACTTCCCATGAAAGGCTCTTCTGTTTCTCCTGATGCCAGTACTTCAGATTCCACCTATTACTGTTGCAAGCCATGGACACAGGAATTATGTTGTCGTAGAAAGATGTTTCTGTAGAAAATCTGGATCACCTCCACTCACATCACAAAGTGGTCTCTGATCATGTGAAGTGGCTTTCCTGATAATGACACCAAGTCCCAAGAGTGTCCCATAGTGACACAAGCCTGACAGTACCAGGGTCTGGGACCAGTGTCTGAAATGGAGCTGTTTCAAGGAGTCCTGGGAAAGTCTGCTGCTGTCCCAGAAGATGGAGATGACAAGCAGGATACTAGGGGATTCTCAGAGGCACAGTTTCTGTTTAAATACTTGATTACTGCAGCTTTCAAAAGGATAAGTTGTAGCTGTGTAGTTGCAAAAAGAAAGAAGATTTTTAGGATTAAGGTTGTTGACACTGGCTAATTTCACACAGATCATGATAGAGGATAAGTCTTCTATTCAATTACAAAAATTGCTTCAAAAGCAAGTTTGTGCCAATTTGAAGCAACTGATACTTAGTAAACACTTGGGGTAATTGTTTGTCTCAGTCTTAAACAATTCTGCTCAACATAATTTGTCTTAATTTCAAAATGTCTTTTTTCAGGCTACACTCACTGTGTTACAAAGCCCTAGTTCTTAGCCAGAATGAGAAATTTAAGAAGATGGGTTATGCCATACAGCCTCACCTGAATGAGTCCAAGGCAAATTAATCTAGCAGTAGGTTATAAGCTACTTGACATTTGAACAGGAAACTGTGTATTGATGCTTCACACTCTGTAGAAATGTATTCTCTGTTGATATCCACTTTTTGCTTCAAAAAAGAAAATTCATTTCTCTGTCTCACAAAACACGATAATTGATTGATTTATGCTTTGCCATGAATCCCATTATAGTCTAATTCCATGTAATAAGTAAATAAATAAAACTGATTAATCAAGTTCTGGGTTCAAAAAGTACCCCCGTGTGTATTATAAGTCCAAAATTTATTACAGTGCATGACTCTCTTATTTCAAGTTGTCTGTTTTATTCCATGTCTGCACCTCTTTTGGCCATAGAGAAATTTGTGCAAACATTCGCAAAAAGAGTAAGTTAATCCCAAGGGCCATAAGTTCATGTTTTGTGAGAAGGGCACAGGGGGTTGACATCAGACGCTCAAAACCAGGCACTGCTCACACAGTGGCTATAGGGATGTTACTGATTTTTGATGGCCAAGAGATTTTGTTGTCAGACACACCAATATGAATCTTGTAGTGAAGGTTAATGAATTAGACAGGGTTTAGTGACTCAGTGGAGCAGGGCCTGATGACATACTGCATCACTTCAAAGCCATTATGTTGGCAAGTTCTCTGTGTCAATACTGTTCTGCATTCATTTCCTTCATGTGAAACAGTGATTTAAAGACATCCAGGGTTTTCCTATTCCTCTACAGGGCTTTGTCTGCTCATGCCATTCCTTACAGTAATGAGGACTGATTACACACTACGCCCTGCTGCACTGGGAAAAAAATGAAGCCTTGTTTGAGAGAGTGATGACCAAAAAAGGAGGTAGCTGAGAATGATGTCTCCAGTGCATGGAAAGACAGGAGCTGTCGAGTTGCTCCCTCCCTGTATCTTTCTGACATTTACCTAAAAGATCTATTCAACTTCAGTCATCTGTAATAAGACAACATCTGCAAGTGTATTTCTGCTTAAATGATCGAAAATGGCCAGTGGTTTTATGTGTCTTAACTTTTGAGCATTTATTAAATAAAAACCTTCTGTTTAATAAAATCAAAACAGCCTTTTTTTCTTTTAAGTGGAATTTTGAATATGTCATTGAGCACTTACTGTGTACCTTCGTGGTCTGCAAAGGCAAAGTTTTTTCTCTGTAGTTGTGGCAGAGGAAGAGAAGGAGCTGCAGAGCAACCGCCCATGGGGCACATCCATGTTTACTCCACTGCAGAGATAAGCAGCAATGATTCCTGAGACCTGATGTCCACTTCAGAGCCATGAAGTTTGCAGTCCCCTTTCCAGGGGTGCAAGAAGCAAAGCTTAGGAAATGCTCATCGCTCCGGTAGAGCTGACTGGCCTCCCATGAGGCTGCAGGAGTCCTTCCAAGCCATTTGGGTTAATTTGGACAGAATTCAGAAAACACTTCCTCACCTGTAAATGCAGAAAAGAGAGAAAAACAAGTTAATTCTTCATGACTCAACACACTGTGGATCTCTATATGTGATTGGAACTTTAGGAACTCCAAGGGCATAACGACAAAAATTGAGAACTATCATAATGATCACAATGCAGCTGATCTGACTGCTAACAGAGGGATGCAGCTCTCTCTTCAAAATCAATGTTGCCTGCAAGGTATTATAGTGTGCAGGCATTAATTTCCCACTGATTTACATAGGAATCCAATAAAGCTATGAAAGATTGTTCTTTAAGACAAGATTGTGAATGGCTGAAAATGAAATTACAGGAAAAAAGAAAGGAAGACAGAAGTTTCATTAGAATTTTTTTCTGTTTTCTGAACTTAGATGTAGGTGGAGGAGACTCTAAAGATGGCATCAGGTGTGCTACTTAATCAAATCACAACACTGTGGTGCCAGCAACAGAACCAGGTCAACACTGGAACAGGTGACAGCATTTTCTGCACCCACTGCCCCTTCCTGAACAGTGTGTTGTGGTTTCACCTATGTGGGTTCACTGCATGTGCTCAACCTTCTCAACCAACAGCCTGTGGCAGCCAGATCATCCACAAAACATTTTTCCTCTGTTCTGCCTGAATTAACCTATGTTTCCATCAAGAATAATTGTGCATAAAAATTTAAAGGGCTGTTTCTATGACAACTTGAATGCAAGACTTTGGATTTTGCCTTCTGTTAACATTTTTTGCCATTGGAACTGGGTTACTGAAGTATCTCTTTGGGGAAGTGGAATACACAAGCAAATGTATAGGGTGGCACTGTGGCAGGGTGGTCTCTGCACTGTTCTTAGAGAGCTCCAAGTACAAGCCTGATCTCGAACTGGATTCTCATTGCCACCACAGTCTCAATGGACACATCAGAGAATGGTTTTATACTAAATGGTGTTTCACACAGAAATAAAGCATTGCCATTTACTTGGTTCCTCTTTATGGAACTTTCTCTGTACTTTCTCTAGGGACGTTGTCATTGTTATGGCTTAATGAAGAAATTACTCCACAATGACATCAGCTTTCATAGGTGCTTGTGGGGCAATACTCAGTTTCTCCAGTGTTACTTTCTGAAGAACAATAACCTGTAATTTTTTTGTCTTGTGAACCACTTGAATCGACAAGGATATATTTCACCTCCTAAATCATTATATTCCTTTGGACACATCTCCTACCTTCAGCTTAATAAAAGGAAGACAAAGTGAGACAAACATGAGAACATAAATATAAGAAGCATTTCATGCAGCACAAATCAATTATACTGGCCAAATCTTAAAATATTTAGTTCTCAGTATTTAAAATGATGTTCCCCTCATCACTAGGGTTTTGGAGGAACTTCAGAACAAAGAGAGGTTTGTATTTCTCCCCACCAGTTTAATAGTGGCAATGTTGAAATCAGCAAGAGTCCTACCTGACTTCAGCTGCCCCTCTCAGGATCAAGGTTGTAGATTTTCAGGTGTAAGGTATGTTTATGCACAGATTTCACAGCATGTAGAGATTTGAATTTTGGTGTGTAGATGCATATCCAATCAGGATTTTTCTTGTCCCAGTAGTTCATTTTAACCACAGGCATGCTTTTTTTTCCCTCTCTAGGCATTATTTTCCTTCTCTACTGCTTGTAGAAATGCATAAATCAAAAATGAATATGTAATTAGCATGGCAACATCTTTTTCATTCAGTTTTTAGCTTGTCTAGCACATTATTTGCCCTACAATGTGTTGTAGTTTGCTCATAGGTTTAAAATGAAATCCTCTTCCGTAAGTCATAAATTTTTGGAACTTTCAGATTTATTTACACACTAAAAATGTTGTTTACAGCATGTAACCAGAGCACATTAAAAGGCAGAGTGTCTCATGACATAAAGGTGACTCTGTTTACATTACCATTGCAGCCCCTCGTTCACAATTGCAGTGTAAATCCAGTGCTGATTGTGAGCACTCCACGTCTGAAAACCTAATGAATATAAACAGTAACCAAATGTCTCTGAAGAAATACTTAAAATACAATTTTTTGATCCTTCCATAAACAAGTCATTAAGATCACTGTAATGACTTTCTTTTACAATTTGCCTCTTTCTAGCAAGGCAGTGGCTTGAGAACTGATTACCTGCATTGCCTTCTCATGTATGCAGCCACTGCTGACAATGGGGAAACCTTATACACTGGAGGTTGGTTTTTTTTTCCCTGACCTTTTTTGGGGAAAATAAAGATCCATATTTACCATTTCAGAAATTCTTCATTTAATGATCCTTGTCTCTGTACAGTGCATAAAGTATTCAGCACGAAATAGAAAGCACAATATTTAATGGCAATCTTTTGAAAACTACACATTTCCCATAGCTCCCTAACACACTAAATTGTTTTTTTTCTGGGTGAGAGCAGATTGCTCTCAGAAAGAGAAAACTGCAATCTGTCCCCTGGCATTTTCATGGCTCATAGGGCTTGATCTGAACTGTCAAAATGGCTGGAGCTTTTTGAGGAGGTAAAAAGAAACACTGATCTGGGCTGAATGCTTGCAAATACCCATGGAATAAATGCATCTTAGCTAACCTGATTGAATAGCTATGAAAACACACTACATTTTACATAGAAAATGCTTTGTTCTTAATAGGAACCTAATCAGGTAGCTAATAAAACTGGCCTAGCATTCAGGTATTCATAAACAAAACAACAGCTCTCACACTGTGCAGGGACACAGGAGATGTTAAATCTGCAGGCACTACTGGTCCCCTGTATTTCACATTGCTTTGAATGATCATCCAAAATACCTTGTGCAGTAAGGAACAGTTGTTACAAACTGAAAAGGGTCAACCTGATTGGAGAAATATCCCATTAGTTAATTGAGATGCTTTTAAATTCTTCATCAGAACAAACATCCTCAGAAACCATGGAAACCCTTGTTACTAATTACCCCATGTTTACCTCCTGCCTCATGCCCTCACTGTGCCTCATTCTTCCTCCTGGTCTCACTAATTTTCATTTGCTTTCTACTCTTCTTCTTTTTAAATCCACAGATGCATAAAGCAGATATCTATCATCATATTTTCCATGTTTTAAATTAATAGGTAATTATTTTGAACACAGAAAATTGTAATGGGAATAAGTCATTGGGAGTAGACCTTCAACCTCATTGCTAGTTGAACCCGAAGATATGGAGCTGCAGCAGCCTCACACCTGTCAGAATATTGCATTCAACAGTTCCAATGGAATTTATGTGTTTGGGAGATGATAAAAATAATCCTCAAGTCGTCATTTTTACAGTAAGACTGATAAAAGAGTGAGCTTTGCTTCATGAATTTCCTAGAGGGAACTTCCCCTGACCTGACCAGAACTCTAAAATGCCTAGTAGCAGAGGCAGCTGAACCTCCTGCCTATCATCCTGCTTCAGTCTGAGAACTGAAATGGACGCTGAAGACTCCCAGGAAAGGGAATCTCTTGGAAAACGCTCCAGATATTGGGATAAAAAAAAAAAAAAGCATTCGTCAAGAAACTAATTCCTTCAAATAACTTCCAAAATCCTGTCAGATTTGAAACAAGAAACTTGTCAAGAAGAAGTAAGAAAAATCAGTAGGTCATGAGGGAATGGATAGAGGTGAAACTCCTGCACTAGAAGGAGAGTCACATTTTTGCCAAAAGCATAATGTAGAAGACTTGAACAGATAGGAAATGGTGATGGCTTCTCTCAGTGCAGAAAACTCTTCTACAGAGAAGAACCAGCTGTGAGGAATTAGGTCTGACCAAAGACTGTGTGTGCTTTATCAGCAGTGAGCACAGATCTGATACAGTGGTGAACAATGGAGAGGGATGAACAGTTCTGGCAAGTATTGAATCAAATCTCTTCTTCTGATTTCTCAGGAAAACCCATTTCTCAACTGCACAAACAAAAATGACACATGCTGCCAGCTCATTCCTTTCTGCTCACAGCTCAGCTGTCCTCTGTGAGAGGGGCTCTTGAAGGGTAGGGAACAAAAATTCTTAAACATATATCTGTTGTCACAAATGAAAATGTTTTTCCCTTATGCCTGTTTTCTCTATCCATGCATCTTCACACAGGGAAGATTCCAGTATGGACAGATGACAAGTTTTCTGGAGAATCACTCTGAAATTACTCCAGAACTGGCAAAACACTCACACAACTTTAGTCCTTTATGAAAGGCCTAAGCCCATGATCCCAAATCAGCCAAATTTCCCTTTTCCTGAACGGTGGTGAGCAGGGAAGGAGCACAGAGGAGAGGGAGATCTGCTTGTGTACAGATGCAAGGTTTTACAACAGAGGCACTTACAGCCAGTGGGACCAAAGCTGGCAGTTTCTCCAAGCACTTTTATCATTTGATTGGGAGCTTTTTCAAAACCTTATTAAAAGGAAACAAATAAATAAATAATTGACTCAATGTTCGCTTAATAGGTTAGTATGTATCTTCTTGGAGCAATTCACTTTCAATGTAAGATTTAATCCAAGGGATAGAAAATATTATCCAAACTGTCCTCACACACTGAAATTCAGTGCTCCATTTTTTTTTGCATTTTTTAGCTACCTTGAATACTTACTGAAAAAGATCCACAGTGGAGAGATACTGGACTCACAAACTGATTTATTTGCCTCTCCTTTTGAGCAGTAGTTTGCCCAATCACCATGGAACATAGAAGCTGGCAGATTCTTATGTCTATCCAAGTTGACAAACATGATATAAAACAGTAGAAATAAACAAACCAAAAATTGCTTAAAACGTTGTTTTGCACACAAAGCAGGTTCATGAAAAAGCATCATTTCATTGAATCAGGAAAGACTAAATACCACAGGATTTCAGATGACAACGAAGAGCTATGACAGAACCATACAGCCTCTGGGAAGACCAAGGCAAGGTTCTACACTTGTGAGGTAGAGAGGTATGTAGTCATTTTCCTGCTGTCACTTTTTATCCCTCTCCCCACTATTGTTTTTAAGACATGTCTGAATTAAATGTTTCTGGTTTGGTTTCCCCTTCCCATTCTCTTGTCTGTTGCAGATCCTTCTTACTACCCCCACAGGTCACAGTTCCATCATGGCCTTCTCTGCAGCAGCTTTCAGAAAACTCAAAGGTTTTTTACAGCAATCTGGGTCTATTCCAGCCCTTGATGAAAATCTTTTGTGCAACATCAGGAGAACCAGAAAATAATATTAAAAAAAAAAACCTAGACAAAGAAAATAAAAAAGCAAATACACACATCCCCTGACAACGAAGTAGAAGATATGCCAGCAAGCAAGCCTGTGACAGAGGCTGTTCTGCCAGGGATGCCCTGCCATGGAAAGAGGATGCAGATGCAGAAAAAGGCCAGCATTATCTTTTTATTGGTGTCAAATGTCATGTGGCACCATTTGGTCCCGAGATAGGAACAGTCTCATTTGCTCAGCAGTCTTCAATCTTCTAAAACCCCTCTGGTTTACAGCTTGTTTATGCAATACCTATCTTGCCTAACATGTTTGGTTGCTAATTTCACAGGAATGGACCCCTGGGGCCATAATGCCGAACTCATAAACCCAGACCTGATACTTGGTTTTCCGTTTGGGTCACTCTAGCAAATTATTTCCTTTTCAAGGGCTGAGCAGCAACATTATTTCACAGTGCCTAATATGCACAAGGATACTTTCAATATAGTAGCTAGTGAAGAGGTGGGCAAAATCATCTGTGTTATGTTGGTCACAGGCCATTTTTTTCTGTCTGGCTACATTTAGATAAGATAAATATTTTATCTGAATAAAGACAAGATGATGAAGATGCACAACAATTAGAGATAAAACAGCTGTGTAACTCCACATATTTCTACTGCTGTCCAGGAAAGCACAGCACAATGATCTAGTATGGCAATATCAAACCAGATGATCCTAAAAACTATTTATGGTTTCCTGTAAAATGCAGGAACACCCCTGTTCAGGCCAAAAGCCTCACCCATAAAACATAATCAGACAGGGGTTGCCATGTCTGCAGGTCCCTGTAAAAAAGTACAAAGAAATTTCTGTGTGTCCCTGGCATGTGGCAGGTGGACAAATTGACTAAGATTTGTGTTTCCATCCCTTTGGAAGTCAGAGATTTCTGCCTC
>JAWWLY010000089.1:10982456-11015098 GCA_035041215.1 Gymnopithys bicolor
TCCCTGGCATGTGGCAGGTGGACAAATTGACTAAGATTTGTGTTTCCATCCCTTTGGAAGTCAGAGATTTCTGCCTCAGAAAACCATTATCAGCTGCTCTGCAGGGTTTCTGTGGTTTGCCTGAACCACCAAGCAGAACGGGGCCTCGTCTGCAGCTCCTGTGTGGGGTTTGCTGCCTGATGCTTGGACATGAATCCTGTAGCAGAGACATGGGGAGAAGCAAGGCAGAGGGACCACAGAGAGGTGAAATCCTGCTTGTTCTCCCAGAGCTGTTCTTGTTCTTCCATGACTTGGCTCTTGGAACAAGGAAAATGTATTTATTTTTTTGCAGAGCTTGTCATATGAAGGACCAAGAGTCACAGTGAACCTCTTGTTGCTATTCCATGTCTCCTCAGAGACCTTTAACATCAAGATATTAATATCAACACAAATTCCCAAGGCCTGTGCAGTGCTCAGCCTGTGGGAGAGCAGGAGCCTGAGCTGTTCATGCAGCCTCTCGTCAAGTATCTGTGTTTGTACCTTTTTTGCCTGGTGACCTAGGAGCTTGTCAAGTCAAATGTGACTAGAAGATCTGGCTCTCACATAGATTCAGCTCCCTAAAATATTGTGACATCAGAAGGTCAGGTAGAGAGGAAATGTTGTATCAGTGCTCACTCCCAAGGAAACTCACAGCTCAACATTTGTTCAATTTCATCAGTCATTGTACACAGATGTGTGGAAAACCTTGCTTCACTACTTCCACTTCCCACAGAACATGCTTCATTATACATTTGTAACAACCAAAAAAGAGTGTCTTTTAGTCCAGCAAAAACATAGCAAAAATTTTTGAAGTTCTTTCATGTTGGCATCAATACAAGCTCAATACTCAACAACTCTGCATGGTCAGGTGTGTGAGAAAGAAGTGAACATTTCTAAACTGGGACTTTTTGTAGAGCCTGTGCTACAGTTTACTGGCTATTATCCTTGGAAGAGTTGTCACAGGGAGATTTTTTTTAAAAAGGTCATTCTCTCTCCCCTGACCTTTAGAGAAATTAAAGACAGGCTTTGTATCAGTGTAAACTGATTTGGATTTTCTGCTACATGACCTCAGAGATGATTATGGCAGCAAGAGTTCATCAGAGCTCTCACTTTTTACTTCTCAGCAAGAGGCCAGGATGATGTCCCACGGGTGCCTGTTCCTAGGACTCAAAGGGCTTCTAGGACAACAAAGAACTCTTTGGAATTATTCACTGGAAAAAGCTGACTTACCCAAAGCAAAACCTGTGTTGGCTTTCTTGCTGGGTGTTTTTGAAGGTCAGACTCAAAGAGTCCCAGTTGTTCCTAAAACACCTCTCTTAACACATTCTGGATACATACTCCAATATAGTTCATCCTGATTCATCATTAGTTTTTTCTTGCCACACTTTAATAAAAATAAAGCAATCTCATGGTTTATTTTTTTGCCAAGGTGAATTTTGAAACAATGGAGGGTAACAGCCTTTTATTCAGCACTCAACAAAAAGTTCAGAGGTTGAAGAGTTTTGTGATGCAGAATTTCTACCCTATATATCATTCTCCCTTCACCTGCTAGATGAATCAAAAGAAAGAACATTTCCTCAAATTTTATCTCCCATTTTAGCCAGATTTTAGAGAGGACTATCTTCTCTAATGAGTTATCTTTGTGCCTCATGGCTTGCATCTCCCACTCACATTCTCAAGTGGAAGAAAACTTATCAGTGTTGGTGACAAGTTTCATTTCTTTGTGAAAGGAACTTCAGACTAATTCCTTTCCTGGAGTTCATAAGACCCAAGTACTTCCCTACCTCTGTTTAATTTTATTGACAGACAGATTGAGTTCCCATTTGCAGACAGGTTGTGTTGGGTGCTGCAAAAGCATTAGACCACTGCACCTGTAACTAAAACCCTATATTCTGTGGATTGCTTCCTGCAATATTCATATCTTGGTGTCAAACAATCCTGGGAAGATTAAATTATGAATATTTGGTGATTCCTTCAAAATTCAGTAGTAATGTTAGCTTGTGACCCATTACTGTTTTATTTAGAAGCTGGCATAAAACACAAGTTATTGCCATGACATACAGGCATTGCCACAAATACCTGACAAAGAGCTACCAAATTTTGGGTCAGTGTGTGAGCTCAGAGTTTACCCCCTGGGCCAGCTTCACTTCTTTCAACATCTCTGCTGTCTGAAAATAGTAACTCCCACTTTTCATATACTGAGTATTGTTCTGATCCAAAATGAAGGGACAACATATGTCTGCTTAACTACTTTCAGAATTTGAGAAAAATTTAGGACGAGATGCTCAGAGAAACAGCTACTATGACTGTTTTTCAGAGACCTGGTAGCATAAATTCAGTGTAATAGAAGAGATAAAAATCTGAGATTGATGGTTCCTTTTTAATTCTCCAAAGAAGGGGAAAAAACCTGATTCCTGGTTTAAAAGAGTGTAGTAAAAATAGGCTGCATTTTTTTATTTTCTTCCTTTAGTTTCACTACAATAGTTCACTCATACACCACTGAATGCTACCACTCCTGCTTGAAGAGCAAAATATCTCTAATAAGTGCATCTCTCATCTCAGCATTAGGCACATTTGTGTCTTATTGAGATTTGAACAGAGTTGTCTGTGACACAGAAAATCACCCAGACAGCAACATCACAGTTGCCATGTTGTGAGGATGAGGATGGTGCATTCTTAAGGATATATCCTAAGACTTTTAGGGCACTTTTAGATCAGTATATTCTGCATCCTGAACCTTAGCTGCATGAGACCAGTAAACTGGTGGACAGTGGTGAGGGAAAAGATCTGTTATGGGACACCAATCACACTGTCAGCCTCCAACAGCATTTGAACTTCTAAGTCAAACTCTAAAATGTTACACTTCAGGCTTTTAGCAAACTTTGGAACTCATCTTGCCTGTTTTTAAAGAGTGTCAATGTCTTACAACCCCCGTATTTTCACTTTCTATGCAAATGCTTTGCTCCATCAAACTTCCACATGGTTCACTTTCTCTGTCCTGTAAAACTTACTTCTGTGAGAGTAAAAAATATAGCTAGACAAAGATTAAGGACAATGCTGGTAAGGTGCACAGAACTGAGCCTTCTTACCTGCAAACCCACCAATCAACCAAAGCAACCCATAGCACTGTAGTTGAAGACAAGGTCTGCTACAGGCCTGCCCTGGAGCAGCCAATAATCTGGCCAAAGACAGAACTGGAAATAGTGCCACATCCTGTACCCAGAGCCCTCACAAGAAAAAAAAGGAGCAGGGCTGAAAAACAGACAGCATGGATCAACAAAGGAGTTGGCTTAAATGCAGCTTCTGTGCTGATGGATAAGATACAAGGTCAGGGATCATGTGTAAATGTCTAAGTAAAGGCTTGTCAAGGCCAGTTAGCATCCTTTGGGACCGCGCACAGACCTGCTGAGGGTCATTCTGCCTCTTCTTTGCGTTTCATTTATGTGAACAGTAAACCTTACTGTCCTTCACTACAGCGCTTTCCTTTATATTTAAGCCCTTCTATCTCAGAAAAAAACCAAACTTCTCATTACTAGTGTTACTGTGATGTTTCAATTTCAGTGAAAATGTTGTTGAGAGTTTATTGGAGCGTTCAGAGATAAAATGAGAAAACATTATTAAAAAGTGTTTATTTAAAAAAAATACCATACAATCCAAGGCTGGCAACCCTGGACTTTTTCCAAGGTGCTGCAATAACAGCATTTTTCATACAAATACTCTTACTAAATGAGGGTCTGTTAAATGTCATTAAGAGTGGTACTGGGTACTCAAAAAACCCCATGAGACAAAATAACCATGGGTCTGATTTTGAATTACACTCTACTAAAGAAGCAGAAACAAGATTTAGGTAGTCTGACTGTGCATTTACTGAATTTATGGTCATTTTAAGTAGCAATTTCAGGTGAATTGTCCTCCCACTCTGCCTCATCCATACCTTAAATCAGCTTGTACTGCGGTCTTCTAGACAACAGTTTATTATGGAAATAATGTGTAATGGTCACTCCATTTAGGATGTAAGAAAGGGCTGATTGTTTTAATGTTGCCAGTCAAAATCCAGGGCTGCTGAGAGGAAGACATTCCTTTTCATAATATTATTGTTATATCAACCACACTGTCTTAGGAAAGGTATTGGATAGACAAGTACAATAGGGCAAAACTTGTCTTTATGTGTCTGTCTAAATAAAAAATTAAAAAAAAAGAGGACTGAATTCTTCTCTTTCCTGCAAAGAGAAGCCGGATGGATTATGTATGACAAAACATCTGTAATCATTAGCTGCTTTTTCATATTCTGGGGACCTTGGTGGATTCAGAATTTTCCAAACATCTTCTTCACTACCCCCTGCTCTGGAACACAGAAAATTGCAAAAAACATGTCCAAATCCTCACCAGAGAAAGTTTCTCCAAGCTCTGACCTCTTCTCTGGGATTGATCTTCTTGTCAGATAATATAAAAGACAACTCTTCACACTATAGTAATTGTACATGAGGGCCCAGGTGTAAAGCAAAACAGTCTTACTTGAGAGATTTTGCTTATTGTGGTGCTAAAACCAGTACCTGGTCCTTGTTTCCCTCCCAGCTGTGCTCTGCAGCCTTGGAACAGAGAGGCCCCTCTGGAACCACCATGCTGGCTGCATTGGGCTGACAGTGGGAAGCATCAGCACAGGGGTCCCTGTTCCAGAGATTCCAATACTGGAGCTCAAGTCAGTTTGTCACACATGATCCATCTCACTCCTCCACTCTGCAGGAAAAGAGAACCTTAGCACTTTTTTCCAGTAATTTTTCCTGGTTCTGCTGGTTTCAATGACAGTGTGGTCTTTGCTCTCCATACCTATTATGAAATCCATCACCCAGGGGGCAGGTCCTGCCTTATATTGAGAAGATTTGGGGGGAAGTCTTTATTCTCTTTCAGACAAATTGCATGACACTACACTCTCATTTTAAAGAGGGTGTTTGCAGAAGTAAATTGCTTCTTTAGCAGCCATTTACAGGGGAATGACTGTGGGAACAAAGTACTATCCCAAGGCTAAGATGGGAATTGTGTGGGTCCCCTCAGCAACTCCCTTTGGCATATCTGAATCTGAAGTACCTGCCATCCATCCATCCATCCATCTATCCAGATGTTTGTTTATGTCCTGACTTCAGCAGACTTTACCCACTCAGTGACATGCTGTGGTGCACAGCGATGAAGGATGTCATGATTGCCTAGAAGCAGTGCTGGAGGAAAAGGCCTTTGTGTTTCTCATGGGATCCAGGTAGTGACACCAGTCTTGGGCTGCTTGGAAATAGCTGGATTTTGATGCCATAACTGAAGATCAAAATAGCAAAGTCTTCTAAAATTCAAATTTGGGTGTTTACAATAGTGGGCTTTGCAGTGCTGTCCCCACTGTCTCGCCTTCTCTGCAACTGGATGTTGCCATGGCTGCAGCGCAGCTGGAGCTTTCCCGCAGGAAGGAAATTTTAATGGAGCAGGGGATACCACAGCTAACCTTTTGACTGACCTTCTTTTGTTCTATTTCTTTACTAATGTCTATGACCTTCTACCAACTGTCAGACAGTCTAAATTGCATTTCAGTTGCTGATGTTAGCAGCTTCATCTCTCATGCTATATTCAGTGTCTTATAATGAAATGCTGGCAAAATTCTTTGCTTCCTCATTTAGCACTTGCTCGTTCCTGTTCCACAGCTACTCACTCTGGCTTCTGTGCACTGTCACCCTCATTGAGATTCTGTTACGCTTCCCACTTTCTCAGGAAAATGTCAAATCCTTGCACTTTCTCCAGCTTTTCTGAAGATCCACTGTCTTCTGGTCCCTCTATCTCCCCCAAGGCCATATACTTTATTCTCCTCTTTGCTATATGAACCTTTCCAGAGCTGAGTGTGAAGAACTGCAAACAGTCTTCCAAATGAGGCTTATCCAGCTGGAGCAGGGCCAATTCCCAAATCTCATGGTTGATAAATGTATATGTGCATCTTGGAATGCTGTTGATTTTATTTGAACAGATGTTAAGCATTCTGCTGGGGATCTCACACTTTATCCACCACTATCCCTCACTCCTACCTGGAACTTAACAGTATGTGCTGTTAACTATACTGGGTGTGTAATGTGGCATGGTAAAAGGAAATAAAAATGCAGAATAGCTAGCAAGACCACTTATATTCCCACCTGGTTAAAAACAAAACAAACCAAAACAAACCCCCAAAAACCAAACTCATCCCAACTTTTCTTTTTGGAGTCAAAAATTGCTTCAAGGCCCAAGTACAGAACATCTGACAGTACTTTCACTCAGGACACATGGCTCTAATGTGACTGAGAATGCATTCCTTCATGGAGTTTAGAAAACATTTCTTCAAAGTTTGTATACAAAAGTATGTAAATGTTACATTCGTTGTTTTCAAACACAAGATGCTTAGATTTAATTTTTTTATTGCATATATTTTATTGTAAATGTTTCAAAATATAAACCACAACAGACTGATTTAGGTAACAATTCTGTTGCAGTGAAAAAATGGACATGGGCTTCAACATGCCCCAAATATCAATGGAGAGCCTCTGAAACCCCAGGCTTTTGGGTAACAGTGGTATGGCAACAGTTGATTGCAAACTGGTACCCAAAAGGAGACTGTTCTGGTGCATAAGCTCCTCAAACTCTGCCCTGAGAAAGTGGTTGTCTCAGGATTACATTGGGGTAATTTGTTGGTTATCTTCCTTTTGGATGGATGGGACCATACCTAAAGAGCAAAAATCATTTGAACGGAAAAGCCCTCTTAGAAGAAGAAACAGGAATTTTGCTGACACTCATGTGAAGGTATAAAATAATGAAAAAATGTCATGTTTTCCTTTAGGTATTTAAAAACACTCTTAGTCCTGGTTTTATTTCTATTTTTAGTTTAAAAATCTGCTTCAAATAAGAAGTAGTCAAAAAAAAAAAAGAGGCCAACAATTTCATCTCACTAGTAAAATACAGAATATTTAGAGCTGGATTCCATATTTATACTGGAGTACTTCTACATAAATAGGTCTGTCTGAGGAGGTCTGGAAATGAAGAAACTCAGTCCCACCCTCTCTTACTGGGTAGTTACTGTAAACTGTGATTTTTGACACCCTGAAAAAGCTAAAGAAGCCTCTCTAAGAGCTTCCTGTGGGTGTCCAGCAAGTGGCAGGAGCTAAAGCATCCGTGGAACCTCTTCTCAAGCTGGCTGAGAGATGAGGCAGCAGTCAAGGGAACTTAGATCTGGAGAAAACTGGGGAGTGGCAATACTGGGAAGAGGTAATATAAGAGAAAGAACAGGCAAAATCACATTGCAGAGATGTCCATGGTGGTTTGGACAGCAGGGAGAAAACAAGACCAAACATGGAAAAGGGCCCAGATATCCCAGCAAGCCAAGTGTGTTGAACAGGTTGTGAAAGTAGTAGTATTTGTGCATTTTGGTGATATTCCCTTAACCATTGGCTGTTTCTGGACCAACAGAAACTGAAAACAGACCAAGTAGAATAGTCAGAACATCCTGACAACCCAGCCAAATGCTGTCACCCCTGCCTGTAAATCTGATTACACTTTAAAGCAAAGTTTATTAAATGTTCCATCATAGTTTAAACACACAGCAAGTAGAGTTGTAAAAGGGCACTAATGTTCTGTGGTGCATGGATGGGTGATCCTGTAATTAAAAAGGAGAAAATAAAAGTTGGCTGGTATGGTCATTGGCCCTTACAGATTTTGAGAGCTGTAGACTGCAATCCATACAGTACAGTGTCGATCACCATTTTTAGTTGATGACACAGCTATTTACAATGATCTTGATTTTTTTGGGAGTACAGAATATGCCATGCAAATCCAATTACCAGGTCATGGCTAAATCCAAAGCTGCAACTGCAAGCCATCACAGTTTATGAAGGAAAACAATTCCTCCAGTTCTAATTTCAGTGTAAGAGATATGTAACATTAATTTCCTTAACATGCCTTTGGATTGTCTCTTAAAATATGTCTTCTAGTTTCAAACGTACTCAAATAGAGTGAAGAAGAGGTAGAAAGATACAATTCAAGGTAATCCACTGGTTAGATTATTCAATCCTTCAGCATCTTCATCCTGAGAAAAATGCAATAAAACTGAACCAGTAAAATTACACTGGTATAAACCAAGAGCACAGGAAGGTGAAACAGCATTTGCATTTTGAATGAAAGAGTTTTGAATCTGACCTTGATATTTCACTTCTTTTACAGGGATTTAAATGTTTAATGAAAAAATCTGACAGTCTCATGGAAAAAGTGTCCCAAATCAAACATATTGTCTAATAGTTTCTGTCTTTAACCATTTTTTTATTATTAATTTATTAAATAGCTTTGTTCCTCTTGCTGTACCTTCATCTGTTTTAAGGAGAACAACCTCTAGAGACCAGTTTTTGTGCTGTGCAGGGGCCAGAAAATGGAAGTAGAAAAGACAATTAAAATGGTAAGAAGATTGAAAAAAAGAGCTCGGTTCCATAAGCAGTAATGAAATGAATCATTTATGAAAAAGACCTAAAATACCATAAACCCCAAAACGTGTGCATGTGTGCATCTCTGTAGATATTTATGCATTACTGAGCACTGTACAGATCTATCGCTGCATATATATAGGCATAAATATAGGCATTTAATAAAATAAATAGGCGCAGTAAAGAAAAGCAATGTGACATTTGGTATCAACATGGGCATATGCAGTGTGCCTCTCAGACCTGCATAAATAAAATTATATTTTGCATATATCTACATTATATATTTTAATGCATATGTGTTCATTTTTTTTTCTTAATTCCATCTAAATTGTATTTCTTTCTGCATCTGGATTTTTTGCTGTTAACTGCAGGAGGATTGTTTTGGAAATGAATGTTCTTCTTTTATGTTTTCTTTCTCATCTGGAAAAATGGGAAAAAAAAAAGGAACTCCAAAGGAAATCACTATGGATATTATTTGTCTTTCCTTTAGTCACTTGCCAAAATAAGAATACACAAGGAAAAAAAAACCAAAACAATAAATCAACAAACAATTGAATGAAGGAAAACAAAAAGTAGGAGAACACCTCTCACTAATCCTGTTCACTGTGATCACCAATAAGGAGAGGTGACATCAGAGTGATGACAGGTTTGGAGTGAGATGTCCTGGGTGTCACAGCTGGTCTGCCACACCAGCTCTCCTCATCCCTGAGCTGATCAAAGCACCAATCAAGCTCCTCATCTGTGAAACACATCAAAGTTGAATAAGAGTCAGCAGTGCCCTGGCAGTCAGGAGGGCCAGCCATGTCCTGGGGGGCATCAGGCAAAGCACCACCAGCTGGGCGAGGGAGGGGATTGTCCTGCTCTGATCTGCTCTGCTCTGGGGTGGCCTCACCTGCAATATTGGGGCAGTTTTGGGCACCACAATGTTAAGGAAGATATGAAGCCATTAGAGAGTGTCCAAAGGAGGTCAATGAAGATGGTGAAGGGCCTTGGGGAGAACCTGTATGAGGAGCAGCTGAGGGCACTTGGTGTGTTTGGCTGGAGAAGAGGAGACTGAGGGGGACACCTCATTGCAGTTACAACTTCCTCATGAGGAGCAAAGGAGGGACATGCACTTCTCTGTGGTGACAGCGATAGGACCCGAGGGACTGGCCTGAAGTTGTGACAGGGAAGGTTTAGTTTTTATATTATAAAGAGTTTCTTTCCCCAGAGATTGGTTGGGCACTGAACAGGCTCCTCAGGGCAGTGGTGACAGCACCAAGCCTGACAGAGTTCAAGAAGCATTTGGACAATACTCTCGGACACATGGTGTGACTCTTGGGGATGGTCCTGCGCAGAGGTAAGGGTCGGACTTGATGATGCTTGGAGGTTCCTTTCAACTCTGCATATTCTGTGATTCTGTGACATCTCCGAGAATGCCTGTGACCTGAACTATATGAAGCCACTCATACCAGGCTCACTGTTAAGTCATGTACATGTGTGTCCTTCCAAAAAGAGACAGAGAAAAAAACTATTCTGCAGAATTTAGTGTGATCATTTTGGATGTGTAATACAAAGTTGTAGGGGAAGAAAACAAACTGACAAAACTACAAGCTCAATGCTCTGGGGTATATTTTCCGGAAGGTTTGTCTGGCCCCTGTTGATTTACTTGCAATGTTTTCTTTAACCAGGAGCTGCAGTACAAAGGCAATAACATATTTATTTAATCTCACATGTTTTTCTCAGGAACTGCAATGCAAAGTTAATAACATATTTCTTTAATTTCACATGTTGTCCTGTCCAATTGGCAGCTTTTCCAGCATCAACTCTGAGCTCAGGAGGGGAACAATTCCAGAGACCAGCTTCTTTTAAAAAAAAACCCTGAAAGCAACTGCCAAATATTTGCTTAGGCTGTGTGGTTTGGGGAAGTATTTTATTGTGTTCCATCATTACTCTTCCATCTGCTTATTTTTGAATCAATCACTATGGTTGCATGCAGGCTTTCTATTGCCAACTAACAGTATCTGACGACAGCTCAGCTGGTAGCAAGGAATCCTGCTATTCCTTCCACTCACATAGTCTTTGCTGGAACAGCAAGTTGGAGAGCTCAGCGATGGTCCCAGCTCTGTCAGAACACACATGCCGAGGGTATTGTCCCTCTTTTCAATGTCAAGAGAAGCATTCATGGCCCCTGATGGCCTGTGGGCAGAACCAGGCCTGTTGTTACACAAATGTCTCACGGAAACTGACTGCTGGGGAACAGGAAAACATGGCAGTGGAGTTGCTCTCTACCAGAAGTTTGGGATGAAAAGTGTGTGCTTAATGCAGTGGTTCAGCTTGGTGTCTGCAGGGAAATAATGTGCTGGTCTAGTTAGTCTGACTCTAGGGGTTACCTAAGCCCTGAAGTTTTATGGCCTCCTCTGTGCCGCCCCTGGACCACTTCCCCTCTGCTGCAGAGAGCACAGCTATGCAGGGAGGCTCACACCACAAAGCCAGAATTCCCATGTCTCTGTCCCTAAGACAAAGTCAGTCCTCCAGGTCTGACACATGGTTTGGGAACCTCAACAACCCCCAGGAAATGAGTGAAAACAAAGCAGGGACCTCCCAAGGCTGGAGCATCTTACCACAAAGGTAATCCAAGGCTCATCACTTACCCTGTTCTTTTTTCCTGTCAGGGATCAGGTTCCCTTTGAAAACCTTTTGCACTGCAATCTGCTTGCTGGCTCTTAAACTCCCAAATTACATTAATTCCCAGTAATCAGAGAATATTTTGCAGTTTTTAAGAGTTTATTTCCAGTTGCATACCATCTTGCATGGCTGTTGGAAAGAGTAATGAAATGGATGATTAACCATCTTCTTGGCAATTCAAGAGAGGTGATGAATGATAGCTCATGCTGCAGTGAATATGGAAGAAAGAGTAATGAGGTTTATTTTTAATGCAAATCTTAAACAAATAGCTTTTCCCCTCTTCATAGAGCACAATATTAATTCTGTGTATATATATGTATATTCTGCTTCTCTACAAAGGTTAATGCTGATGATGCCTAAATCAAGCAGATTCTGTCCCTGTACAACCACTTCACCAGCTTTGTCTCAAAATAAGTAATGACACTAAATCTTTAGCAGAGGTGAAAAACACTCAGCTCATAAAGATCCAACTTCTCTTTTCCTTTCCCTTTTCCTAACAAGCTGCCACTTGGCATAACAATTCTGTGATGTAGTAATTCCCACAACACTCTCTTTCAAGTATTCATACCAATTTAAGGTGGTATTGGATTGCAGGACTGTGAGAGTGAGAATTTTTGTCTTTCAGAATGGCTGAAGAAAAGATTTGGTACAGCTTGAAGCAGAGATGTCAAAAGTGCAAATCATATGTAGTTTGTGTTATATGCACAAGATTTGTACTTGGAATGAATGAGTTATTGACAGCATAGCAAGACCTGCTGCATTCTAAATGCTTCAGGAATTCTGTGTGTTTATGCCAATCACTCTTCAGAAATAAAATATGGTAGTTGAAAGCATCAGTACTTGTGCAAGTATGTCCTGGATGTTGCCCAGGAAAGCCTCAAGCACAGCTTATTTTCTAAGCAAGTTCATGGCAATAACCTCAAATTAATCTTCATACCTAACCTATTTTTTTTTGTTAGAAATGTCATAGAGCAAGTAGTTAGATAAGGGGAAAAAAAATCCCCTTTAAGGATTAGGAATAAGGGGAAAAGGAAGTAAAACAATCCTTGACATAATATTAACTGGAAACAAATAGTTTTTGAAGGAATTTGAACCTTTTAAGACAGAAAAATGGAGAGATCCAGATTATATATGTACAGCAGATAAAGACTGACAGTGAGCTCCAAAGATGGTCCTTTCTAGTTAGCATGAATGAGTAGACAAAGCCAAAAGTAACAGGATTCTAGAGCAAAGAGCCTTTGGCAACAAGGCTTATTCCAAGGGCACTGTTTCTGCAAACTCTGACGCTTGTTTGGGGATAGTAGTGAATTCTAGCAAAGAGAAGAGCCATAAAATAAATAATCTCTCTGTAAGGCTAAAGGACAAAACCCACCTCACCTTCAACATGCTGCTGCCTCAAACCCACACAAAGAAATTTTGGACCAAGGTCCTTGGGATTATGTACCCAGAGAGCTGCAGACCTGCAGTATCTTCACTGCAAGGTGCCCATGACAGGAAATAAATTTGTTTCCTGGAGCTATAGAAAGAAAAAAAGTTGAAAATGGTTGTATTCAAATTTCCAGTTTATAAATTTGTGTAATTCTCAGAAATAAAAGAATTAAGGAATCTTAACTACAAAGGTCATTCAGACTCCATTATGAATTAACATGCTATCAATATTTGAATTCATTAACTGCAAAAATGCACCAGAAAATTTATAGATATGTCCACACATATAAGTGTGTGCTACTTTTTCCACTTCAGAAAACTTAATCAAAACCAGGGAAATTGTATATTAGTAAGCTTTTGTCAACAAATTTGTTCTTATCTTGCAGTCTTTCTTCACCAAATTGTTGCCTGAAGCAAAGTTTTGTGGTTGAGAAATAGCTATAAATCCCTAAAATTATGGTTTTTCAATAGAAACCATAACAGACCCTTAATTACAGCAGTAAGAACACAAGACTGCTACCAACTTTTTCTCCCCCTCAAGAGAAAATTGACAGTGATATTGAGATCTTAAGGCTAGTTTTAAATTACCTGGAAAGAGTCATGCTGGTTCTGCAGTGCAGCAGCACGTCAGGTGTCCTTGAAAAGCTGTTTCCGCTGGCTTTGGGGCACTGGGATGCAGAGGGCAACATCCCTTTCATCTGAAAGGGAGAATGTCACTGACACCAGGTTTCAGCAGCCTTTTAGTTGGTGCTCATGACATCTGGAGCATTTTCTCCCTGTCACCAAGCCATGGGGCACAGCACCAGGCACCTTGTCTGTTTGGAACCACTCTGTACCTACACCCAATCCCATCAGATCTCAGAAGCTTAGCAGGGTCAGCCCCAGTCAGTAACTTGGATGGGAGACCTCCTGGGAATACCATACCGGTGGCTTTAGGTTCTAGTCCTGAGGACTTCACTGTCACCGTCCAAGCGCATGTGGCTGTCGCAGACGAACCTCAGGACTTAAACAGTGGGGCCAGTTCTGTGCACGCTGTGCCTCACCTGAAAAATCCACTGTGCAGGCTCGAAGGACATACCCATATGGGTAGAGCCTTTCCCAAAGCGTTTGTGAAGCCGAGCCATGATTTACCTTTCAGGGATCAGATGAAGCTCTGTCCCTCCCCTCACCCAAAGAGGTCACCCTGACCAAGATACTATGTGACAAATCATATCCCAGAGGTATTTCCTTGGGAATATATTCCAGATTTCACTACTATTCATGGAAATTCCAGTGTTACCATTTGCATTTTCTCTGCATGCTGGGCAAAGAGAGTCAGCACCCTGACTAATTGAGTGGGAAATTCCAGGGCTGGGCCAGTGATCTGTTCCATCCTGTGCAATTCTCCTTGATCAACATCTGCCCAGCTGCAGTACTGTGACCAGTCCTACCAAACTTCTCTACCCAGTCAGTCCTTGGACGGCTTTGAAGATCCATGAGGAAAAAGGAGTTCTGCCTATGGCTGTGCAGGGTGGCATCATTAGGACAGTGAACAGAAATATGCCTGTTTTTTTGCTGATACTTGGGGCGAGGTGAAGAAAATATCCGTAGAGGACTAGTTAGAGGACTAGTTGTTGGTCATGTAGAACTCTGTGCATCCCATCCTTTTGTGCTTTCTCCCTCCTCTTCCCACTTGTGCACCACCTGCGATTCCCATCACTGTCCTTCAGAGTAAAATTGGTGGATTCTACATACTCTGACAGAAAATACTTTTTTTTTTCTGTCTTCTTTATGCCTCCAGTTTCTGTAATTATAGCAAAACCTGATTCAGATTATTTAGTCTTAGTTATGTTAATTTTTTCAAAAGAAATTGAAGATACAGTGTTTAAGCAATGTTTGCTTCTCAATTAGCCAATGAATTACCAAAATCTCCATTGTAAAACTGTTTTCCCTATAATTACGTATGTTTTGAGGTAACTGCAACTCCCTGAAAAGCCTGTGAGGCTGAAAACTCCTTATGCGCTTGAAGCTGTCTCATGTCAGACTGAAAGTTAAAAGACACATTTTTGCTGAACTGCAGCAACAAACTCCTCTGGGTAACTCAGTTATACCTTAGGAGTACAAGGTCACATAATCCTCTGAAAGTCAAACTATTTCCCAAAAGTTGTACATTCCCAAACCAACAGGTATACATAGTGACAGGAATAAATCAGACACCACTGACTTTTCAGTAATAAAGTTTAGAGTTGATCAACTAATACCAGATAAAATGTGTTACAGCTGACAAGCAGCTTTCTGCTAAATTTGATGGAAAGCTAAGAGCACAGTGTCTCAGGCTGTCACTGAGAAAGTCAGGACCCATGAAAGTTCCAAAAGCATGCAACATTTCCTGAGTTGTGTCTGTTTTCTTAGCATTAATCTGGATATTTATAAAAATAACATATAAATAAATGGTTTCTTCCCTTATGGGGAATTTACATGCACAACAAAGCAGGTTTTCAGGTCCTGTATTGAAAAGGGGGCTATGAAGATGATCATGGAAGGGGGATTTATTCCTGAGGCTCAACATAAAGTCACTCAGTTTGTATTGCTATTGCAGTTGTCATGGAAACCAAGAAAGATCACTCACCTTTCTCTATTAAAAAAAAACACAATACAAAACAAAACAAGCAAAACCCAAAAAACCCCAACAAACAAAGGAATGCAGCTTAGATTTCACATTTCAGATTTTGAAATGGATTTCTTATCCCCCCCTTGCATTTTTAATATACAAAATTATAGTTTTATTCAGCTGCTCAATCAAAATATTTAATATATGAAAATAGAAATGCCAGAAAGCAATTACATTCATGTGGCCAAAATATTACATTGCAATAAAAATTTATATCTACATCTTTTTCTCAGAGGCCTCTTCTATAAGCAAAACTATGTTTTTATAAGAAAACTTAAAGTGTCTGGATCACATTAAAATTTTTGTCTGTGGGGGTTCTTATGGTGCTCTGCAGAGCTGGAACACCATCAACAAAGTGCAAGTTGTATCTCTACTGAAACATAGTGGTGCTGTGACAAAAATTCCCAGTTATGGTGCCACAGCTATTGGTATGTCAGGCTACTCATCTGAACTGTCAGAGTCATGTAGGAAGATGCTGAAATGCCCTCCACAGCACCCACCACCCCATACAGGGTCAGGAGTAGCTCCAGGGTTTGTGATGCTCACACAAAACAGACAACTGTATTTGACATTCAATGTTTTACACCAAATCCATGGAACCTGACAGTTCCGTGTAAGGAAGCACAATGCACTGACAGGATTTGAGCCAAGGTGGAAAATTTTCTGTCCTCCAGCAGACTTGGCATATAACATTATCAAGTCTTGCCAAAAAGTGCCCTCAGTCTCTGCAGGACTCCAGAGATCTGAGTTCAGCTCTGGCTCTGCACAAGTGCTGTGAAATGTTGTGTATGAAGTGAGCCCCGTCTGCACCAGCCAGCCCAGATCGTTGGGCAGTGCTGGTGCCAGCTGGGCTCTGTGGAGACACCAATAATGCTTTCATTCCAGTAAGGCTCAGCACAGGGCTCCCAGTTACAGCTCACCCCTGATCCCTTGCAGACACAGTCTTCAACGCATGTCAAGTTGTCACAAACACCTATGTTTGCCCAGATGACAATATAAATAAATAAATAAATAACCAGGTAAATAGAACACACAGAGACTCCGATGATGCTTTTTCTCTTTATTCCTGATAAAGAAACATCTAAGGAAATAGTGTGAAATTGGAGAACAGGTTAGCAGTAGCTAGGAATTCTGATGTAGAGCACTGACATGGACTTGGGCTGATAAGTTTAACTCATTTGAGCATTAATTAATCTATACACTATTGGAAGGAGCTGAAACTCTAGAGTCTAAAAAATTCAATGGATTTAGATACTTATACTTAAAAATTTCTTTACATAAAATAATTTACTTGCTAAAATAATTAGATTAAAAAACCCCCAAGCAAAACAAAATAAAACAAACAACCCATTATTTTATATTAACTTTTTAGTCAGGGAAAATCAAAGAATTTCCACAAGACACTGCTTTCAATAAGATTCATTTCCCTGTCAGTGTGGGCAATCCATGGGCATATCAGCTAGAAACCTTCATTCCTCACTGCAGGGGCAAGACCAGTGATTTTAGCCATCATTGTGGCTTCAAAGCCCAGATGCCACTGGTGTCCTCAAACCTAAGAGGACAAACCTCTGAGATATAGCTTTGACTCTCCCAACCCATATTGTTAACACTCTGGGAAGCAGGACAAGCAGGACTGGGATTGGGACTGATGAACTGACAGGCACTATGAGCATAACCTGTGTTGTGCGGGAAGTACAAGTACAGGCTGCTGAAGACAACACTTTAAAGCTCCATTCTTGTTTGCAGACCACTCTTCAAATGCATGGGATAATGGCCTTACATGGAAAGACCTGCAAAAGTGGTTTTCAAAAGAGTTGGGGGGGGGGGTTGACAGTAAAATATTGATATACATTGTATGAGGAAAATACTTTTCTCCAAATCCTTTATTTTTAAAAATGTGTTTGTCAATGGTAAATAACAAAAATAGCTGTTTCATAACACTTGCTCTATAGAGGTCCTTAAAAACAAATAAATACATAATTAGGTAAACCATCAAGAAACTATGGTCTGAATTAGGATGGGGGAATTCAACACATTTTCAGAATTGTGGACACTGTTGGATGTGGAATATGCTTCAAGAGTACCTGAGGTGACAAAAACCTGCAGTTCTTTTTAAGCAGAGAGGCCAGACCTGAGTAGCTTATGCCAGTGCTCATGAGCTAAGAATCATAGAATCAATTGGGTTGGAAAAGACCTCTGAGACCATCAAGTCCAACTCTTGGTCCAACTCCAGTACATTTACTAGATCATGGCACTCAGTGCCATGTCCAATCTGTGTTTAAAAATGTAGCCACAGAAAGCTCCAAAGGGCTCTGCAGGTGAAGTCTGGAAGGAAAATGAAATTAGAAGGGATGCTCATAGCAATGATTTTTTATTATTCTGCATTGTATTCTGAACAAGATATTATGCACGCTTCTGATGTGCATGCAAAAAAAAGTTTTAAATTCATTAGCACATGCCTGGCAAACAAGCAGTATATAGGAATGTGGGTTTGTGTGGATATTTAAAACCTGAACATCTGTTCCTTTGGCATAATAAATGCAATCACTACTCCTAGACCTATGATCTTCCTTCCAACTTCAACCAGTGTATGCAGAAGTATGAAAACATGAATGGTCTTCCATCTAAAACAAGGGAGTATTTCCACTCAGATTCACAATACACAGCAAAATAGGAAAACATGCCCTACCACAGGAGATGCAGTTCATTTGTAAGTGCAAATTCGCCACTCCCTTGAGCACAGCTTTTCCTGCTTGTGTGAGGAGCAGTCTGTACACAAAACCACATGCTCTGTCCTGCTTTACAAGGGGTATATCTGCCAGGGCTGCACAGGCCTGTTGAAGGCTGTTCTGCTTTTTTCTAGTCTCCACCTGAGTTTAATCTGCAAAGCCTGGATGGAAGCTCATCCAGAGAGAAGAAACTCATTCCAGAAAGGAAAGGACATGCCTTGAGTGGAACAGCTCCCCTTAGACAGGGGGTAAATTTCTTCAGAAAGGTAGAAGAAGTGAAAATAGAAGCATAAACAGTGTTATCTGAAAGAG
This sequence comes from Gymnopithys bicolor, assembly GCA_035041215.1. Classification (NCBI taxonomy): domain Eukaryota; kingdom Metazoa; phylum Chordata; class Aves; order Passeriformes; family Thamnophilidae; genus Gymnopithys; species Gymnopithys bicolor. The sequence goes on from JAWWLY010000089.1 coordinate 11,000,732, forward strand.
GCTTGAACAGTTCTGCCTTCTTTGGAAGAATAACCCTAACCCTAACCCAATGTCACTTTCAAAAACATGATTTTCCGTTTTTCCAGCTACCAAATGCCAAAGAATACGCTTCTAGATCACAAGCAAACAGCAAAGCCTGACTCAAACACACTTTTCAGCCAAGGGTTAGTTTGCCTGTACATGAAGATGATGAGCACTGTGGCAACAGGAGTGGAGCTCAGCCTTGAACAATTTGTCTTGCTTTGGAAAAGGAGAACTTTAGACCAGTCATAGCTTAGGATTTGTGTGAGACTTAACTTCTCTTACTGGATCATTGAATATGATTGTCTAAATGTAGGGGAAAAATTCTTATCATGAAGAGAAAAGAAAGTTGTGCAGCACAAAGGTGACTCAGCTGGAACAATGAAACCATCCCTACAGAAAGAGCATAGCTGACATGCACAGCTGCTGCAGCTGTCTGCAAGTGACAGGCCCTGCTGCACACGCAGAGGGAGGAAAAACAGAAGACTACAAGAGGGAAATTGCTCTGGTTGCTTCTGGATCCTCTGTGCTGGCAAACAGTCATGCAGAGGAGAGGCAGCATTCCCTGTGTCTGGTCTTCTGCACTCTAAACCACCACATTATGACCCCAGCCACACTTAAGGAAGCAGAAAGGAAATAAAAACCTGGGCACAATGAGAAGTCTGCTACAGACATGCCTATAACACATGTGTTTTTAAGGTCAAATGGGACTTTGTACTATTGAAAGGTCTGGCCACTTACTACATCTTTTTCTAAAAACTGAATGTTGTGGGAGCTAAATATTTTGGACTACAGCAATTTTAAACAAGTATCTTTGTTTTTGAAATCAAGCGAGAGCTTTACCTGTGCTTACAGTCTGTTCCAGAAGGTTGTGCTCCCTGGCTGACACATTTGTAAGGAAAGCAATAAGCCAGAATTAGTGTGCTCCTCCCTCCAATAGCCCAAACAGCCAACACTGATGCATCCTTAGATTATGCTCACACTGAGAATAGCGTGAAACACAGGAACAGTGCTAACTGAAAACATGACCAAGAGAAGTTTTTACCTTAAGCACAGTTATAGCACCAAAGATGCTCAGGAGCAATTCGGCAGAGAAGAAAAAGGTGAGACATCTTCTTTTCTTCTCTCAGCAATATACAAACTGCTGTTCTAGGCCTTTCTAGGTAAAGAGTTGTTTACCTGGACAATTAACTTCCTGCCCTTCACCTTGATGCATATGTCCTTACATATGTCTTAAACATGACACGAGTTTCATTGAGGAGCTTACATATGCTTCGTTTGCAATACTGTTAAGAGCAAGAAATTAAATCACTGCTTTCCCTGCTTCTTTTTGCCAGCATTTACTTAACTAAGAAGACAAAGAAATAACTATATACAGTACAGATTTAATAATAATGACTTTAACACAGAAATAAAAAAACCTGCTGTTAGAAAGTAAAGCTCTTCATGCACAAAAACTTTCACCAAAACAGCTATTTCAATTGTGGTTTGGAATGTTTTACTGATGACATTTTAAATGTTTGGAGATTTGGTTTGTATTTAAAGATCCTTGAGATTTTTTTCTTCTCTCAAGGCTCATTATTACCATAGAGTTTATAATTACTTCATACAGTCCTGCCGAATACTCCAAAAGAATTTCGGCCCTGGCCCAGGGGAGCAGTAGCAATAATAATACTTTGATACAAATTAGTCACCGATCTCCAAAGGAATTCAGCATCTCACAGAATGTGAGCATTTTGGTCACAGTGAGGTGAATAACAGTTATATGTTCATGGGCATCTTGACTCAAAGACAGGATTAAACCCTTTTGCAGGACTAAGCATCTTTGAGGTTAATTGGACCAGGCATAGACTTGGGATCAGATCCACAATTATAGCACAATGTAGGAAAGGAATAAAAAATGTGGGTTGTTTTTATTGCTTGCTTTTTTGCTTAATGATAACAGGGTGCACTCAATCCCCTTTCTTTGCATATAACAGACAAAGTTTGAAGAAAAGCAAAGCATTTGAAATATATTTTTCAGATGCATTTCAGGTAAGATCTTCAATTTTGCCAACATTTTCCTGTTCAATTCCAAATTAAGAACACAGTAGCTTCTATCAGCATTTATTATAAATGTTTAAAACTTGCTGATAATTGCCTAAATAGAGACATTAACATGATATTAACCATTTTTGCCAAAAGATATAGCAGTGAATATAATGTATTTAAAACAAGGAAACTAAAAGTCCCAGAAGACAAACATCAATGTGGATGAATAAAACAGACCATGTATAACATAACTACAATGTTTTGAAAGACATATTAAGATATTGGCACATTCCAGAAATGAGACAGATCCATATCTCAGGAACATCTCAGGGGAATCAACATTCAGCAAAGCAGAGAACATCTCAAACATGAAAAATGCAATTAAGCTGAAGAGATTGGAAATTTCCACTTAGCACCTTTAAGTTCAGCTCTCTCTGGCAGCAACTCCATAGCAGACAGAACTACAGGCCCCTGGATGTACTGATTTAAAACTGATTCTTCTGGTTCTTTATTATTAGCTTGAGTAATGTCTGTACCAGGTTTATTTTGGGTGGTTTTTTATTTGTGCTCAAGAGAATTTATTTTTATTTACCAATCCAATAAAAAGAATTGGATTAAGACATGTAATAAAAAAAAGCCTTTGAAATAGAAGTTTTTCATGAATCTCATAAATTGTAACCTACTTGTCCCCTTACCTATATAGCGGAAATAAAAAAAGCAAAGTGTTTACTTAAGCAGATCTGGAAGTCCCATTTCTATACAGATCTTGTAAAAGTAGCAATTCCAATGGCAGTGAATGCAAAACAAAAGGCTCATTTCTGTAATATCACTGATTTATTCCTTAGCTGAAGTTTTTCATATTATTTGTTTACTAACAAGATATCTTGTAGCTAAGTTCGTTCTAAAAGGCTCAGAAAAACCTGGCAAGTGAGGGGAGGGGAAAAGTGAGGGGAGACTAAATTATGTACAGATTATTCCAACATCTTGCAAGAGTCTGACTTGCTTTAGCATTTGGGTTGACAAAAATATCTGCTTTACATTTCCATTTCCATTTCTTATAGCTACTGAATATGTATGGAGAGAGTGGTGTTTCAAATTCCAAATTGATTCAATTTTTCTCATTAAGGCTGTTCTTAAATCCAGGTGTGCAGAAGAAATAGACACCAATGGCTATGAGCAACTGAAGTGGGCAACACATCTCACCAAACCCACACTTTGATGTCTATTTTGCTTTCTTACGGACACCAACACACATTGAAGCACCAACCTATTCCAAAGGGTTTAAAACATTCCAGATGAACAAACTTATGTTCCGTGAGGTATAAAACTTGACATGACCATCTTCACCAGAGATTGTGAAAAGCTCAGATATTCCTTACCTCTGCAGTGAGGCACTCAGATACCTTCGGGAACTTTCAAACAAAGCAGTTCCAAGGAATTTCACCCAATGGAAATGCTGAATCCTTCTGTTCAGATTTAAACAATGCCTTTAAATCACCAAATTTCTCTTCCTTTTAGGGTGCGGTGTGGGCTTCAGCATCTCACTTCTGTAAAGAGAGGGAAGACCTGGTCTGGGTGCTGCTTCCCCAGTTCATTCCCCCTCCCCAGCCTTGTTGCCTCCTGTCTGTGCTTGTTCCTGACAGCAAATGCCACTCAGCCATTTGTGGACCTGCTGGATCCCGAACTCTGCAGTCTGAAATAATTAAAATTGAAAAAATCACCCTGGGCTGACCAAGCTCAGTGACAGGTCAGAGCTCTTGGGTCAGACAGCAAAGGAGACTCCTTGTGTCCCAGTTCAGCCGGTGGAACCAGTTTATCACTGTGTGGGGTGACCAAAGCTATGTATTCTACATCCTCTATTAATTTCCCAAGAACTGTTAACAATTAACCATTTGCAGCAGCTGACCAGGGCACACCCAAACCCTCAGGATGTGAGTTAGGTGTAAAAGACACCTGTGAGATAAGAGCTGTGGTAACTCCCCTCCAGGAAGTTATTAGTACCTCCACACCTAGCCTAAGGTGTCATGTCGGCTAATGGGCCATCAACAATGCCAAAATACCCCATGACTCACAGAGTGAGATTTTTCATTGTGTAATTCCCCACCCTGGGGGAGGTACTGGGCAGTCCCACCTGGACTTGAAGGGATATAATCTTGGGGGTTGTGGGACTTGGGAACCACTCGTTGGATCCAGAGGAGGACCAGAACCTCAACAGGAGGAGATCATTACTCTTCACCAGACTGTGACCATCTCCAGAAACAGTTTTTTTCCCTTCCTCTTACTTTGGATTCAGGGGAACCATGTGGATGTCAGCACAGGGGCTAAAAACCACCATTGTGTTTGTGCCCCACTGTGCTGGGTTATATTTCTGGGGTTTGTGGGTTAAAATCAATTTCTCTTTGTGTCATTGCATTTATTTTAATATTTTTTATTAAATTGTATCTCTGATTCATAATCTCTCTTGAGCTGGGTTCATTTCTCCTGCCAGTTTACCTTTAAACCAGCACACCTTACATCACTAGGATTTTCTCAGTAATTAGGGTTTTCCAGACAGGTGTCAGACTCCTTTACCCATGTTATGAAGTGGTTAATTCCATGCACATGTAAAACATCAGGATGATATAACTCACCTGGTCTCTCTGCAAAGCTCTGTGGCTCTGGATCATACCAGCTTCCTTCACGTGTGTCCTATCAGGTGAGGCTTTCCACCTTCAGAGTCTTTTAATCACTTCTGAAAAGCAGAATATGGGTTATTTTATTTATTCTTAGCATGTAGAGCAGCACCTTTTCTGTGTCCTACTTCAGCTGAAAATATATTATTGGGAGAGAAAAACAGGGTTATACTACACATCTGTTTCATTAAATAATTACAGGGACAGTCTCAAAGACACTTCAGTCTTTAAAAACAGAGGTAGAATTGGTGCTTCATTTGACATTATGTTTTCTTGGAAATATCCTTCAAGAAAAAATTTCTCTCACCATATCAGAAACTAACTTCCAACATCAAATGGTCTTAAAGGTAACTTTTGGAAGAGGATCCCTAAAAAAAAATAAAAAAATTTAAGAACGGTCAGAAAATTTAGGTTGTCTGAGCAGGAAGTCAGGCATAGACAGAGCTGACAGCAGGTGTGACAAGGTGTCAGCTGCAGATGCACTCACTGTGATATGAAGGCTATAGACAGTGCTGAAAAAACAAATCAAAATCCAAACTTCTGGTAGCAAAATTATTTTGAGTGGCTTAAAGGCACCATTGGAAAGTTAACTGAAGATACCTGTGGAGATCTCTACCTGTTTGCAATAAGTTAAAATATTTATTATAAGTGGTCATTCACTCCATAAGTGCTCCAGTTTTGCATAAAAACTGCACAAATAATTTTTTATGGAATTTTTACTGGAACTAGTGTCTTGTCTCTACTGGCCTATCATAAGAAGAGAACTTGCATGATTTCATGAGTACACAGATGTTGGGAATACACTAAAAAGCAAAAGTGGAATGTCTGTACATGTCATAACTTCACAACTACTCTTCTTTTTCCTTTGTTTTGTGTTCCTGTACTTTGGACAGCCAGATATTAGAACCTGCTCTGCTGTCACCTCTTCCTCCATCTTAATCACTATATTTCTCATAAAATGGCAGTGATAATTAGTTTGCTGATTGAATATTCAGAGGGGGAAAATACAACAGTTTTCAAGTTGGGTGTATGAATTGGTCACTTGAACAGCAAAGCATGAACTTTGCTTACTTCAAATTTCAGTTCTTCTAGAAACAGACATTAGTTATAAAACAAGAATGCTGCACTCAGTGCTATGAGTACAGCAATGAAACCGGCTTAAGTTGATGATCACAGTTTTACTGAGAAAAAACACATACATGCAAAACAAACCATGGCACCAAATCACTGAAACCTAAATATAGTCAAATAGTCTCCTGCCTGAAGAACTTTGGCTTGTTTTATTTTTTCATACACAGAAAGATACTATGAATCATTGGAGATGTTGTATTTTCCCTCAGAGGTTGACTTTGAACTTAGTAATACCCTGTGACTGGTATTATGCAAGAACATCTAAGTCCATTACAATCATTATCTAGTAAAAGAACCAGAAAAGAAATCCTAACTTTCTCTTCTCCTACTCATCTAGCATGCAGTACAGACTGATTAAGGGGGAAAAAATCTTGGAAGTTCCATTTCCGTGACTAAAAGCTATCACTTCACTGCAAAATAACACTATCCATATGCAAATCATTACAGTTAAAAGAAACCTCTCAGAGACTGGATTTAAAGTAGAAAATAGTGTTATGGAGAAAGCAAAAATGGAAATGCCTTATTTGAAATTTATTTTAAGGTTTATATATTACTTTTAGTTTACCCACTTAAGCTATAGTGTGGTGAAAATCACTGCTGGATCCCTGGGTTTGAATCTTTATCTAAATAAATACACAAAGCAAGTTCCAGTATATAAGAGAGAAGAAAGCTGAGCAGTCCAGTAAAAAGATTGTATTTTAAGTATAATGGATACAGGAGAATGTAACAGGATCCTCTTTAGCAAACACAGCAAAAATGAAGCACTTAAGAGTAAGCCCCTGAAATCAAGGCTGGTGGGAAAGGAGAATATTGTACTTAGCTGCACCAAGGTGAGCAACAGGTTCAAACTGTGACCAGCACTGGGTTACACCAGAGCCCCAGTCCTGCAGCCATGGGAAACACTGCACTGCAAGTACGTGGAAACCAAACCTCTTCAGAGTCTGTGGGATCAGGAGCTTGTTGTGTGCCAGTCACTGCCTGTGCTAATTTGAAACACCAAGAATAAGATGCCACAGTCTGACCAACAGATAACAAGAGTCCACTCAAGTGTGAGACCTGAAAGATCAGCAACTGTGTCTCTCCTGGTCTGGCAGGGCAAGTTGTTTGGATTTCTGGTCTGTATTCACTAAGCAGCATGAACAGCTGCTCCAAGAAGCCCTAGTAAAGCTAGGCTGGATATTGAAGGACTAAGGAGTTGGGGAGTCTGGACTCATACTGTCATTTTGTGAGCAAAATGAGATAAAAAGCCCAGAATTGTTCAGAAATAAAAAGTATGGAAACACTGAGAGAAAACACCAGCATAAGTGAAGGATAATGGTTGGCGGAGGAGAGTAAATAACCGAGAATTGGTTATTTATTGGCCAGGGTGATGTTACTGTGACAGAAGTCCAATTTGGGAAAGTACTACAGAAATGTTAATACTCACGTCATGCACCTACTAGAAGGGCACTGAGCATCTGGCACAAGACTGTGGTTTGTGCAGTATGTGGTGACATGCCTGTGGAAGATTCAGCTCATCTATCTGATAAACTCAGTTAGGTTTTCTAATATTCCCAAAAATTTGAGAAGCACGTCTGCTTAAGACATCACCACATGGAGTGACAACTCATAGTTTCAAAGCAATTTCAAAAGTGTATGTGCAACTTTGTCCCTTGAGGATCTCCACAAATGTCCATCCAGTGCCCTGGACACTCTGCCTGGACAGAAGCCAAGACTCCAGAGGAAGGCAACAACTGAATTCCTGGCTGACCACTTCATTTCAGAACTGCTAAAGAACCGTACTTACAGCAGGTTGTGTTCAATTACTGCCCAAATTACTGTTGGCTTTTTTTTGACTGGAAAAAGAAATCTGACGACTCAGTCAACACTAAGGGTAGAGAAACATACTGATCTCAGAAAAAATTGTCCAGTAATACAGTAGTATTAAACTGAGCACAGCACACTCTATCAAATCATAAAGACCACACTCTAAATATTCCAAAATATATGGATTTAAATCTGAGCATATTTTATTCTCCTTCATCACAAATATATTGATTTTAAAGGATAGAGCAGATAGCCAAAAAATAATTAAAAAGAATCAAACAACAGAAAAATCCACAAACCCCATCAGAAACCTCAAAAAACTTAAATCAAACCAGTCAATCACAACAACCCAAAAAGAAAGAAATTACTCTGTCTAATTCAGTAAATGCTTTCGCAGTATGATTTTAGTCATCCAGAGTATTTTAATGGAACATAACCAAGATACAATACTGATGAAGTGCAAGATTCATGATCTTGCATATTAATATGAGTCTTCTGTGCTGATTTGCTCAAAAGGAATTAGGGATGAAATCCCTGCACACTGAATCTGACTTATGCCCAGTAAAATATACTTAGCACTGTTTTTTCTGTAGGAACAAACCCACTTTGACAAACCCTTTATAAGGGATTGCACTGCCTCTATAATGTTGAAATGATGAAAATATTAAGTATGTAAACATTCCAGTTTAAAAATTAATTATCCCCTTTTCTTGGAACATTTCATATAATGGCATCCTGACTGTGTCATTGAGATAAAAAATAGACTTCCTTTAATTTATGACTTTAAGAGATGTTGACAAGTCTAAGAGCATTTGAAAAGATGTTGTATAAGATTTTCTGGAGGAAGCATCTGCATGGAAACTGAGTTGCAGAAGTTTGTCAGCTCCTTAGTCACTGTTAATAAGAAACCTGTTAATAAGAAATGGTTTCCTGGTGATTTTTTTTTTTTAACTCTCACTCTGTGCAGAAATTTTGAGTGCAGCAGAGAACAAACCTCTTCTGGACTCAGCAAGCTGTGGTTAGGCTGACAACCTGTCCAGCATGCCTGCTAGAAAAGCGTAAAGATCCATTCCAGCTCCCAGTCCAAGAATACAGATTATTCCACCTCTTCTGGGCAAACAAGAAACTGTGGAATGAGATGTAAACAAGTTGTTTGCTGCTTGTGCCAGCTATTTCACCTATGACTCTGTGAAACACATCAGTGACACACATTCCCCCAGGCCTTTCGAGGGAAATCTCTGGTCTGCTGCATAAGATGGAAGAAAGACACCTTACCTCTGGGATGATGGCTAAGCTACCAAGGATGCTGGTGAGACATGGGTATTTCTGAGCAGTCAGTCCATCGAATTTGCTGGTACAGTGATCTGGAATTGCACAGTCATGACAGAAATTTCAGGAGTGGAGTTTTTCCTCTTAAGAAAAGAGAATAATCTGACTAACATAGTTGAAAGTGTTCTAGAGATGATTATCCCTATCCCTCCTTAAAAAAAAAAAAAAAAAAAAAGGAGCAGCTGTTCAGTTATATGTTCCTAAGATTCAATTTGCAGAAAAGAAATCCTCACCTCCTGAGCCTCTGCACTATAATTAATCTCCAAAGCACGCAATGAATTCTGAAGGTTCCACTCACCATTTTTCGACAGCCAATAAAATAAAAGAAAAAAGATGTTCACACACTTCTGGTAGCAGGTCTAGAAATGAGAGAGAAAATGTTGAGGAGGGTGGACACAGAATTGTTCAGCATGTTTTAGAAAAAGTCTCGACATGTAATATATAGGTTTGCACTAAGCAGTTGTTCAGCATAAACCAGTATCAATCTTTCATGAAGAAATTCTGCAGTGAGAGGGGTTTCATTGCCTGGAGACACTCAAGCCTGAAACAGGTTCAGTTGCTTCATAACACCAGGCTTAAGTCCCCACTGCAAGACAATGGGAAACATTTAGATCGTGGATGGATCTTAATGCTTGTTCTGGGCTCTCCTCTGTTCCCTTTCCCAGAAGCCATTTCAGACCCACCCCTCCAAGTGTTAATGTTTATGACAGGTGATTTTTCTCATTGTTGCAGTACTTAAAAGACAGACAAAACCGGTTTCTCCTTTTACAGTTTCTCTGGTTCTTCCAGTGACTATAAATTCCTCCTAGAGCAATGGACAGAGATAGTAATTAAGTGCTCACATTTTTTGTGGGTTTTGGGGCACCCGGATTATTGACCTGGTGCTCCAAAACAGTGGCAGTAGATAGTTCCACTGCTCTTCTCCAGCTAAATCTCAGTGATGTGTAAATACATCCCCATCACAGACACCACTGGGCTCTCTCTCCTTTTGATTCCTAGAAAAAGAGCAACTGGCTTAGACTCTCTGAGAAGAAGCACAAGATGGGGACAAGAGGAAAGTTGCTTTTAAGAGCTCCCTTCCACAGAAATCTGCCTCCTCTCCCTGTGGTGCTTTGAGACAGGCTTGGGTCTTTTGTGGCATGTGTGAAAAGATTTTCTTTCACCTTGCACACGCCAGAAGTGTTTCCCTTTTGTCCTCGTGGAACAAATGACAGTCTCACTAACTCTTGCTGCTAACTGTGGCTTTTTACATCTATGACAGAGATTAAATAGACACTTAAAAGTGTGGGAAAAATCAATGTTTATGAAGCTAAACCTTTGGAAGTCCTCTGTTCCCACAATTGTATGTGACCTAGAGAACTCAGTTGTACTGTGAATTGTCTGTGGTTTTTCCTTTAAATCATGAGATGTTGGCATGGGGCCCCCTCTGTTTACAGATTTCCCATTCAGTATTGAACGTCTGTTGTTTGGAAGGGATGTGAGCAAGTTCATTGACAGTCACATCACTGCTTTGGTGGTAAGAAGTTCACTTATTACAACAATTTCCAATTGGTCAAATGCAGTTATAACAACTACATTATGTTTTAAAGGGTTCAGAAAAGGCAGGTGTTACCAAATCATCTGAGAACAACAGAGTGAGGGATATTCTATATCCTCTGTGTTGAAAGGGAATTAGGGAAGGAAATATGCTGTTGTAGTGACTGTGGATTTAGAGACATTCTCATTTTTTACCCTCGGGATCCTTCGGAGTTTCATGGACAAACCTTCACCCATTGACAAGGCCAATGAAGAGATGATATTCCTGAGCCTAGATACCACACTTGAAGAGCTCTCAGCTGTGTGGTAGCTGCCATTTTTCCTTTGTACATTTTAAAATTTTGCTGAAGTAATTCAAATAAACTGAGAGAAAGAGAGCTGAGCTTAGAAACAGGGATAGAAATTACTGATCCTGCAACAAACACAGGAAAAGGACTGATTTTCAGCCAGTCCCTGAAAATGAAAAAGGGATACAAGAAAAAAGAAACACAAACAGGGACACAAACACTTGGAGGGTGTGGAGGTTCCCCATTTAACCACTGATGAAAAGGATTAAATATGCACAGGAATAAGAAACAGCCAATGATCAGGATTTAACGTTGGCTCAAGGAAAACTGAAAACCTCCAGACTAGGAAAGATCTGAAAAAAAAAGAAGAAAAGGCAGATCTGCTGAAGTTAATGTTAAATATTTTTTGTCCTCAGTATTGTTAAAGATTTAATCATATTCATTATGTGTAGGAAAGAACAACTGACAGAGGACATTTATGTTGAGAGTTGTTAATTTTTATCTGATTCCATTCTCCAAGGTTGGTTGGGTTTAGTAAAGACAATTGCTTTCATTTGCTGATTAATGATATAAAAAGGTGATTTGTGATAAACGAACCTGTTATAAAGACTTTTTGAAAAGCAAGAACATATGAAATTGATTAGTGGATATGAAACATTGCAATGACTGAGGAATTAAAATGTGGTCTCCAGCAAGTTGTAGTAGTTTATATTAGTAGCACAAACCACCAAGTGATTACATTTTATTTCTTGTTATTATCTGGCTTTGGTAATTTCCATAGCAACACAAATATTTACAAGGTCCTGTACCCCAAGGACAGCTGCAGACACATTATAGAGTCCACAAATGTCAGGGAAATAAGAAGATATTTCTCATATTTTTAGCCTCTCAAATTACTCACATGCTGTGCCATCCTTGTTCAGGGCTTCCTGTATTTCCAGAGCCACCCACATCCCCAGCATGGACACAGAAGGTTGAACTTCACTAAGAAAAGACCAAGTCAAGCCAACTCCTAGGTGAGGGTAGATAAGAGGTCACGTTACTCTGCCCTGGAGACTCCCAGGGGTCTTTTGTGTACCAAGAAAATCACAGCTCTCATATCAACAAGGTTGTCTTTTGATGCAAAATTTCTCATTTTTCCTCAAATAAAAGTCTAATTTTCTTCCAAATGAATGAAAGTTTCTCCAAGGAGTGGTTGAGAGTTTTAAGTGCTCATCACAGGAGAGACAAAGGCACAGGGACACCTAACCCTAATCCTAACCCTAACCCAACAGCCACTCTGTTCCACACAAGCTAGTGTTGGCAGGAGTCCTTTGGTGAAGACTGCTGTCAGTGTGGGAATGTTAAAAATCCGGGAAACAGAGTTACCAGGGACGATGCACTAACTTTTCCCACACAGAAAAATCAACTCCCAGATTGGTTGGTTTACTACTCCTTAGAGTTTACTGTCTTGCCTTATCACAAAACTGATTGAGAAAAATTAAAACTATCCTGAATTATGCCATGTGAATTTCCCTGCACTGACTCCCTTTGGAAGATGAAAGGAGCTTCCTCCATCACACTTGGGCCTTTCTGGCCCAGCATGTACCAGTAAAGAAGCTGGAGCTTAAACCATCACCAGTGTTGTTATCTGTTAATAGAGGATGATAACAGACAATCTTAGGTAATTCAACTAGCAAAGCCTGGCTCAGTACTACTCAGATCCCAGAACAGAGCCATAAAGAGACAACAGCTTTGGTTACTCTTCCAATACTTCTAGAGGGCAGTAATTTCCCTTTTGCTGTTCTCAGTCAGCACAGGGGTGTTCTGTGCATTGACATCTATGCCTGAGGAAGACATTTTGTCCACCTGGGAGTTCAAACAGCACATAGAATAAGCTTTTGCATTTGAAACATTGCCTTGTACTTAACAGCTGGCAAGAGAAGGGTATGGATTTGCTGTGGATCTATCCTGCAGCTCTGTGTGTGTCTGCGTGCACAGGAAATGTTGTTGTACTGCATATATATGTATTTATATGTATATATCTACAACAGGAAGTTAGAGATGACTGTGATGAGTTTTTGGAAACTCACAAGTCAGTTCAGCTTAAAATAAAACTTTATTAAATGAATTCCTTGCAAATCCACCTGTGCTAAATGTTTGTGTTTGCTGATCTTCCCTCTTTATCACTCCATATGCTGAACTGCTGTTCCCAACACTTATCCTAAATTAGCTGAGCGTGTGCAATGCCAGGGAGCAGATCCCAGGCAGCCTTTATTGTCAGAGAGGATCACATCAGCAGCCAAAGTTGCTGGTTTTGGGTTTTATGAGTAATCATTTCTCTGTGTTCACCACCAGGCCTGGCTCATTTTTTGATCCTTGTGTTTATCTTGTCCTTTGCTTGGAAACTCCTTGCCATGTGGATGCTTTCCAAGTGCAACACAATGCCACTGTTTCCCCCCTAGTTACTTTCACTCTTCTTATTCTTTTACAGTGCTCATACACTGTGTCTGGTGAAAAATCCTTGTACATTCTTATGGTTATACTACTACTATACCTGTGTTTGGTTCAAGACAAGATAACATTATTTTCATCTTCATGAGTGCATTTTAACACATAGGGGCCATAGCTTTCATTTATCTACACTAATATCTTCTGGTGATACACAACCCCCCTCCCACTCAATATATGGCAACTGATAGGTTGTTAAATAGATCTTGTCCACTTTTGTAGCTACCTGCTACTATTGTCAAACAAATCACCAAACCACCAAACGCCAGAGTTTCTGTTTCTGATGATGTTTAAGTGTGGCCTGGCAGGGCCCAAAGCAACACAGACAATTGTTCTTTGGCCTTTGCTGGGTCACTGCAATTGGCTCGTCCCTGATCTAAAAAACACAGCAAAAAACCCCAAGGAAGTAATGGCTCCTTAGTCTGCAAATCATAGAATTCCACTCAAACCAGCTTTTAATATGAGCAGCACCACTTTAATTTTCCCTTTCTTTATGACACAATGTTAGCTATCCCTTATCCATTTGGGAGCAGCAGGGAAAATCTAGTTTTGCTCTCATTACCACTTTGCATATGTGCAGATAAACCCAAACACTGATTGAAGCCTTTAACTCAAATATTGAAACTACAGAGCTGAATGCAAGGCAGCAATTTGCTAATTCTCATTTACTCAACAGAATGCAGCTCTCCAGGTGGCTCAAGAGAAGTATCTCCCATCTCTCCTGCTTCTTTGAGGCCACAAGACTGTGCTTGAAAACTCCAAAATTCTTCAGCCTTTCCTGGTTCTTACAGTGACAACAGACATCAGAGTGGTGAATCTGTAATAAAGTGGTGATGTCGAGAATGAAAGGCTGCAGGAAAAGGACTTTTAATTAAAATCGTCCTGGTAAGTTTTGTTAGGGAAGCTCTTGGAATTTGAACCATGCAGATATATTTATTTTCTTTCATCTGTTTATTTCAAACATGACACTGAAAAGCCATTTGCTCCTGTTGTAGTTTGGGATTATTATGCAAATTCTCTCCCCTGCCACTAACTGCCCATGCCAGCAGTTAACAAAAGGAGTA